>CM055404.1:96446423-96458130 GCA_029228625.1 Pseudolycoriella hygida | reverse complement strand
TTCAATTTCCCCGTATTCCCCTCCCCCGTATTCCACTTCCCCCCTATTCCGCTTCCCCCGTATTCAACGTTCACCGTTTTCCACTTCCACCGTATTCCACTTCCATCGTATTCCACTTCCCCCGTATTCCACTTCTCCCGTATTCAACGTTCACCGTTTTCCACTTTCACCGTATTCCACTTCCCCCGTATTCCATGTTCACCGTATGCAGAGTTCGCCGTATTCCAAGTTCCCCGTATTCCAAGTTCCCCATATTCCACTTCCCCCCTGTTCCACGTTCACCGTATGCAACGTTCCCCGTATTCAACTTTCACCGTATTCCAAGTTCCCCGTATTCCACTTTCCCTGTATGCAACGTTCACCGTATGCAACGTTCACCGTATGCAACGTTCACCGTATTCCACTTCCCCCGTATTCCACGTTCACCGTATTGAACGTTCACCGTATTGAACGTTCACTGTATTGAACGTTCCCCGTATTCCACTTCCACCGTATTCTACTTCCCCCGTATTCCACTTCCCCCATATTCAACGTTCACCGTATTCGTCTTACCCCGTATTCAACGTTCCCCGTATTTCAAGTTCCCCGTATTCATCGTTGCACTTGCTACGTATTCTACTCTGACACTTCCCCGACCAAATCTCTAAGACGACATCTTGAATGATTTTTGGCCGATTTTCAATTTTCACCCTTTCTTTACCCATAACTCCCTTATTTCAGAACAATATCTAACCCCGGAACATGTTTTCTCGACGTTTTGCACCATACCCGACAACATATCAAAAAGTATTTTTTTTTCTTCGCCAGTATAAACGCAATTAAACGCAAAAATAACGGGATCGTGACAGACAGACTTATAAATAAATGAATAAATAGACACATAAACAGACGGACATTAGAGGTTTATGATTAGTAATTACTTATAATTGTGCGATTGCCTGTTAGTGATCAACAAACAAACTTAATTTTAGCGCAGAAACGCCGACGTTGCCTTTTCCTGTTGGTGGCTAACGTTTTTGTAAGACAAAACTTTTCGGTCAGATCTAAGCCAGAGGAGGTAAGGCGTGAAAATGGTCAAAATTTGGGGTATAGTCCACTTTTCAAAGTCGGGCAGAATAGTCGAATATTTTTCATTTTTAAGTTTCAAACGATAGTATGGGTTGCGGGCAAGAGAAGTGGTGAAGAATGTATGTTGAAAAAATTTCAGTCAAAGAAATATTCACCGATGGAGCACTTCTGAGACTCTTGGTCGGTAGGGGTCGGAATGAGATAAGTGAAGTGTCAAATGAAAGGTATCGACTTACTGAAGAAGATAAATTCCGATTTGTGAAAACCTCTTGGGTGGTTCGGCGTTTAGGCTTAGTCAAAGTAGTCCAAAATGACCTACGCTGCTGGAGAGAGAGACAATGAAGCAAAGTGCGAATAACTTGAGAAGTAAAGAGCATTCGTGTATTCTACAAAATCTAATCGATTTGTGACCACTACTAGTGCAAAAAGTTGGGCAGTTGAAAATAGTGTGTCAATCTAAGGTTCTATTATTATGTGAAAAGTTACGGAAGATGGGACATTGGTTTCGTCGGTAAAGTCTCAGAGTTTGAGTACAGTTGGAATTAGTGTGTCTGTTTGGGGTTTAAAAAAAAAAAATCCGTGGTGTGGAAGTCATGGTCGCCATAGAAAACATTTCAATCTCAATTCTCATCTTAATTTTCCCGAAGTTCTGAAAAAGTAAAATGAGCAGAAAAACATTTGTAATTACTTTAACGTAATTTACGTTGAGTTAAATATAGTGAAGAACTCGTATTAACTGACAGTAACCCCAAAAATCTATAAATTATTTGGCGACCGTTATAGCAAATATAACACATATTATCGGAATTTTCCCTTCTAAATTTTCGTTTACCATGCTCATATTAGTGTATAGACATCTCGAAGTATTGTTTTCTATTCATGTTTATGTGTTAGCAGAAGAAACTGCAAAATAAATTTGTGACTTTTGGGAAATTTTTCCCAATCTTCGTCCCCAAAAATATTCCCTGCCACGACTACAATCAATCCAACGAATATATATTTTCTAACCAATTCTTACTGATATTTGTTGTGCAAATTAATGAAGCCCCCACGAAATTAAGCCCCAGCGAATCGTGGAAGTCGGCGTACCTGTTTTAGCGTTCACATTTGTCCCGTCGAAAAAATCAACCGATCTTAATGATTTTTCAATAAATATATTATTCTTATAACGTTTTTCAGTAAGTGAAATCATTAAACAGTTAGTTCCTTTTTATCTAACACCATAATCAAATTTTCTAATTCCGAACATCAGATACTCATTAATAAATCTATTTTACGTAATGTCATTGGAACTTTAAATGTCAAATGATCAAAAGACAACCCATGGAGCTAAATTTGTATTTTTTATATCAAAATCTGTGTGGTCGTTAATTGGAAGTCATTCAGCTCATTATTCAATATTACCATAAAAATCAGCAATTAATTTTGAAAAGTTTGTTAAACTCATTTCGAAAAGAATAAGTAAATAAACCTTTGCCATTCACACAATGTTAGGAGTATATATCTACTTCTATGGGTTAAAGTAATTCATTCGCCAATTTACATTAAATCAATTTATCTATAAATAAATACACATACTCTTAATAGCAGAAATTCACGAAAATGTATTCAAATTTCAGGCAAGAAAATATTAAATATATTCAAAATCTATATTTTAATGTTCTGTGCTGTGCCTGTGATATATAGATCTCTACAGCTGAGGAATATATACGTATACATGCCACATTATGCAGATTATATACTCGAAACACAAAGAAACGTTATACAACAAGTATAAGGAGAGAAGTGAAACATATTGTGAAATTATTCAGGTTTTAAAAAACAATAAAATTACTTTTTTTGACAGTACTCGAACGAATGTATTGTATATGAATGTAAATAATTTATGTACTTACAACTGTTTGTTCAGCATAATTTGTAAGACTGTGTAATCACACAACCAGAACAGGATACATCAGACTCTGACATTATTTTACAACTGTGGGAACTATTTCGATAATGAATTTAGCGGAATTTAGCATTGAAAGTTAGTATACAAAATTTCTAATAATTTGTATACATTGGTTTCAAATTTTACTGCACTAACCTTTCGCAAATAATCACGGGGCTTAATTTAAGCTATAACGGCAATTTAATGTGTGGTTTAATGTCTAAATATGTGGCTGGAGTAAAATACTGAAACGAACTGAAACCTTCAGGTACCCTACTGTAATGTATTGTAACCTACTGGAATTACTGTTCTGTAAATGCTACAGTTCCAAAATCCAGGACTCGTAGAAAATCCTGTATAACGAATTCACTAGCTGGTCAAAGAAATATTGAAACCAATTAATCGTAGACATCAACTCTTCCAACATGTCTCCAAGCCAAACATTGTATCAGGATTAATAAGAAAAACTCTAAGTATCTTGTCAACGTCAGTAACAGGGCATTACGGTTTCAACAAACATCTCACAGTGAGATTCTCACTACCATTGGCAAACGAACAGACCCAAGCTGCGAGCTGTGTGGACATCACACAGAAATAGCTGAACATTACCTATGTCGCTGTCCAGCTGCATAATGAGGTACAGCCTGATTAAACGGTAAATAAACGGTAAACGTCTCTATATAGTTAGCACAATAGGCCCACTCAGTGGCCTCCGTGCGCGTACAAACTGTACAACTATATCATTAATGAAAGAAATCATTGACATAGACAGTCAGTCATATGAATTATGATGTCATCTTTTTTTGGGATAAATTTGGTGGATTCTCTAACTTTATCGGTCCATACATAAATGTTAGATCGGACCACTGTACATTACGTACCTTCAACAGGTCAAAATATTCAAACATTATATAATACTCAATCGATTTATTGGGCTGATGTGTCCTTTATGATTCAACACAATAATACATCCGAATGAAATGAGCTTTGAAGATTAATGCACCTCATGAAACGAACGTGTAGCAGAGGAACATAATGAATTTGCTAAAAGTGAAGGTAAAGATTAATTAAATAATCATTTTCGATGAGAAAAAAAGTTGTCTATTATGATGAATATGAAGCTTACAAATGGGTAGTAGACGCAGAAATATTACGAAAATTAAAAGAAGAGCCATTTAAACACAAAAATTTATTTATTTTTCGTGTCCTCTCATATTTCATCAACTTCACTAATCCACAGAAAAAGAAAATTTAATCCTCATAAAATAGCTGAAACGAATTTATTTAAATTTATAAAAGACCTTAATTAAAAAACAAAATCCTCGAAAATATGTTCGAAATGAAATGAACAAAAAAATTAAATCGTTTGTATTTGCTGTGTTCTTGAAAATTCTTCCTTTAGAGATACCTACACTTCAGCCGAAGCTATTATTCTCAATTCTTTTCATCCCATTTTTATTTTCACTTCTTTACCTTATGTATGAAAAATTCCCATATACGTATACAGCCGCCGCCACCCCACTTTATCTTCACAATATACTTTACACACATTTTTTATCATCCGTGAAAATAAAACAAAAAAAAATATTATTTTATATCTTCCATCAAGAGAAATAGACATTAAAATTCATCTTTCTTTTCATATTGTTTCAGAAAAATCGCGATGAGAACTTGGAAAGAAATAACAACACTAACAACATCAACGATAATAATTTTCAAAAGCACATAAAATGTGATGAAAAATTGTGCTTTTCGCGACTGAAAATCGGTCTTCATAGCATTAGCGACAAAAAACATCATTATGACACAAGCGAACATCATTTTCAGTGGTCCACAAATATTTTGCTCAAGAAAAAGCTTAAGTGCAACAACGTTTTCAAATTTATGAAGAACCTATTAAAAAGGAAATTAGCCAATTCAGAGGAGGAGGCAAGATATATTGAGGTAATTATAATGTGATTAAGTGAAAGATTTTTATTTGTGATTTCAGTTGAATGCAGTCATAAACTTTTAAATTGAGAATGTCTGTGGAGTAAGAGTTCGTTTCACATTCTGTTCTCGTTGAATGCAATGTTGCAGTCTATTTTTTCCTTTTCTTTGCATAACTTTTATTTGTTGGTAAAAGCGTTGTAATTGTTTGTAATTTAAATATAGACATGATTTGTGAACCTTTCTTTCAATTTCCTGTTGCCGCAGCTTAGGGGACATCGGACTAGTCATAAATGATGTCCTCTCTCTTTGTGACATAACGCTAAAAAAATTCTAGTTAATACACAGAAAGACAT
Organism: Pseudolycoriella hygida; assembly: GCA_029228625.1. NCBI lineage: Eukaryota > Metazoa > Arthropoda > Insecta > Diptera > Sciaridae > Pseudolycoriella > Pseudolycoriella hygida. Next base: position 96,452,847 of record CM055404.1, on the reverse strand, counting down.
TAAGGCGTCGAATTTCATAGTAAGTGCGAAAAGTCTGGGCACATTTGTCGATTTCAAATCTGGAATGCGTGGAGATGCGTCAAGACCGACTTTGATGCTGGAGTGAAGTCGTAACCTAATGAAAGCAAGTACGTGCACGAAATTCAGCGACATGAACAACAGGCGACTACTCTCGAAAACTGCCTGAGGAGGCTCTGGGGTGCAAGATATGCCCATAAAACATGTTGCCATAAAACTCTACAAGTCTTGCTTTGAAGCCATCTGCCTATCTTTCGCACAAATACTGCTATTTACTCAAAATCATTTGGCTAAAAGGATTCAAACTTACAGTTGAATTAATGCGCCTGGACTAAAAGAAAAGTACATTGATTTAACATAGGGAGATATGCAAGCATAAAGATGGTATGAATGTATGTGTAACGAACCTTTCGCTTTGAGATAGCTCGCGGAACAATGTCATACAAAATATTTGAATATATAAAAGTCAGGCTAAATTGTTTAATAGACTCTAAGTGAATCTGTATTTTGTGTTGCTAGTGTTGTGTGCGTGACATTTTTCGCATAGAGTGACTTCCTGTTTGCATATCTTCCTATACAAACTCAATAGAAAAATGTGAAAAGTCTTCAAATCTTGCGTGAAGTAACGCTCTACTAGACTTCCGCCCCCCTCACTGTCACGCAAGTCTCAGACCTCCCCCCTCCTCCCTCTTGCGTGACATAATTTTTGAAAGACTCCTATGAGACAATATGAAGAAACTAATTTAAAATCCTTAAAGGAATTTCCTTTTGTCATGTGTGTCGGATTTTCATTTTATTACCAAACGAAAAATGTAATGTTTACATGTGAATTTTTCATCGGACGTCCAACTACCTCTTGACATCCCTTCCCACCGTCCGATTTTGTCGACTCCTTCCCCCCTTCTGTCTCTTCATAACCTATCCAAATACATGAAATTTAAGAAAGTTGCGCGTCAATGATCAAAAATAATTAAGTAGAAGCGCTAAAATGAGTAAAATCACTGAAATCGAAAAGTGGTTCAATTTCAGGCCATGAGAACTCGTTCGAAAGGTATCTTCAAGATCCATCATATTGCATAGATTTTAAGGAAATTAGAAGTGAAAGAACGAAAACAAATACGAAATAGATGCAATAATGGTCAAAATTAAAAGCGCTACTATTCCATCAAATATCTATAAGATTTTGGAAACCAGAGGTCAATGCGAGCTCATTCATGTAAAATTAGGCAGAAAACAGATGACCAATTTTGCGTTGTCAGGAGCGACAATTTCGGTCAACTAAACGAAACATTCAAAATCAGCAACTGTCAAGTAAAAACTTGAAATTTTTCAACAATTCTGGACAATCGCGCTAAATTATCTGTCTGGCCATTTCGACGTCAACATATGTCAACTGTTCATATGTCGATTAGTTAGGTCTTGATGTGTTTATTCTATATCTATGTTTGAAGTCTAATATAAACCTTATTCTTGTTTTGTTTGTCAGTGCCAGGAAAATTCAGTGTAATTTTTAACAACGATATCAGGCGTCCCTGTATCACATTCATATAAAGCTAACGGCATACATCTGGAAAAAGTTTATTGTATTTATGAAGATCTATGCGTCGATGAAAGCATGCTTTGACAAACATAACCTGCAATTACGAGAGAGCATATTTAAGGCATCAAATCGAGCTTTAAAATGACAATTATATTTTTCCAACTGTATGCCGCTAGCTTCGAAATGGTCAGATCTACGAATTTCATTAATAAAATCGAGGTCCAACACCACTTTCGGACCTAATAATCAAAAAATAATTGAAAAGTTCTTCATTTGACAATTCCAAACAATGAGAATATCAGATATGTTTTTGTTTAGCTGCTCGAGGATAGAGCACGAATAGTCGAAAAAAAAGTTGATAAACAAAGCTAGGCAGCTGCCCATCATTTTCAAAACAGTTTGTTTGGCCGATGGTCGTTAATTCCCGTGAAATTCGGTGATTAATTGCGTTCAATCATATGACCGAAACAACAATGGATAAACAACGTGAAATGCAATGTTTTGATACAAGGAAATTCTCATCAAATTTCGGTTCGACAATTGGTGAGGCTGATTGTGTTATTAGAATGTGTAGTGCTTGGCGAATAAAGTCGTTGCTGTTTGGTTACGTTAAAACAAGGAAATTCTGTCGTCGGCTATATGGATACGTGAAAATAGTGAAATGGTCAAAGTTGGACATTCGTTTCATAGAAAATTATTTAAGTGGTGCATGGCGAAATGAATTAAAGACATTTCGAATTGGTTAATAGTGGCTTAAAGTGAATTTAATTGGTTGTTATTGTCACATAGACATATACAAGTTCGGTAATCATTTGGTTCGTTAGAATGCAAACTCGTTGATTGCACTTCGTTTGTGTATGATTAGTACTGGTTCGTCGTAAATGGAGTTTGGCGACAAAAGTGGAATACTTACACAGGGCGTTTATTTGTTTGGTCGTTAAAACACTTTTACTCGTTATAGTTTAGTCATCAAAAAGGGTTGAAATTGGTTTGATGTTATGTTTTAAGTCGTAAAGTAATCGAATTATTTATTCAGGGAAAGTTTCTAACTCGATCACAGTGAATTAGTTGTGAAGTTTTAAAATTTTGAATTGCTTGAGTTTAGTTAGTTATGTTTATTGGTTATAATTATGTTACAATTTCATATATCAAAGTTATATTACAATTAGGCCTCTTGTCTGGGCCTCTTTTGTATTCAATTTCTTATGCTAGTTCTTTAAAGTCTCTATTAGGCTGTATTTCCCGAAGTGTTTCATTCTTTGTCCTGAAAGAGCTGGACACGACTTGTGAGGTGAATTGGGGTTTCTTCCTCCTCGCCGCACTTATTACAATCTGCCGTTTCGACGATACCCATTTTGTGCATGTGACCATTGAGTGTACAGTGTCCCGTAACCGCTCAGCAATCTTAGGTCCGTTCTGGATTTGTTTAGTATGTGTTTAGAATGCTTAAGTTTACTGAACAGTTGACCTAAAAATTCAGGGAAAGTGTTGAGATTTGAGAATTCATATGTCGATTAGTTAGGTCTTGATGTGTTTATTCTATATCTATGTTTGACGTCTAAATAAACCTTTTTCTTGTTTTGTTTGTCAGTGAACACAGATGTGTTTTTATTTCGCTGCTCGAGAATGCAGAAATTCAACAAAATGTAGATAATTGCTCATTAAAATCTGTGTGTGAAGCGTTCATCCCTTTAAACTGAATTTCTTAAGTTTCTTGGTTATAATGGTATACTATAACAATAATTATATTGCAAATTTTGAAAAAGCTACAAAAATGGTTAAAAAAGTTGTTTTGTCAAGCATTTCCCGCACCTCCCTGATCGGTGGAAAGTCAGTTTCGGCGTTCCATCAAAAACAGTTTAAACGTACCCTACCGTGTAGTGTAGTGTAACGTGTTTACGCAAGGTGTTCCGTAGTGCACCAATGTGCGTCGAAGTGTACCAATTTGAACCATGGTGTACTGCAGTGCACCGAATTTTCTAAAGCCCTCGCTATTTTTACTTTTTCATTCAAAATTTGTGCTCTCTTTTCACATAAAACTTTAAAAGCGCAAAGACCTTCAAACAAAACATTAATTCCGCTCTCATAAACCAACCGTCGACAGACTAAATTAACTTTTCGAAACTCAATTTAATTGAAAAATATTTACCGACTCATCAAGCAACACAATTAAAGATTTTACATAAAATTCTCTTCAAGGAATGTTTTGTGATTTCAACAATAAACCAACATTTTCAATGGAATGTTGGTAAAAATATCTTTCCCATTATTTTTATCATCAAGAGATAAAAAATAATTTTCATTTTCAGATTCCCGCCAATATTAAAGTAATAAATAACAATCTCAACAATAGCAGCAATACCATCGATAATCACGTCAATAAATTCCACGTCATGCAAGACGTTCGAATAAGGGTTGAACAACAACAAAATCGATCCAACCATGGCTCCCCAAATCATCAGCATCAGCAAAACCAGCAACAGCGACCAGTGCATCTGTTCCCCAAACAAAATTTAAAGTAAATATTTCATGTTTAAGTATTCCATACAAAATGAAGGAGGAAAATGCTTTTCATTTTAAAAAGGCTCCCCCTGATAGCATCATCATTATTATTGTTTTTATTTTAATGGCTGCTAATATTTTAAACTACAAAAGAGCACCTCCAATTTTCTGCACACCCTAAATGAAAGCGTTCATCCCCCATAATACGAAACGCTTATTAAATAAAAATGATTTTCATTTTATTAAACTACGAACGCAGCGTTTTGATTGAATAAATAAATTAATTATTTAATAATTTTATATATATCTTTGCGTGCTCGTGAAATGCATGCGAATTAATTTGTTGGTTAAAAAATATTTCAAACATGTATATACTAGCTGGGTGGGAGAAGTGTTATAGGGCGAGCTGGGGAGATATGTGGAGAGAATCGTAGAAGTTATATTCAATTACGGCAGTTGGATAAGAATAGGGACATGTTGCAAACATCTCATTTAAAAAAGGTAGGGGTAAAAGAGTTAGTAAATTAGATCTTCCCCAACTTGCCTTTGCACCAACTTCAACTTCAGAAAGTCGACAGTACTAGAATTTATCCGAATTTGCTCATATTAAAATAGATCTACTATTTTATACTTGTAACATAATCATTTATTTTAATCAATTCTCAGTAACGAACGGGTATAATCCCTTGTGTCGTCTATTCTTAAAAAAATCGAGCAAGATTAATCAAAGCACTGCCTTGAAAATAAAGTGACAGACAGCTTCAAGTCACAAGTTTTGAACTTCTAAGTCAAAATTAAAATACCAAAAACTAAAATAACAAACACCGACTCCAACGATCACTTTGAGCACAATTCTAGCTGCTAAAATAAAAACATTCCTTTGACACTGCAGCGTAGTTTCGCTGTTATGTTCAACGTAGCGCAAACGAATACTCTTAGGCCATAAATGAGAAGACATAGTTGAATAGTAGATCATCCGGTATTTTCACCTTGACTGAAGGAAGTATAAATCGTTCAAATTTTTCCCAGCGTAGCGGTTAGCAGCAACATCAAATCGATTCTTTCTCTCTTGATCTATAATTTACTATGCAGATATTTTTTTAAACAATCCAAAGAAACATCTTTGCGAATGTGCGATACGACAGTACTTTTCGTTTTATAGGAATCAAGTGCAAAGCCATGCTGAACCTTAACGACATCTTTCCTATAACATTTATAATTAACTCATTATTTTCGTCTACATTCATCTGAGTATTTTGTTCAGACGCCACTAAGTCATCTTCGTTACGAAATTCAGTAGTTCAGTAATGACAGCATAATAAAGCATAAACATTGAATTATAGTACATTACGTAAGTGCTTCCAAATATTTGTTTTGACTCGTAGGACGTTTGCTGCATGAGTCGAAGCAGAAACATGTAAAGTGTTTTTATCTGAAAGTGGCCGCGATAAATGCATCGTTATTTGAAGAAATAAATTACTTGAATTTAATCAAAATTAGAGTTCCTGAACCAATAACAACAAATTAATTGAATTTCATGTGATATTATACTCACTATACCGACAACAACGTGCTTTGTACGAATGACGTATTCCTGAATCAAAATATAGTTCTATCAAAATGCTCTCCGACCGACGCGACAAGCTGATTATAGAAATGAAGAGACGGACTCTCAAGAACTTAAATTAGGCTTTAGAAAAGAAAAGAGTGGTCCACAATGAGTTCAAACGAGAAATCAGAAGAACTACATTTTGATTAAAGAACACAGTGAAAAAATATAGCAAAACGACTCCATGGCTGAATGGTGTGAAAAAGGAATACATTTTGCAAAGCTGTAGTCATTGCCTATATTCTTGAATTTTCACAAATTTCGTGATTTTCAAGAATATTAACGAATTTTCGAGATTTTCATAAAAAGAATTCATGAATGTAGACACTGAAATAAATCGTAAAAACTCTTCCCTCGTCCAAAAATAGTTCTCAAAGCTTTTTGCTTGGAAACATTCCTCTATGCGTGATTATTTGTTTCTATGTTATTCCTGTATATTCAAAAATACAATTATTTAACGCCTCACTCACTGGCCTGTTCAATAATCTACTATTATTTTGTTTGGAAGCAGGCGGAAGCAGGCAACACATCATCATCATCATCATCATCATCATCATCACACTTTATAGACCGTTTGTACCTTTCGGTGTGAGGTCTTTACTACTGACCATGGACCACCCTTCTCCATACCCCCCTATCCTGTGCCAAGGCGATGGTTTGTTCGCCTAGAGAAAGTCCCCTAACTTCTAAATCGGATTTAATTGAGTCTATAAACCTTCTCCTTGGCCTACCCCTGGGACGCACACCCGGGACTT
>CM055404.1:96420228-96437034 GCA_029228625.1 Pseudolycoriella hygida | reverse complement strand
ATAACCATTTCTAGATTTGAATGGTCTGAAATGTACTTCGGTAGGGCTTTTGACATTACCTTGGGTTATTTCTATGGGTCTTTAGGATTCTTATAGTTATAAAAGAACATAAAACGTTGGATTGTTTGCTTATTACTATATTAAGATACGTTCGAGTCTTTTTGCAAGATTTGTTCTATTTGCCACATCTACTTATTCTGTTTGTCACATCTATTCTGATACGTACGGGTCTTTGGTTATGTTTATTATTTTTACTTGAAATACACTGAAAATAAAACGAGCTGTTACTTTTGGTGTATTGTTGCTTTGACTAGTTAGATTTGTTTAATCAACTTTTAAAATTGCAGAAATGACGACGCTTCAATAGTTGAATTGACTTTTAAAATGCTAATTCAGCTTTTGAACCGTCCTTTCTGCAATGTTGAAAGTTTATTGAACAAATCTAACTAGTCAAAACAACAATACACCAACAGGAACAGCTCCTTTTAATTTCAATGTAGCAGCGTATTTATGAAAATATTGATAAAAATATTTGTGAACATGTTCGTTCATTTGTATTCAACTTTTTCATTATTTATCCTACTGATTGTTGGGTATTGATGAGATCTTCAAAATGAATCCTCATTCGTTGAAATTGGACCAGTTTTAGGTGAAAATTGAGGAAATTTTCACTGATTTTAACAGTTTTAGCGCTTTTTCGTGAAAATTTCTGATATTCCGATATAATATGCGGCTAACATAGTGTCTTTTTTTCTTTCTAGCCAATTCTAGCCCAAAAATATTCGCCCCAGCCATACGTTTGGACGGGCTCAGTTTAATTGAACAGCATGAGCTTAAAGGAGCACCGTGGTTCCAGGCTGGTTTGCCACGGGAAATATCTTTAGAAGTTTTGTCCCGACAAACTCCCGGTGCTTTTCTGGTACGACAAAGTAGCACAAAGCCCGGTTGCTTCGCACTATCACTACGTGTTCCCCCTCCAGCACCAAAAGTAGCACATTATTTAATTTTGAAAACGCCTCGTGGATACAAGATAAAGGTAAGCTCTAATTTTTTAAGACATAACTTATTTATGCAGTGTTTTGATTATTGGTATTCAAGAATGCAACATAAAATATGTGAAATTACAGAGATGAAGTGGTTTCCTGAGCAAATTCAAATTTTGTCCCAAAGTCCAGGGAAAGCTTCGATGGGAAACGATTCTTAAAGATGCTGTCAAAAAAACTTCTAAATGTCTTTATAAAATCCAAGAGTTTTCCTTGTGAAAAACAGATTGACTAATTATCACCGATGAATAGACTTTTCAAATATCCGTACGAAGATACGAAGTTCTATTACCACGACGTTTGTCACCAGTCGTTCGTCCATCAGTCTGTCTGTCAACTCAACCGATTTTCAAAACCTTTTTTTTTCACTGAAAGCTAATCAAAAAATTTTTTACAAGATTGAATCTGGGCATTGTCTGGCTAAGGGTCTAGGATGTCTGGCCCAAAAACTGAGTCTCTACTAAAGCTTAACGTGTTTTTCGTACATAAATCGGGTAAATCTTATCCGATTTACAATATATTTCTTTTCGGGCAAAATCGTTTATAAACTGTCCAGGTTACATTTTCATTATATATTTTAAGATATATAATAGCACCTAGAAAAATAACAAATACACCGATTCCTTATGAAACTGCACATTGTAAACACTTTTCCAGAAGACAAAAAAGCTGTATTTTCAACGGGAAACGAGAAAAGGGTACTGTCCACGGCACAATTGTTCCAAAAACTCATGGAAATATCCTTATACGGAAATATATACTTGCTTTTACTTTTTCGGCGCTACAGCCACTTGTGGGCCTTGGTCTGCTTGAGGATTCTGAACCAACGCTGCCTATTCCTTGCCGTCTTTTGCAAATTCCTTACTCCGAGCGTCCGAAGATCTTGTTCGACACCGACAATCCATCTAATTTATGGGCGACCAACTCCTCTTCGCCCTTCTGGATAGTTACGGAATAATAATAATAATACATGCGTGTTAAATGCCCCGCCCACCTCAACATTTGGACTTTCACCATCGCCACTATATCCGGATCGTCAAAATACGCTGCAATTCAAAGTTCAAATAAAGTTATATCGCCGTCGCCACTTCTCCCCCTTGGGCATCGCTCCAAATATGGTGCGGAGCACCTTGCGCTCAAACGTTAGTAGCAACTGTTCATCATTTTTCTTTATCGTCCAAGATTCGCATCCGTAGATCAATACTGGACGAATAAGCGTTTTGTAAATAGGGCAATTCGTTTTCTTTGATATTAACTTTGATCGTAACTGTTTGATTAGACCAAAATAGCATCTACTTGCCGCCATGATACGTCTGTGAATTTCAGGTGTGTTGTCACCATCTGACCGTATCAGCGCTCCAAGATAAGTGTGCGTATTTTGTCTCCCTGTTGATTGGCTACCGGATTCGGTTCGGTCTTCGTGTACTTGGCTTTAGATGAGTTTATCATCAAACACATTCTCTCAGCTTGGATTTCAGATTTGTGAAAGTGTCAACTGCATGAATGAAAGATATGGACTTCCAGAAATCGCAAAAAAGAATTAGTGAAAATTAGTTGAGTGATTTGGGCTGTATGATCCTTAGTGTGGCAACTAGACGATATTTATTTTTTTTTCGGGGTCTGTCCCACCTCGACATTTGTTTTTCTATCTTGTGGATTAAATTGAGGGGATTTACTCAGGGAGGCGGGGCCGGACAGCGTTGGTCGTATGGATCCCTGTGGTACTCCAGCTGTGATGTCTAGCGGACAATGTAGTTGCAAAAATAATGGGGAAGCTGGAAAGTGCATGGAGAGACGATTAAAGAATACTGCCAGTTGATCTGAGAGAGTAGGTGCGAAAGCACAGCCACTCCCCGAAGTAATGCTGTGAGGCGGCTCCGGTGAGAAGATAGCATGGAGAGTAAGGAAGGAGGTTTTAGCTGGTATGTCATTGAAGAATGGAATCCAACACTACCTTGGTTAAGGAGGACTGGGTGTCTATGACGATTTTCTCTCTTATTAAAAAAAGCAAGAATAGCTGACTATAGCAAGTGTAACTAACTATCTCATTTATAGCCAACTATCACATGGGTAGCTAACTATCTCATGTATAGTTAACTATCGTATGCAAAGTTAACTATCATAACTGAACGGTGTTCTGCACCATCTTTGTCAATCTATTGTTATCACAATGAAAACACTCAGTTACTGCAGAACACCGTTCAACTATTCAAATTTTCTAATATTTTTTTCTTCTAAATCGTTGTCCTTAAGTTAGCAAATTGTGGCATTTAATCTTTCTATGAATTTGCATGGAATCCATTTCTGGAACGCATCGAGAATATTTTCTCCAGAGGCTCCAATCCAAATGGAGAGCAAACCTTATATTTATCTCAATTACACAAATTTTCATAACAAACTTATTTCGTTTGCAGGGTTTCACTAAAGAATTTACGTCGCTACGTGCTTTAATAACTCATCATTCCGTGATGCCGGAATTATTGCCAGTTCCATTAGCTTTGCCACGGCCACATAACATTATACCACAACGGAGACATTTAGACGATTTTGATTCGTACGGTTCATTGAATGATTTTAGAAAAATGATGTCAGATTTGAATGTTTAACAGGGGAACTGTGCGCAAGTTCTGTAAATAGAAATGTACGATCGCCGAGGGTAAGAAACAATATTTTTGTACATAAACTAAGTAATTTATAATAACTCAATAATAATGAAATTATTTAAAGATAAATGAAAAAGTAAACTGAAAAAATTGTTAAGATTTTTTTTTCTGTTTTTCTGAATAAAAAAAGTGTTGAAAATATCGAAATAAACTTCCATATTATGAAAATTATATATCGAAGAATTCTATTTCAACCTTTCCTTTTGTACACAGCGCGGGATAACTTACAGCGGTATTTGTGGCTTCCCCTCCCTCTATTTTATAGTGAACGTGTGTTGTTGTATGCTGCTCGAGATATGTTTTACTTAAGATTAACAACAATCCACGTCGCTTGACAAAGTGATTGGTCTAGATACTTCATGTTGAATGTGTTTCGAAATCTGCATTAATTACCTGTACTGTCTTCAATTCTATACATTTGCGCATTTTAAAACCATAAATAAAATAACATAGAAGATGTCTTCACATATACATGTTTTATTTCTTACCTTGAATCATATGACTTACGTGACTTGTCCAACTTAGTCCGACTATTCTACTATTACTCAATCCTACAGACTTCAAATAGTGTAAGTGTATGGATGCTACTATTGTTCTTTTATTTTAAAATAATAAGAGAAGCTCTAAGCTCTATCAAAAAAATATGCAAGATTTGCCAAAGCAAGAGTTGGAGAGCATGGACGTGGACGAGATGCCGGAAAATATCCTTTTCTTACAAACGTACGTGCAAGGCTGGGTCCAGAAAATAAGAAAAATGCACAGAAACAAAAAAAAAAATTGTAGAAGAGATATTTATAAGGTGGTTCAACGATAAATAGGTGTGCTGCAGATCAGGAGGCCGAACTGATGAAGGAAAAGAAGAATGGCGCTAAGCTGGTGAATTTTGCTTCTCATGATATTTGCAATCCAAACAATACGAGGTCTCATGCAACAGTTTATAAAAACGGGCGCTGTGGTTGAGGATCAATAAAATGGCTTTTTCTGAAAAAGGCGGAATTTTGACACCTTGATCAAGGTTGGGATAGCGACGCTAGTCTAGTCACTAGCAGCGCTAGTAGCGCCGCTAGTAAACTAGGGGGCCTATTTCGCTAGTCGCTATTTCGCAATTATGTGAACTCGAATTATTTGGAATTGAAATTTCCACAGTATTTTATTCGACTAGCCAAAATCCCGACTTCCACTTCGCCGCCTTGAAAAAAAAATTACTGAAATGTCAAAAAAAAAATCATTTTTACGTAACACAAATATTGGTTAACATATGACGACTGAACTGCAGTAATACCCCTAAACTACACAGCTAGGGAATCCAACCGGTAAAAACCGATTATGGCGATTACCGATAAATAAAATTTTGTTTACCTGTTTTTAAAGTAGAATATTATCACTTTATCACTTTATAAAAAGTTAGTCAAGATTACGTTTTCTGCAACAAGAATGGCTTGATATGTCTGTGGAGTCCACTTGTGCTATGAGAATTCTGTCTCTATCTTTTCAATTCAAATGAAATACTGAAAAGGGAGGTCCTATTTTAATATATTTCGGTAGGTTTGGTGAAGGAGGGCAGAGTGTTACCAAAAAACAAGGTACATAGGTCAGTTTGAGAAATATGGGCGTCCGATTTCGATTTCGGACTATACAAGAGGATTGATTACTTAAATTGAAGATATAGATTTGGAAAATATTACCCTGCTACTGGGTAGTGTAAAATGACCAATATTGAGTGTGAAGAGTCTGATAATTTAGTAAATCGCATCTTATGTATCAAATCCGTTTTTCCTTAAATATGGTATGGACGTCCTACATGGTTTGGTACTTTCCTTGAAAGTGGACAAATTCTAACAGGGTCTGGCATTTGCATATAAAATTTTGTTCGTAAATTGGAGTGTCGTAGCTTTCATGGTAACTTAACATGATATATGTGGATGATCATGTGTAAATCATGAATCATTCTTTTTCAAATTGTTCATATGCCTCATTCAACGTTCGTCGGAGATTATTTGTCGATTTGATCTACCGTTTACCGTTTTTTAAAAAAATGTACGGTAATTGCATTAGCTATCCACAGCATCCCAAAAATTCTGTTAGACGAAAATACACAGTCAACGACGACGACGTAAGTGAAAATCTTCGTAAGTGCACGTTGACTGTGACTTCGGCAAATATATAAACACAGAGTTTGACTAACTTTTCCGATGTAGGAATTTGTAAAGTACAGCACAGTACAGCATAGTTGTAGTAGTGAAAGTGAAAGAAAAACTGAACATTCTGAATATATTTTTCGGTCAGACGATTTCCGCAAAAATTTTCTTATTTTTTTAATTCTTTCAATTTAATGAAAACTTTTTACCATTAGCGAAGATTAGCGCTCGCTACTAGCACGCTAGTTTTTCAAAAGCTTCGCTACTAGCGACTAGCGTCGCTAATATTTTCCGATTAGGGAATGCAATATCGGTATTAATATCGGATAATCCCAATATCGAATACCGCTTTTGACCTAAAAATACCGGTATCAATATCGAAAAGTCAAAAGTAAGTTTCAAATGGAAAATTTTAGATTGAAACCAACAGTACGGCCTAAATCATCATTGCATTTGAAGCGTTATTAAGATGAGATGTCATTTTAGTCACTGTTTTAGTCACATTTTCGCTTTTGATCAATTGCATCAAAGTGTTTTGAAGAAATTGTTGGCAGCCTTGATCGAATCAAAGAAAGATAGTCTGACCTTATCTTAAGTTCTTTTAAAAAAGGGCAGATGAGCTAGCAAGGAAAGCGAGCGAGAATAAGTTCATTAGACCAGAACCAGCACTTGGCGTTCACGCTGGTTTGATACCGAAACTCTTCAGTAATAGGACCAAATACAAGCACCAAAGATCCTGGGAGCAACTAGATGCTTGTAGACAGGCAAAAGAGTTTCTATCTGGATGCAATTCGCAGACTACGAAACATCTCTTGAGCCTAGAAAAAACACGGCAGAGGTTGTTAGTGGGAGTGTTGACGGGACACAACTACTTGAGATACCATTCGAACAAAAAGGACTTAGCAGCGACCTGAACTGTAGAGGGTGCGGAGACGTACCGGAAACAGCGAAGAGCTTTTTGTGCCAATGCCCAGTCCTGTCACGACTGAGGACGAAGTCCTAGGTGACTTTTATCTGACAATGGAGGAATTCCGGAAGGTCCCACCGACTAACGTTCTGTCATTTATCACAGATAGCAAATGGCTGGAACCACCGGATGAATGAGGGAAAGAGGGATGACTCCAGTGTCCAGCTTGGTTGACGGCTTGAAATTAGGATAATCATAGCATAATTGTTAAATTGTAAATGAAGTGTAAATTGTAATGTATTCGATCACAGCTACTTGAGAAAAAAAACAACCAACAAACCATCTACATTCTTCGTATTTATGGAGCTTTAACGCATATCTGCTAGCTATGAAAGTCAGGCCAGCTAGCATAGAGTCAGAACGGAAATTTTCTGCTTGCGGATACCTTAATAGCAAAATCCGTTTTGAAATGAACTATGAAGCGCTTGCTGCAACATTTATCCTTTTGAGAGCATGTTACAAAGATCAGATTGACGATCTCTGACGTCATGACTAATGTGTATATATGAGATTCGAAAGCTTTTATTTAAATTAAATAAGAACTTATGTAATATTTCCAACGAAATGACAATAAATTGTTGAATTTGGCTTAAATTTTCTTCCTAGATATCAACTATTTCATTACGTAATATGTGATTTCATATAGTCTTCTCAATATCGAAAATACCGGTATTGAGATTTCGAATATCGAATACCAGTATTGTAAAAACAATACGATATTGCATTCCCTATTTCCGATTTTAGCGTTAGCGTAGCTAGAAAAATTGACTAGCGAGCCCAACCTTGGGCTTGACAATATTTGCGATTCTTACTTTGATTTTTGGAGGAAAATATTGACACTGAAAATTAATGTAACTTTGAAATAAATAAATATTAATTTCAAATTTCCTTTACTGGTGCAAGTAGTAGTAGTAGTAGTAGTAGTAGTGGTAGTAGTACTTTGGCCGTTTACAAATAATGTCAAAATATTTTATGGAATTCTTAAGCTACAAACCTCGACCCCTTTATACGTATTTTTCTTAAACTTAACAAAACTTCCATATAAAATTCACCATAGTCACGCTTTTTCGACACTCCACACAATCCCCACTTCCTCTACCATCTTGTTTAAGAGCAGTTTTGACTCCTTTTCTAGTTGAAAACAGTCGAAAAAAGTGTCGACAATCGACTTTTCTTCCAATAAGGGGGAACATGACTGATGTGGGGACGTTGCAGTGGGGGATGAAAAGTTGCTTGGTCCAGTTGTCGTGTGGAGTTTTTCATATGAAAGTGTTCAACAAATTTTTCGAGAGAGCGCTAGAGTAACTTTCTTCATAAGAAGAGAGACAAAATTTTTTGTGCACTTTCTTTTAAATTCGAGGCGAAACAGCGGCAGTGAACTCACAAAAGCATGAGTCTACATCTACATGGTATCGAGTTATGATACCACAGTTATGTGTGTATAAGCTGTTAAGACCGCATTGAGGGATTCTTTTGAAAAACAGCCTACCAAAATCGGTCGTATTTTTTTATGCAATTATTTTTATGCGGCCAAACACACACTGGTCCCCAAACGTCAAAACCGTGATCAAAACATTTTTTGTGTCGCAGTTGTGGAAATCTAACCTCTTTGAAAGTGGAAAACATGCATTTTCCTTATGCGATTTTCTCCCACAACTTAGAATGTACAAAGGCAATATGGGTATCGTTGTAAAGATGAAGTCTTGTACTAGTGGGGCAAGAGGCTTGTGGATGTCGATTTCAAAATTTTCACCACGAAATAGGACCTTGAAATTGGGTAAAAAAATTTACTGCTCAGATGAATTATTACAGGCTCGTCTGCATCCACCAAGCAAATAAATATTTAGAAAAATGTCTATTGTTGACACTACTCGTCTCTGCTTTGTAATAATACCAAATATACATGGGTGGTGATCTGATAAATGAAATTCTGAAGTATAGATATGACACTCATTCCTTCTACTGAAAAGCACCAGGATAAAATAATTAAATTGTCGAAAATAAATAGCGAACCGTATAATCGGCAATAAATCCGATCACATCGAGTTTATTTACAAAAAAATTCAATGCGATAATGAAAAAACCGTTATTAATGGAATTCATAATTTCAAGGTCCTATTTCGTGGTGAAAATTTCGAAATCGACATCCACAAGCCTCTTGCCCCACTAGTACAAGACTTCCTCTTTCCAACGACACCCATATTGCCTTTGTTCATTCTAAGTTGTGGGAGAAAATCGCATAAGCATAATGCATGTTTTCGACTTTCAAAGGGATTAGATTTCCACAACTGCGACACAAAAAATGTTTTGATCACGGTTTTGACGTTTGGGGACCAGTGTGTGTTTGGCCGCATAAAAATAATTGCATAAAAAAATACGACCGATTTTGGTAGGCTGTTTTTCAAAAGAATCCCTCATTATAAATCTTTTGAACCAACACACCCAAAAACGTGAACGGTTAAACTAAACACCTGCACCTCATGCATTAAAGATCGCATCGTACTGAATGAGTATTAAGCGGTTTTATTAACACTCAGAGCTTCGCTCCTCGTGATTATTACATGCTGATGTCATCGAAGGATGCTACTCAATTGCTGTATTATTCAGCCTTATAAATCAATAACAATCTTCACAATTTTAACTTGGCTGATTTTTGTTGTCCTTTGCACTTTGTTACCATCAAAACAAACTGATATAAACTTTTATTTTTACTCAAACAGAATCGTCATTGTTCTGAAATTCGAATTGATTCTCCCTTTCCTGAATTAAACAAAAGTTTCTATGAAAATAATTCCTTAATCTTTTTCCACTACCCACATAGACAGGTAGCTATAACGACGTTCCAAAAAACGATTGTATGTATCGAGAAAAGGCACAAAAAATAGGCTTTCGAGACCAATTTAGTCGAGACGAATACTTTGAATTATGGAGATGCCAATGGATGAAATTGATGAAGTAAGGGTTTAAGTCATCGCTCGTTGCATTCATGAGTATGAAAAACTGTGATACTACTTGTATGTCAAAGTGTTTCCAACGAGTTTTGTGACAGAGATGGCTAGGTGTCGTTTTCGTACTTACATTCAAATGCATTGTTAGTCGCAAATAGGATGTCTCGCTCGCTTTGCGTGCTGAAATTGATTTTATTGCATTTCCTGATAAAATGGACCCTCGAGATAAGCTTTTCCGATGTTTTCAAGTTCATAGGCCGCCGCCGCGGCGCCAATCCAAGATGGCGGCTAAAACTAGAAATCGTTCCCAAAAATCCATTTTTCAACCGATTTTATCGAGTAAGGGCTCAAAATGATCCCTAATCTTTTCTCTAACGTCTAAAAATGCTAACTCATAAGAAAACTTATAGATGGCGCTCATAGTCAGTATAATGTCCGACCCCGTCATTTTACCCATTTCTCCCCCATTTTTCAACCGATTTTGATGTGTGATGGCTTTCTGGAATTAGGAAGGATGCTGCCAAGGGTTAGTAATTGTTTCCTTTTAAAAAACGAAGCGAAACGAAGACAGCCCTTCGGGTAGCACCTTAAGGTCACGTATAGGAAGGGCTCAAGGCAGCTAGGCGCTATCAAGATGGGGTGGCGTCTTAGTATGGTGGCGGATGATCTCATCGGCAAGAGACAACGGCAGCATACACAGCCCTAGTCAGTTAGGTTACCATCACAAAACAAAATTGGTCCGCCGATGAATAGGGGGTTGGAGTCGACGCTTGCGACCTGGGACACATGACTGCGAGCGATTGAGGAAAACCTATTGCGACGAAAGCTGGAGAAGAAAGAGACAATGCGCGGTCTCATTCGGATGCTGGGAGGCCTTCGGCAACGACTCGGAAACAGATAAAGGATATGAGAATTGGAACATGGAATGTGAGATGTCACACTCACAGAATTGGACGATTAACAAAACTGACAAATGAACTGAAGAAGGCCAAAATCGACTTTGCAGCTATTCAAGAGAGCGGATATAATAAAGACTCACAAATTTCCCGCTATAATGGCTGCATCACCTTTCATAGCAGCAAAAGTCGGGACCATGTGTTTCCTTCCTGGCGCTACGAATTAAAGGCCGTTTTAAGAACTGCTCCCTAGGTAATGTACACGCTCCACATAATGAATCGTCAGACACAGTCAAAGACGAATGTTATGAATTGCTCGCAAATATCTACGATGAACTACCGGCACACGACATCAAAATTGTTTTGGGAGATCTCAACACCAAAGTGGGTAAAGAGGAAGTGTTCAGGAGACCAACAATTGGAAGATACAGTCTGCATGATGAAACAAATCAAAACGGACAACGCATGATTTATTTCGCGGCTGAAAGAAACCTTGTAGTGAAAAGTACCTTCCATCAACATAAAAGCAGACATCTAGCTACCTGGAGGCACCCAAATGACAACTTGTCACCTAATCAAATCGACCAACTATTCATTAGCGGAGGACACCTCACAGATGTAATTGACGTCAAAACATGTTGGAGAGCAAATGTCGACTCTGATCACTACCTTTTGGTGTCAACACTGCGATCACATCTTGCCCGGTTTCATAATGGCCAACGAGAAACTGTGAAACGTTTTGCAGTGGACAAACTAAGAGATCCACAAATAGCGGCGACAAATGCTGAAAACATTAGCACAAAGCCTCAACAACTTCAACAGGCTCAACCAGATGATACTCCTCTCGACTGGCAATCGGTGAGTGAAATAATCAAACAAGTAGCGACCAACACCTTAGGATATCAGAGCCCTAATGACTTTAATACCTGGTTGGATGTGGAGTGTGCTGATGTTATAGAACGTAAAAACGCTGCGCGATTAAGAAAGGAAACTGCAAGAACGAGAGAACAGAAAGTGGCGGCAGATGCGAGATACAAAGAACTGCGGAAAGAGGAAAAGCGTTTGCTTCGGCGCAAGAAGAGAGAGCTCGAAGATAGGACGCTACTTCAGCTAGAGAGATTGTGTAGCGCAAACGACTCACGAAAGTTCTATAAACGTATAAATAAGCAAAGGAAAGGATTCAATACCCGAATAATCATTTGCAAAGCAGTAAACGGAACGTTGCTTACTGCAAACATGATGTCTTGGAGAGATTCAAAGAGCATTTTGATGCATTGTAGAACGGGGATGATGATGTGACTGATGATGGCGATTAGCGATGTTTCCTTTCTTAACGACGACGGTCAACAATGGAGAAAGCCTCAGCAGCAATTACCTCACTCAAGAACAACAAAGCTTCCGGTCCGGATAATATTCCAGTGGAACTGCTGAAGATGGGTGGTGAGGAATTGTCAAAAGTGATGTATGATTTAGTAAAAGGAATATGGAACACGGAAGAGTTGCCTGATGAGTGGCATTTTACCTCTACACAAGAAAGGCAATAAAACCGAATGCGAAAACTACCCTGGGATTGCCTTGCTGAACACGGTTTACAAAGTTTATGCTCTAGCGCTATTCGAAGGACTAAATCCATGGGCTGAGAGTGTCATTGGGGATTATCAAAGCGGATTCAGACGAAATCGCTCAACAAGTGGCCAAATATTCACCCTTCGTCTGATTCTGCACAAGGACAGAGAATTTCAAGTCCGGACGTGCCATCTTTTTATCGACTTCAAACAAGCTTACGACAGGACCAAGCGTATGGAATTGTATGAGGCGATGAAGGAGCTGGGTATGAAACAAAGTATATTCGTCTTGTGAAACCGACATTGGATGGCACCAGATGTCGTTTCAAGGTGGAAAACGACATGTCAGATGTGTTTGCTGTTGAAGAAGGGTTGAAGCGGGGAGACGCGCTATCCTGCTTACTCTTGGCATTGGAAATTGCAATGAGACGTGCTGATATCCAAACCAACAAAACGCTGGTGAATGGAACAGTTAAAGTTCTGGGAATTGGAGACGACTTGGACCTCGCCAGTCGTACACATACAGGAGCAGTTGACACTTTCACAAATCTGAAAATCCAAGTTCAGAGAATGGGTTTGATGATAAACGAATCTAAAACCAAGTACATGTAAACCGAGCCGAATCCGGTAACCAATCAACAGGGAGACAAAATACGCATTGGGGAGTTCAATCTCGAGATAGTGGATGAGTTCATTTATTTTGTAGCGCTGATACGGTCAGATGGTGACAACACACCTAAAATTCACAGACGTCTCATGGCGGCAAGCAGATGCTATTTTCGTCTAATCAAACAGTTACGATTAAAGTTAATATCAAAGAAAACGAATTGCCACATTTATAAAACGCTTATTCGTCCAGTATTGATCTACGGATGCGAATCTTGGACGATGAAGAAAAGTGATAAGCACATATTTGGAGCGATGCGCGAGGATGAAAGGTGGCGACGGCGATATAACTTTGAATTGGATCGTGATTTTGGCGAGCCGGATATGTATTGCGGTGGTGAAAGTCCAAAAGTTGAGGTGGGCGTGACATTTAGAACGCATGGATAAAAACAGAGCCGCCTCAAAATTATTCCGCAACGATCCAAAAGGGCGAATAGGAGTTGGTCGCCAAAAAATTAGTTGGATCGCTGGTGATGAACAAGATCTTCGGACGCTCGGTATAAAAAATTGGCAATAGGCGGTGGGGAACAGACGCAATTATATCAGAATCCTCGAGCAGGCCAAGGCCCACAAGTGGCTGTAGAGACGAAAAAGTAAAGTAAGTATACGATAATTCTGGTCATCAGAGCTTAGTGCCGTTACTAGGTAGCATAAGTAGCCGTAAACTTGATCTTTGATCAAGTTCAACTGGTTATTTGAGCCTCCGACTGCCAGTAGCGTTGGGCAACACGTAGTGTGGAAACACACTAGCAATTATACGTTGTCAATCTTAGCAATTTCGTTGTATTTCGTCATTTTTATGAAATCAGCAATTGTCAGTTGATTTTCGAGAATTAAAAAAATTTCTAATTCTGCAGCAATTCTGTGTTGACAATCGGTGATTTTGATGAATATGTTTTCGTGTTAAATGAATATGTGAGGATATTGTGTCGTTTGAGATGTGAAATCAATATATTGGCTAAATTGGACAACTTATTATGAAAATGTGTAAAAATACTATGGCGAATATCCTATTTTCAATATGTGAGAAATTAAAACCATACATTGAGGGAAATAAACTACTACCAAATAACCAGTTTGGCTTTAGAGAAAAACACTCAACCATAGAGCAGGTACATCGCCTGATAAATATCATTGAAAAAGTAATTGAAGGCGAAGAGGTATGTTCCATCATCTTCTTGGACATATCCCAAGCATTTGATAAAGTTTGGCACGATGGACTGATCTACAAACTCAACCAGTGGCTACCAAGACAGTACGCGAACCTACTAAAATCCTATATCACAGACAGACTGTTCAGAATAAACCATCAAAACACTTACTCCGAATTTAAAGAAATACAAGCTGGAGTCCCCCAAGGAAGTGTACTGGGCCCAATTCTGTATCTCCTTTACACAAGTGATCTCCCACAAACAGACGGCGTGATAACAGCCACATTTGCGGATGATACAGCCAACTGTGCAACAGCAGAAACCACTGAAGAATCGACTAAACGTTTACAAAGATCCGATAACAAAACACAGGACTGGGCTAAGAAATGGCGCATTAAATTGAACGATCAAAAAGTCATCCGCGTTAATTTCACCAACAAAAGGCTAAACAACCAACCGAGACTGTCAATGAATGGCGCAAACACACCCTGCGAAGTACCTTGGCATAACCTTGGATGCAAAAATTAATGGGCGGAACACGCCAAGATAAAACTTACTGAACTACGTATAAGGTATCGGCAGATGTACTGGTCAAAATTCCAAATTATCAACGTATAATAAAGTACTCCTGAAACAAATTTGGATATACGGTTGTCAGCTATGGGGATGTGCAGCACAAAACCATATAAAAAAGATACAAACATTCCAAAATAACGTACTTAGAAATTTAGTAAATGCTCCCTGGTATGCCAGGAACAGCGACATCCACCGTGACCTCGGATATGATAAGTGGCGTAATTAAGCAATCAAACATCAAAATAAACTGACGCAACATAAAAATCCAGAAGCACTCCAACTCTTAGATAAAAATCAGATGACAAGACGACTCAAAAGGACCAAACCATTTGAACTAGTCGAGCAAGTGGGGTAACATCAATACTCAATGATCCTATAGGTTGGTAGCAACAATCAGCCGAAGTGCAAATGTAATCAATGGATTCTTTGTGTAACGAATTCTAAAACTATTTAACAGTGTAAAATTAATGGTTGGTCAGAGATGACCAGTTTTAATTCAAATTAAAATAAAAAAAATGAGAAAGTATCGACGAACACACCTATTTTGTCAATTGTTCATTTGTTACGAAAATTCGTTGATTCTTCTGTCACGATTATAACTAATATAATAATTCGTTAATTAGGGCCTCTGTTCCAGAACTTGAACACAACATTGCTTCCAGGGCTTCCAATTTTGAAGAAGAAGAAAACTTAATTTGAAGTTTTCAAATTGCAGTGATTGCGTGTAAAAAATGTTCTAAGTAGGTTGAATATATTAATTTTAGTCAGTCAATTTTTTGGACAGTTAGTGCTTTTACTGCTTTAATTTAAGCCAAACATATTTGAATAAAATCACAAGCGAAACCCTAGGCATGTCCAACATCGCTGAAATATGTTCGAAAACGACGCTCTCAAAACCATCATTTGAAACGAAAAACCTAAAAACAAAAAAGTCGATTTGTCGTGTTTCCCGTTTGCCGAAAAGTTTTTCGTCCAAAATGCATTCCATTCAGTCGAAGTCTTTGGATGCCATGGAAAATGATCAACAAATACTCGATTTTCCAACCCGAATGAAACTAAAAGAACGTATATCTGAATTACAGCAACTGAACAATGAAATGAAATTTAAATTGACGAGTTTGGAAACAAAGTTGAAAACGAAGGAGAGCGAATTAATTACTTCTGAGTCGCTTAACAGACAAATCAAACAATTGTTAGATAAACACATAAATCGTGAGCAGGAGCTAAATTGTCAAATACTTACTTTTGAGAAGAAATTAGCGAAAGCGAATCAGCAAGTAAGGGAATTGGAGGAAGGTTAGTGATCGTCTCTTAGAATAATTGTTGTTGCAGTCATACCTTTAATCGATGTGTTGTGGAGTGTCGCTACGCCGATTCGTATGATTTCATTACCAGAAGTAGGCAACTAAAAAATGTATCCCGTAGCGTACGATATCTTTCTTTAGAATGATTTTCTTACGACCGACACTTCTATAAAATTTTAAATGATAGAATAAGACAAACTTAGAGATTTGTTGCTCGACACTAAGGAGGTGTAGCGATTGTTGGCTTCTCTTCTACTCTGGACGTAGACTTCAAGGGTCAATCAAACTTCATAAATTATTCAAAAACCATAGTGAGTTTTGTTTATTAAGCAGTGATAGCTACTTTATGTTTTCACACTTTCTGTCCGTCCGTCCGTCTGTGCACCCTCACCGATGATTTGTCATTGGCGAACATAGGCAATGACATATAAGCCCAAATTAACTTGTTCGACTACACTCAATCGCCATTTTCACGTACCCATTACAATGGCTTATTGCTTCTCGATTGATGCGTAAATATTACTAACAAGCATTTATTATTATAAAACTTTTATACAACAATATCATGGGCGCGCGGTAGCAATGCGCCCGTGACGCAAGTCCCCACGACCAAAAAATTCAGAAAAATTTTTTTCGTAGACTTCGGAACCATATATACAGCTAGATTTTGACTTTTTTGCCTTGCGTCGTATCTTTCTGAGCCCTAGTTTTTCGGCTTCTACGTAAAATTCTGATTAAAATCGACTTTTAACTCAAAAAAATCGGTCCAGTGGATCCGGAGATATGACCTTTAGAAAATCGTCATTTTCCATACAAAATGTGCACTTTCATAGAAACCAAAGTTAATGGAAACATCCTACGTTAGTTAGTTAGTTAGTTAGTTACTTAG
>CM055404.1:96378496-96404373 GCA_029228625.1 Pseudolycoriella hygida | reverse complement strand
GGTTTTTGTTGTGATAAGATTTATGTAGAAAAAACAGGCTTGTAGAGACTCAGTTTTAGGGCCGTGGCTGAGTCTAACGACTCGAAATCAAAAATGTTCTTCCATAAATTGTCGGTCATACATAAACGTTTTAAACAAAAAATTTATGAAAATCGGAAAGATTTACGCGAGTTTTGTACAAAAGACCGAAACGGCCCTAGCCACGCGGAGCTTGATCCGACCGCGCGCGGGTGCAATCGCATAAAAGATTTTTCAATTACTTTTTAGGGAAAAAGAGTTTTTGAAAATCGGTCAAGTTCTACTCAAGCTATCGCGGTGACACAGACGGACGGACATTTTTTTATTGCTGATTCGTCATCTAAGGACCATAACCGATGCCTCCGCCCCCCCCCCCACTCCCGGGTCGAAATTGGGGTGGTTACAAACGTCGTGGTAAACGCCTAAGATTGGTCTAATGAAATATGAAAAATTTTGCACGAAAGGAATCTAGAAACAATGAACTGAAAATTGTAAATGTTCCCATATACCAAGTATTTCACATCATAGTTTTTTTACAAATGACACATCACGAGACATTCACATCATAAAATTTACCTTTTCGCTGTGTTGCAACTGATTTAAAATGCTGTCATATTCTTGTTTTGTAATTCTTTCCGGAAAGCAACAAGCAGTTTTAATGAACATTTTCAACGATCTCTCCAGCAACTTTAACAAACAATCAAGAAAAGGTTCGAAATTAACATTTTGTTTCTTCGTTCGCCGAAATTGAGTCGACTCTTTACCTGATTCACCTCTCCATAGTCATAGTCATCGTATCGAATTCCTAAAATTCAAATGAACAGAAATTTTAAGATCAGAATTAACATTTCTGTCGTGCGAAATAATTTACCGTAAATACATTGAATGTAGTTCCAAATGGCACGACGAAATTTCGATGTGTCAACATTTTTTCGATCGGCCATTGTGAAATACGTTAAATTGTATGCGGCCCGAAACTTCACATCCAACAAATTGCCAACGTCACTGTAGAGTCGATTCACTAGGGGAATAATTGAACGCTTTGTATACTTTAATTTTAAGTGAAACTATTTCCTGGTCACTAACCTAGTGAATATCCGTGGTCATCCCAGGAATAGTCCTGTATGCGAAATGTAGGAATACTAACAGCAGCGCCGCGTCGTTGAAAATCCTGGTATGTGAACGTGGGATCATCGATTAAATGGCTGATGTTTTGTGGCACCTCCGCAATCGATTCGGCCTTAGTCGCTGATAGTTCAACGGCCTATTTCAAATATCAACCGTTAGTAATACATTTTTCTCGTCAATTGTTCATTACTTGTTGCTCTACGCTTTTGAACCGATTTGAAAGTTCAGCTTCATTGCATTCGGGAGACCTTTCGGATAAATTTTTCATTCGAGCCATTAGTGCATCAACGCCTAAGTCTATCGTAGCATCCAATTTGCTATGGCTATCTGAAAAATTAAAAGAAATGCTCTAATTGCAAAGCCAAAGCTTGAGAGAACTTCTTAAGGCTGACACTTATATTACATAACCTCAAACAACTTCTAAATTAAAATTACAAAAAGAAACGAAATAAAGTTGCCGCCTGGGATAATCAACGGTAATAATGTCGTTTGGCGCTAATATCGTGCTCTGAGCTATAGAATATTGCTCGGAAATTTACAAACTGAGTAGCATGGATCGGTCGCTGTAAAAAGTTGCTCAGTTCAATAACGCCCCTTCCATCCCAGTATCACGCCTTACGCTAGTTCATTACATTCCATTTTCTCAGTTTTCAAAATTGACGATACACAAGAGGGGGACGTAATTGAAATGGGCAATCTTGAGTGCCAAATAATGCCAAAGTACAAAATTAGTGTGCATTATTCGTTGAAAAATTAATATTTTTAACCCAAGGTGATTTTATAACCTTGGAGTTAACGTGTAAAGCGTTTTGTTTTGAATTTATTTCGAATATTTTCTATTGCTTTGATCTACCTGCACTCCGAGTTGAGAAAGTATTACTTGGCCAACATTGGCATTGGAAAAATGTAAATCTTACGACTGCAGACAAAATATTTCTGGCTTTGAGAAGCGTATGGAGGTTATGTAGAGAGCATATTTATAATTTCAGGTAAAACTATCCCAATATTCTGATAAAATCGTATTTTTAACGTACCTTTCGGTGACGACGACAATGGATGGCTGACTTCGATTTCAGGTAATTGAGGTATTTGTGCTGGTTCTTCAGTCTTTTCTACATGTTGTTGTGGCACAGCAGAACGGTTGCTTTGACTAGAAGTATTCTCCAATTCCTGTGTTAGCCCACATGAGAAAACAAACGACGACAATGAGTGAAAATGTGACAACAAAACGATAGCATGCACCACTTCACTCAATGACCAGTTATTTGTTCCCGTTGTCAATTCCTATGTTATCGATTTGATTAATCAACCGATGCATTTACACAGATTTCATTTGACAAATGCGTTACCTCGATATGTTCTTTTTTTAACAGCCAAGGTCGGTGTGCTAAGATTTTATTTATCGTGTAAATTGATCTCAATTTCGGAGGAATAAAATCTAAGCCGTTCAACCAAGCACGCTCACCGCCTTGTTCTAAAAACTCTTTAGTATGAAGGTTTATGAGATATGTACATTTATGTCGGGCTGCAGCCTGGATGCAGAACGGTAGTTCGTTAATAAAATCACTTCAGTTACACCCAACTCTTACCATAATAGCCAAGTAATGTCGGTAAACGAAAGGTAATGGTCCATCACCGCACATGATGAAATTTTGAATATTCAAAAAATGTTCCAAGTAACTCGGATGATAACCAATTACTTTGGACACACGATCTAATTCAAATCTATCCATCAGTCTTTCTCTGTACCCGTACTGAAAAAAAATATAAATAAAATTGTGCAAATTCAGCAGAGCTTCAGGTTATTTGTTTTTCGATTGCGAAAAGAAGTATTTGATTTTGCCAGGCTAAGTTAATATTTTATGAAAGGTACAAAATAAAGAGTTTTGGTGAATAGCGCTACAATGATGGATGTCATTACCTCCACAACATCATTAAAGACATCGCCATAACACGAAGGTAAATTGAAAAATAGTGACTTTTTTACGCCCATCCACTTCACAGTCATTCAAACATCGCGTCGAATCAATCACAGCCAAGCGTTCAGTTTCACCACTCACAGTATGTTACCATACTCTGACTGAAGAAAGCGTGAAAGGCTCTCCTCTGATCGTCAAGTTTCTGTAGTCACAAATCGAAGAAGCAAACATGCCTACACCTAAGGAGATCAGAAATATTATCCGAAAACGCAAAGTGAAAAAAGTCCCAGAATGGACGAAATAAATAACATCCTCTAAAAACATATGTAAGGGACCCGTACTGTCAGAATAGATGTGGTAAACAGAGTTGATGTTACGAAAAGACTCGAACGTATTTAAGTAAATCTTAAGTTGATGAAATTACGTCCACTTCAAATTGTATTGGAAATTTCCGAGAGGGCAATATTGAAAAACCCGTCCGAAGAAACGATGTAAAAAAAGCCTTCCGACAGTACAAAATTCATCAAAAATTTTCACCTCAATTTTCTCTACAGCATAGCAAAAAACAATTATTTGGGCTAGGGCAGAACCCAGCACTGACCTAGGGCCCTCAGGAGAGGTGTCGGACGAATACTTCCATAGACCAAAAATGACCGAAAATCTCCTTCAATTTTCTCTATAACATAGCAAAAAACCATTTTTTTGTCTAGGGCCGACCCCCAAGGACTTCTAATAAAAACTTTTTTCCATAAAATTTGAGACATTCCTAGAGCTTTCCATTAAAAAAAAACTTGAAAATCGAAACATGTAGGACCCTAGCAGAGACTCGTTTTTGGTGCCATAGCTAAGTCCAAGGACCTAATCTCAAAAAAGTTTCTTGTGTTTGTTTGTGTTTGGACTTCCATTGACCTGTCGATTAAAAAAATATTTATGGAAATCGGAACAGATTTACTCGAGCTATGTACAAAAACCACGTAGGGCCCTAGCATAGACTAGTGCCGTAGCTAAGTACAAGGGCTCAAAATCAAAAAAGTTTCTTCCACAAATTGTCGGCCATGCCCAGAAAAGAAAATTATTGAAAATCGGAAAAGATTTACTCGAGTTATGTACAAAAGACCAAAAACCACTTAAACGGCTCGTACAGTGCGCAGATTTAACCCCATAACAGATTTTTTGATTACCTTCCAGGGAAAAAAAAGTTTTTGAAAATCGGTTGAGTTTTACTCGAGTTATCGTGTTGATGTACGGGCGGAAGGACATTTTTTTCATTGCTGATCTAAGGACCATGATCGATGCTCCTCCCGGATCGAAATTCGACTGTTTACAAACGTCGTGGTATACGCAATAGGCCCCTCTTTGAAGAACTTCGTTCTTCGTACGGATCTAAAAACTTATCTATTCGGTGTATATATTCAGAGCATGTCTTCAGCTGTCATAGTTTCCTGATAAATGGAAGCATGCAATTTAGTTAGAGCATCCAGACAAGTTATTTTTAAACGACGCAGAAGATTGTTCTGAACAAAAAATTGTTCTATGGTATGTCTCAAAAATTTATTGATTTTTTATAAAATAGTTGGTTGCCTTTTATGTTTCCGGCCTAAGGTACTTCCAGCCCGAAACTCGCAAATCTGCCGATGCTATTTCACAATTGACTAATTTTTATGGTAAATTTTCTTAGATCACTTTTATGTAGCGTCGTCAGTGGGTGCGTAACTACAGAATTTTGAAAATTTCTTCTTCATGAAAAAACAAAATTTACACTCGAAAATTTTCGTACATTTTTTTTTTCACAATTTTAGACGTAAATTATGGTTATACGAACTTGTTCAATTATATAATGAGGAAGCACTATCCTTCTTCGTAGTAAAACGCTGGCACAATGACTTCGATTAGGGTCGTGATTGTAAATTGACACACTTTGACATTCAGTCAACCTCAGGCATTGAAATGACTAGCATACAAACTTTGATGGAAGTTTGGATATAAAATTAGATTCGTTCTTGTTGGGTACCGCTTAATGCGGGCATAGGGAGGCCTGCATCGATCGGTGCCAAGAAACACTAGAGAAATGTTACAACAGTGCTTCAAAGCGTGTGAATGACATCTACACTAGTGACGTCTCATGAATTTATGATAAACATGAAACACCACTGACGGACGCTACGTTAAAGTGATCTAAGAAAATTTGTTAATAAAAAAT
This sequence comes from Pseudolycoriella hygida, assembly GCA_029228625.1. Lineage (NCBI taxonomy): Eukaryota > Metazoa > Arthropoda > Insecta > Diptera > Sciaridae > Pseudolycoriella > Pseudolycoriella hygida. The sequence goes on along the minus strand of CM055404.1, from coordinate 96,399,108 downwards.
AGTTAATTTTAAAATAGGATCGGCAGGTTTGCGAGTTTCGGGCTAGAATTACCCAAGGCCAGAAACATAAGAGGCAACCCTCGTATGTAGCACTTGAAAGCCGCCAAATAATTCGCTGGTGAGGCGGAACGTATTCCGAAAGAAGTCAACTGTTGAAATTATCACTTGGTAATAACTTGCACTCAATAAAATTATTTTACTCGTTGTCCCACCCGAAAACTTGTCATTACATGTAATGTGCACACCACGGAAATTATTCATTATATGTCATTCATTACATACTATTCATTACATTTAGCCCCCACCGGAAACTTCTCAATACATGTATACATGTATATCTGCATGTAATGACGCGTTTTCGATTGGGACAACGAGTAAAACAGCATACAGTGGTGAATGCTTAATAAGTCATCCATTCTGGATAATTTCGTGACACTCGCAAACTCATTCGTGTATTTTTAAGCAAGTCGCTTTAAAAACTGTTTTTTGACTCTTGTAGTTGTATACTTCGCCTTCGGCTCGGGATACAAACTCTACACTCGTCAAAAAACAGTTTTCAAAGCTTTTTGCTTAAAAACACCCTCTTGAGTTTGGCTCATTTCACAAAATTAATCCCTCATGTAATGACTTATCCCCCACTGTAATCTACTATTAATCGACTATGTGAAGAGCTTACATTTAATTTGTAAATCTAGTAAACATAGCTTTAAGTATAAATCAAGGTTTGTTCGTAGAACAAAATCATTCTCTTTACGTTCAAAGCGTGTAAATCTTGTTTTATTATAAGTCCGGATTGGAATCCGTGAAATTCCAACAGGTATGGGCCCAGTACGCTTCCACTACTCATCACTTCTTGTAATCGCCTCCAAAAATAGGAGATTATAAGTAATCAGTGAATCCTTTCGTATTAAGTTCCGCCACACCGACAAACTACTTCTTGGCTTCGGTAGTTAGTTCCAGAAAATTATTCGCAGCACTTTAAATTAAAATTTTAATTGTCGAATCAATCGGAGCGATGATGTTGAGGTAGGGAATGCAGAACCGGTTCCTTGGGAACTGAAACACGGTTCTTTCTAGCTCGGAACCGGTTCCTTGCATAAAAATTACAGATCGATTCAAAGTATCGTTTTTCTTAAACTTCTATCGCCAACATGATGAGCAGATTTTACAAGCTGCGAAATTGTATTCAAAAGTCACTTCTGGATTTAAAACCTCACATCAAGCCTCGTAAATATTCGGGTCTGATTCTGAACGACGAGGAACTCGCTACAATTTCGGAAATTTCTGATGCATTGCTGCCGTTACAAGTCGCGGTCGAGGCTTTATGCAGAAGAGATGCAAACTTAAACACTGCTGACTCCCGCCGTATTGATGTTCGCACTTCAAAAATTGGAAGAACAGGACACCGAATTGTCTTTGAATCTTCATGCCGCTTTGTGTAAATGAATTAGTGAAAGAAGAAACGATTTATCGGGCGTTTTACAATATCTTCACTCCGGTAGCAGTCCATCTGTGATCAATCGGGATGCCAGACAGATATTCGCCAGTCCATCAAGAAATAAAATCGAAACATTGATCTTGCAGCTTATTAAACGTTGCCATTCCGATGATGCATCACATTTATTGGCATTTGTGCATTTGAGCTCAGTAGCTCAAAAGTCAATTAATTTTTACAGGCTGACGACGATCCGAAAGATGATAATGACGCCAACGATGAAACTTCCGAACCCGAACATCCGAAATTTAAAAAGAAAAAGATGACGGCGCTGCATTTTGCGCTTGACAACGCTATAAAGAAGGCGTTAACTTCTAAGTCACCGCCGAATACCGATTATTCTGACGCCCTACAGGGTGACAAACATTTACTGAGATCCATTAGGCAAGAATTGAACTTGCTTGAAAATGGGGACAATCGTGTTTTTTTCTAAGCTTATGAATCTTTGCTGTGCATTAGACACACGAGCATTAAGTCAGAGAGAGCGTTTTCCTAAGCCGGCTACATTTGTAGCAAAATTCGCTCGAAGATGAACGATGATACTTTGGACACTTTATGCTTTTTGAGAGCGTTTTTCCAAACAGTTGAAGTGTGAAAAATTGATGTTTTTGAATGTCTTCCATTGATTTTTTTAAGGTAATTAATTGACGAAATGAATTCACTAATAAAAACCAAAATGAAAATATGAAATTGTTGTTGAGAAAATTTTTGAGAACCGGTTCTTGGAACCGGTTACTTGATTTTGGAACCGATACCCGGTTCCTAAGAACCGGCTCGGTTCTGCATTCCCTATGTTGAGGTTGGCTGCAGATCAACAAATTATTATTATTATTTATTCCATAAAACGTTATAATATTTATACAGGTAACAGCTAGGTTATAATATGTAATTTAAAAAATGGCATATTAATAGTATATTACGTATGTGCTTCCAAATTTGTTGTTTTTACTCGTAGGAAGGTTGCTGCATGAGCCGAAGGCAAATGCTGTAATCCTACGAGTCAAAACAACTATTTGGAAGCACTTACGTACAATATTTTACATGTTGATGCTCGGTAAATGCGTTTTGATTATATAAATATAAGGGTTATGTTAGATTTTCCGTTCTTGTGGGACTAATATAGGTATAATGAGTTTTCTGATCTAGTATATTGTATGTTTATTTTTTTTTTTTTTAATAATTGTATTACGGCCATGACTAGACTATTTAACTTCATGTTTATAAAATCGCATGTTCGTAAGAATTATAGTACATAGTACAGGTGTTTTAACTGATGATGGAGTTTCAAAGCTCAACGTTAGTTAACACCAAATTTTTTTTTTCTGTGGAAATGTATACATATTTAAATAAATGCGTTTGCGCCAAAAAAATACATTTTCAAATTAGCGACAATATTCTATAACAAATTTACGTTTTTATCGCAATCTGAGATAGCAAATCTATGTGGCTTACAACGTTATAGCGTAAGTGTCGTGATTTTATAGCAAAATTTGTGATTTTATCGTAAAATTCTGCGATATATTTCATTACCACCTTCATACTCTTTGTGGAACATGTGTGGAAAAAGAGCGCGAATCACGCTTGGCATTTTGTATAATGCAAAATCTTACCAATTTCAAATTTTTTCGTCAAACTAAACAATAGGAAGAACTTTATTTTCGACTATTTTGTTTTTTTCTACGTTTAAAGTTAATTTATTAAGTCTAAAGTATTCGGCTGAAATGCACTTTAGGGAAACAGCTGGGATTTGATTTTTTTTATTGGGATGGGTGCAGGGGGGTCACTAGATGACAGTACATCAAGAATTGGGGCGCGGAAGCCCCTCCCCGGGCCCTCAAAAAAAAAATATTTTGAAAAAAAAAAATTTTTGCATATACTATTTTGTTGAAATTTCCTTGTACAAAATGACTAACTTTGCTTTTTCAATTAAATTCATTTTCCTTGTACAAAATGACGACGACTAACTTTGCTTCTTCAATTAAATTCATTTTCCATGTCCAAAATGGCGGCGACTAACTTTGCTTCTTCAATTAAATTCATTTTCCTTGTACAAAATGCCGACGTTTTGAAATTTGATCGTGTTTTTGTTCTAGCATCGGTTCTAGCCGGTCGAACAATTTGGCACCGGTAAAACAATATACTTTCTGGTTACACACTAACTTGTGATTGTTCATGATTCGACTACCAGCTTATAATTTGCATTCTAAATGTCTTATTGAATTTTTTCACCTCAGTGCTTCAGTAAGGAATCCAAATTATACGTTAATTGTCGGTGTTGAACTTTGCTTCGTTGAGTTGTTGCTTTGGTGAATAAAATAACATAAGCAACTGCGGGGTAATTTGTTTATCCACTCGGGGGATTACATCTCTCACCTTCGGCTCGGGATGCAAACCTCCCCCTCGAAGATTAAAAATTTCCCCGCAGGTGCCTGCATAATCTACTAGTAATTCATTTTAAATGACAACATGATTCATCGTAATTAAATATTCAAATGAGAAATAAAATGCTAAAAATCGCGTGTGGAAACTTTCTCAATTTTCATTCGATTTAGGTGTTGTTTAAATCCTTCGAATAAACAACGACTTTCAGCCAATTCGACTATACGACCTTGACTTTAATCAATGGCAAAAAAAAGTATTTTCAAAATTGGATTCTATTTTGTTTTGATCAACTTTTCGTGTGTATTGAAGTGACTTCCATTCATTATATTTGAATAACGAGTATTGTGTAAATATTTACGAACAACATTAAGTTTCCATATCACCATTATAGATGTATGTACACTGTACACTGTTACACATATATACGAGCAACTACATGTATTTATTTTGATGATAAAACATGAAGCTGATAACGAGTTTAAGTATTAAATATTTACTAAGATTAACATTTGGGGTGTATTAGCTCTGGTTGGCTGAAGACAAGAACGCCAAATAAATCTTATCTGTTTTCATTTTTAATTGACAACAATTAGAATATTAGGTGGAAGATAAAATGTTTTCCCAGTCTGGAATTACTCATTGAATATTCCATGACGACTGACGACAGCTACGATAAGAAAAGTCAGGAGGACTCATCAACTGTAGGCAATTGGTAAACACTTCAGATATTTACATTTTAATATTTTCTTATTTCGTCCATTGAAAGATAAAATGTTGAAAAAAGCATAAAATATAACAAATTGAATTCAACTCGAGGGGGTAACATCTGTGTAAAATTAGGTTTCAAAATAACATCCAGTCAAGAATACAATTTCAATTCAAATTTACTTATGAAATGTATATAAAAATACCTTACGGTGAATGAAACCCGTAATAGTACAAATTGTCACATATATGTATATATACACAACCTTCTACAAAAAATTAATCGTTTGACAGCCGCGACTTATTACGATTCGTAAAAAGAACATAACCAAAGACCCGTACGTATCAGAATAGATGTGGCAAATAGAACAAATCTTGCGAAAAGACTCGAACGTATCTTAATATAGTAATAAGCAAACAATCCAACGTTTTATGTTCTTTTATAACTATAAGAATTTCAAAGATCCATAGAAATTACACAAGGTAATGTCAAAGGCCCTATCGAAGGACATCTCAGAACATTCAAATCTAGAAATGGTTATATCCAAGGACTAGGCCATTTTCCCCTAAAACCCTGAAACACTTGTTCTCTAAAATCTTGTTCTATACAACTTTGTCTTTGGAAGCAATCTTCTACCTCTTACAGTTCTAGAGATATGGGTTATCCCTTCCAATTCTAGAAGTGGTCATATCCCAGGATTGTGGCATTTTTACCCAAAACCCTGAGACACGTGTTCGCTAAAATGTTATGCTCTACAGCTTTGCCTTTGGAAGCAATTTTGTACCTCTTATAGTTCTAGAGATAAGGATCATCCCTCCCAATTCTAGAAGTGGTCATATTCCAGGATTGGGGCAATTCTACCCAAAAACCTGAGACACGCGTTCGCTAAAATGTTATTCTCTACAATTTTGCTTTTGGAAGAACTTTCTACCTCCTATAGTTCTAGAGATATGGATCATCCCTCCCAGTTCTAGAAGTGGTCATATCCCAGGATTGAGGCATTTTTACCCAAAACCCTGAGACACTTGTTCTCTAAAATTCTATTTTCTACAACCCTGCCTTTGGAAGCAACTTTCTACCTCTTATAGTTCAAGATATATGGATCATCCCTCCCAATTCTAGAAGCGGTCATATCCCAGGATTGTGGCATTTTTACCCAAAACCCTGAGACATATGTTCGTTAAAATTTTATTCTCTACAACTTTGCGTTTGGAAGCAACTTTCTACCTCTTATAGTTCTAGAGACATGAATCATCCCTCCCAATTCTAGGAGTGGTCATATTCCAGGATTGTGACGTTTTTACCCAAAATTGTGAGAATCGTGTTCTCTAAAATTTTATTTTCTACAACTTTGCTTTTGGAAGCAACTTTTTAACTCTTATAGTTCAGAGATATGGATTATTCCTCCCAATGCTAGAAGTGGTCATATCCCATGGTTGAGGCATCTTTACCCAAAACCCTGAAACAGGTGTACCCTAAAATTTCATTCTCTACAACTTTACCTTTGACAGTGAATCTCCATATTGCATAGTTAAGGAAATAAACATGAAAAACTGTTTTCGTATATGGCCAAGAAACTCAATTTCGTCGATTCCATTGGTTCCGATGCCCCTGACCCGATTCCCACAGAAATTTTTCCGAATTTTCTGACATCAAATCCTTTCATTTGACACCGACATGTGCAATTTCCGTGCTATACTTGCTAAGATATTTGCGAAAAAGCTTCACCAACCCTCGAAAAACCTTGTTTTTGGTCACTTCCTCGACAATATCTCCGGAACCTCTTGATTGATTTTGCTCATCCTCGAACTTGAATCATGGGAGGCATGTATCTTTCAGGAAAAAAAAAGCTTAGGGTGATAGGTTGAGCCGTTTGGAAAAAAAAGTGGAGACGGACGGACGGACATTTTTTTTATTGTTGATTCGTCATATTTAGACGATAATAAATGCATCCCCCCAACTGCCACCTCGATCTACCCCATGCTACATTAAAACTGTTTGTAGTAAACGTATAGAACTTTCGTACTTCGTACGGGTCCAAAAATCTGAACCATCGATCAATAGGGAGATTGGGTAAATCGACTTATAGCAAAATTTCAAACTTATACTAAAATTAAAATTTACCGTAAACGATGTAATAAGAAATAAAAGTCAAATTTTCGCAGCGTAAAAACTGAAAGTACAGAAAAATTGTTTCGTCGTTGGGTCTGGCATTTGTGACGCAATTTTTTGAACTCAACATAATTTTCTTTAAAAATTTTTGTTGCGAATCGAAGCTTAATGCGTCACCCCCCTCTGATTTCAGAACTTTTGTAACTGGAAGAAAATAGTTTTACCTTAGTTGATTAATGCGTCACACTTTTCTGATTTCACAGCTTTTGTAAGCAGGGCATAAAGACTTGCGTCACACCTCCGCTGTAAGAGGTTTTTTTGCGGATTACTAAATTTGTATGGGATCTATAATAAGGCAGGCTGCTGTTAAAATTCTGTTTTTGCCCACTTAGCGCAATTATTTTTACAGCGAATCAGCAATACCGTATATCCATATAACTTTGACCGCCTGCATAACATTAACCATATTTCTCTCTTTTTTCGTTTACACAAAGAAGATAGAGAGGGAAATATGGTCAGTGTTATACAGGCGGTCAAAGTTATACGGATTTTACGGTATGTAGTGTAGAATAACTTTTGCATAATCATCAACTTGACGTCATCCTGCCACCATAAGTTTAAGCTCTGAGAATGCTGACAGTGCAATGTGGTTGTCGTGTCATCGGTCAGATGCATGTTCAAGGGCTAAAATTTCGAAATTTCAGTCATCACTAGTTGTCTTCTTTCTGCCATATGTCAGACGAAGCAGTCATATTGCAAATCTTCACATACGTTAAGAGCGTAAAGAATCAAAACATAACAAAACTCTTAGGAAAGAACGAAGAGTTAATTTCGATAATTTATGAAGGGGAACGAAAATCGAATTCCGAAAATTTCTTTTTCTTATTCATGACATTGAAGACAACTACAAGCTTCACTCACACCATTCCTCCGTATGTATCATCATTAAGAAACCTATGAAACTCTCGTTGAGTAATAAAACCACAGATTGGGAAGGATTTAAACTTAAACTGGACAGCGAAATAAATATAGACATACATTTATCCACGAATGACCTGTTGGACGAAGCGGTGGCTCATTTCACCTCTCAGATACAAAATGCAGTTTGGAGTAACACTAAAACTGTCACTCAGAAATCTTCGGGTTTTAACTATCCTATGGAGATCCGAAACATGGTGAAAAACCAGAGACCCCAGAACCAAAATGTAACCGTATACTGAATCTCAAAAGGGACTCATCCAACAATTGTAGGAAAATACGGCAAACAAATTTCTGGAAAACCTCTCAGCAGAAAGAACGACAAATTACTCACAGAACAGCTAGGAAATTGAGAAGAAAGATCAACCACCAACCACCAACCAATCATGGGCGCGCGGTAGCGATGCACCCGTGACGCAAGTCCCCATACGAACAAAAAATTCCGATTTTTTTTTTCGTAGACTTCGGAACCATATATATAGCTAAGTTTTGACTTTTTTTCTTGCGTCTTACCCCCTGAGACCTAGTTCATTGTATTCCTTGTAAAATTTTGATTGAAATCGACATTTTACTCATTAAAATCGGTCCAGTGGATCCGAAGATATGACCTTTAGAAAATCGTCATTTTCCATACAAAATGTGCTGCTTCATATAAGCCCAAGTTAATGGAAACATCCTACGTTAGTTAGTTAGTTAGTTAGTTCCAGAGCCATTTGTATGAAAACCGACTTTTTTGGCTCGTGCTCGAAAACGGCTCGATAACTTTTCTAGAAATTCTGCAGGGACCTTCGGGTGGCATTCTACGCCATATGAGATTTTAAAAAAGGGGGGTACCGGCCTCGTTTGGGCGCCAGAGCTCTTAGAAGGCGCCATATAAAGCCCATACGTATGTGTTTGTGTGTGTAGTGTGTATGATAGCACATTTTGTATGAGGCAATGGTTGTGTGTTCGAGATAGAGGTTTGGTGTCAAAGGGAAATTTGTTGGGTTGGGTGTGTAGTGTATCAAGGTGACCGCCAAAATGGCGGAAAATAGGCGGGGACTCAAAAAAAAAAACTTCGATATGTTGTAGAGAAAGTTGAGGGGATCATTTTCGCCCATGAAAGTAGTAGCCGCCGCGTTTGGGTTTGGCGACGGCGGCGCTCAAAAAAAACTTTTGATATGTTGTAGAGGCAGTTAAGTGGATCATTTTCGCCCATGGAAGTAGTAGCCGCCGCGCTTCGATTCGGCGACGGCGGCGGCTAAAAAAAACTTTTGATATGTTGTAGAGTGAGTTGAGGGTATTATTTTCGCCCATGGAAGTAGTAGCCGCCGCGCTTCGGTTCGGCGGCGGCGGCGGCTCAAAAAAAACTTTTGATATGTTGGCGTATTTTTGTACAGGAAAGCTGAAAGCGTAAAAAAATTATTACATTGGCGGGTCCGGCATTTGTGACGCATTTTTTTAATCAAAAATGAAAATATTTCAAAAGAATTTTGAGCGTTCCGAAGCTGCAAGCGTCACTCAAATTGATATCAGTTGTTTTGGAAGAAGGGACGAGGACTTGCGTCACGTTTCCCTTTTAAAAAGGGTTTTTGTTGTGATACTATATTCTTGGATTAAAGAAATTGCAAATATCCCCTCAGTATAACAAGAGCACGAGCTGCAAATAATTCACTTAAAAAATACTAGAAATTCGCCGACGAAAAATAAAAATTACATTACATTACAAAAATTATGCCGCAAATGTACATCGACTGGAACCAGCTGAACAAGTAATAAACGTAATGAAAAAGTAAGCTGCTTTGACTCTGTGCTGTGCATAAACCATTTTTTCACTTCTTAGTATCAGACAAGACAGAATATAATCCACTGAGAAATAATGGATTTGTTTTCGTATTTAAATTGAATTTTATCATAAATATTGTGATGAAACGCGATAAAAGAATTTCATCATCAGTATCTTTCGTTGACTATGAAAATAAGCAACAAAATAATGTCATAGGTATAAACAACCACTTTATTTTGAATGACGAGAAACAAAACATGAAACGGAACTCCCACGATATTTTCCTAGTCTTTCATTTTACGTTCTCTAAAACCCGGGGTTGTTTACAACGAATTAGCATTTGTTGGTTTTAACCTTGCAGCGCTACAAGTGTCCGCATTACACCGATTTACAACATAATTCAAATTTCATTTGTATGCTTGCTGACAGAGCCGAAAGTAAAAAATATCAGTTAATTTTTTCTACTTTCGGCCCTGTTTGGAAGCATATAAATCTAATTAAGTCGCTCGGAAAAGCACTTTCGGCTCTTTTCTTGTGACGTATAAATAACTATTTTGTTTTAATGAATCGTACAGTAAATGCAAACTATTGCTAGGTCAAACCAATAATGGTGTAACATATTTATAAAGGAATACAGTGCTTAAATTGTCGTATTGACGAGTTCTCGGTGATCGTTAAAAACCTAATATATATTTCAAGAGATTTTGCGATATAAAAATATTACTAAGAAGTTCCATGCGACACGTAACACCCCACCTCGCACGCCCAGATTAAATTCATTTAAACTGAAGAATGAGATGAAAGGAACGAACCAAAGAAATTCAAATTACATTCGATTGTTGCTAAATAAACAACAACAGCTGATTTAACGTGCTGACGAATACTCATTAACTTTTAATAAAATTCATTTCCTTATTCAATATAGTTGCATATTGCTATACCTACCTGCGCCAACTATGAACTGTCGAGTCTTTATTTTTATTTTCGTTTTAAAGCTTTATTGCACGAGAAACAGAATGTTGCTTCGGATCTTAGGTAATGAGCTATTCCCAGCGAATAATTTTGTAAACAAAGTTATGTAAATTCAATCGACCTATACGAATTTAAAAGATGAATTTGTTCTCCAGGGCCGTAGCTACGGGGAGGGCTATGGGAGGCGGAGCCCCTCAAGAATTTCTTCCGCCCCCCCCCCCCAGAAGCTTTGAAGAAAATAATAAAAATTATAAATATAAACTTGAACAGGCAGAGCAGATAAACAAAAAAATCGTAATTCTTCAGAATATCTTCAAATTCGAAGAAAATCCTCAAAAAATCTGTAAAAAGGTAAAAAATCTATGTCAATCTAAAAAAATTCAGAGGAATCATCAGGATCGGACTGGCCATACTGTAAATACAGAAGACTCCCGACTGGCCTTTTGTCTAAGTCGGTCAAAGGCCCGAATGGGTCTTCCAAAACTTCAAATGTTTTGTTTACTTTCTTGAAAGCGTCTAAGAACTTATTAGGGATTTTATATAATCAATTATTAAAATTGAATGTTTATGTGCTCGTATGGATCAATATTCCGAAAAGTCTTCAATTTACTTCCTTCTTCAAGTACACTTTTTCTCGATTTTGACAAGGATGACGGAGTGGGCAAAAAAATGTTGAAGAAAACGAAAAACTTTACTTCTTAAGCCCGATTAAAGTAGGAATATTTGGGTCCAAAATCTTGAAGATGACCATGATAGTGCTTGAGGTCCGTTTTTAATGGCCCAGACCTTGGTCGATAATAATAAAAACGATTAAGAATTTTCATATCACTGCGGTACACGCTTAAATTTTCTTAAAAAGCAAATAAACGCCCCAAAAGAAAGTCTACTACTACTACTTAAAAACCCAAAAGTTTACGTATGTTGTGCTATTAATACTTCAATTTTTTTAGAGAACAAGGAAAGGAACTCAAACATTTCTGCCTGCGGCGCTAGCTCTAGACTCGTTTACTGGGAAAATTGATTCTTAAAAATAATTATATCTCTATTAATATAAAAATCGCCCGAATTTGTGGGAATCTTAGCTCAAAAAGAAATTTCTTCAAAATCGCACAATTGACGAAATTCCGTTGGCTCGCTCACAATTTTCAGCCCTCCCTGTCAAAGCGGTCTGGCTATGGCCCTGGTGTTCACTCAGATCCGATTTTCTAAGCTAATTTTTGTTTGTATCCATTAAAATCCAAATCATGACCAGACCATGGAGTTACATAAAAAAGCTGGCAAGATGGAAGATGACTCTGATGCTTATAAAGTAGCGGTAGCTATTTTGTATGAACTCTTGGTACGTCCATCCGTTTTTTTGTTTCCGTTGTATCACCAAAATTTTCCTTTGAATCCATTTACATCGCGAAAATTCCATGAAAAAACATTCGCCCGAGCAATACCTATCTTTTTTACTATAGAAACCTTGGAACCGATCTCTAGCAACAGGAAGCCCGCCTGTCTTAGTGAAACGGCCTATTTTTCTAGTGAAATTCAAACGCCGAAAATGGCGACATTAATTAACGCCAGGAGAGGAATTAACGCCCGGGGAATTATCGCCCGGGAATTATCGCCTGGACAAATGTCATAATCATTTAAAGCGGGTAAATTTGTACAAGGAAAATACACAATTTGTATAAGGAAAATGTATTTCCGCGCGATAATTCCCCGGGTGATAATTCCAATTTTTTCGGGCGTTAATTCCCGGGCGTTAATTCTCTGGGCGTTAATTCCCGTCACCGCCAAAAATATGACGTCAACGAGATTTTGCAAGACGTTGCCGTCTCTTAAGACAAAACAGCAAAGTTTTTGAAGTAAAATGGCTTCCTAAAACTCTAATTTTCGTAAATTTTCTTGGCGTGGATATTTGAGATACTCAGACTTGAACATTTTACTTATTTTATAACGAAAACGAATGATTTCTGTGTCGACTACTTGTACGTTTATGTTTTCAAAATCATATTTGTTCCCCTTTCTTTGTATAAACAATATTTAGGATGACCAGTTAATTGTAATGAGATAATTTAACTGGCCCGGTGGTGTGGGTGTTGTGCAAACTTTGCATGTAGACAGCTTCGGATCAGGTCAGGTATGAACAGTTAAATTAGTGCTCATATTTAGCGATTTATAAAGCAATAAAAAACTTTTTTGGCTATATCTCTGAACGTGTTCCCATAAAAGTTTTCTTATCCCCACTTCGAGTGAAGCGTCGCGTCGGTCAATGTAAAGTACACAAAGTTGAATGACGTAATTTAAAAAACGTGGAGAAAAATGGCTTGTTCGTCAGCTTATGCACTGCTGAGTAACGCCATATCGTTATTTTCGCATAACTTAAGATAATCCGATGGAGCGCTAAGCGTTAGGATTTGCATATGAGAAAATTATTAACCTTATTGCATTAAACAGTACAGTACGGGGCTGTGTAGCACTAATCTCATTTCTGTAACTGTAAGCTTTAACACAAAGTTTATTATGCAAATGATCCAATGTCATTATTAAATAAGTCTTTAATTACAATTTAATTTTATTCTCCATTTTATATCGTCGAGAAGATATAGATATAGAAGTATACGACGTATACTCACATTAAATTTTAATTAATTGAATGATACATGGTTGGTTAGTCCTTGCATTGATATTGAAACAGATATATTTGTTTACTGTAATTTCACATTACTAATTATTTACGTAACAGATTGAAACAACAAACATATTGTTTCACCTAACCAAAGTTTTTAACATGATTTATGCTAATATTACAAAACAAACAATAGAAATAAAGCAATTTAAAGCTAATTACTTTTTAAAATATCTATTGTTAAAGGGATCATTTTAATGTTCATGAATTATATTTCGTTTCGTGAATGTTTTGCATTTGAGCCGATATTCAGCTCTCAATGCACTCCATGCAAACCGATACAGACTCATCAATTGTCGACTTTAGCAAAAAAACTGAGTGATTCAAAATTGTAATGTGAAGATCAGTGGTTTGAGTATATTCAATTATTTTAATTTAAGACATTTACGTTTAACAAATTGCTTGGATTTAAATTTAGGAAAATCTACCATATCCGAGACAATATCAACACAAAACAGCAAGTTAAGCGAAAAGAGATCTGCGGCGAAATTAAAATAAAAACTCCTAAATAATTCGGCGTCGGCTTTTAGTTAAATTTTATTAGATAACGTCATTCAGAGTGCTCTGACTTCAGTCATTATTTACGCAGTTAAAAAGGAAGAGAAGAAAGTGAAATAAAAAAGGGATGGAGGGGCGGTGGGGGAATATATAACACGATACAATGTCCTCTTAATGTAATAATGAATTCAACAGCTCAAAATAATCCTAAAGACCAAAAGCCACGTTTTCGACCACTTTTTCGATTATGACTTCGAACGTTCTTAACCGATATTGCCCAATTACAATTTCGTAATTTCGATTACCTTTCAGGAAAAAAAACATTTATGAATATCAGATAAGATTTATGTAGAAAAACACGTTGAACCCTGAGTGAGGCTTAGTTTTAGACGCCCGGATAAGTTCGAGGGCCCAAACTCAAAAAATTGGTTTCCACAAATGGTTGGACATTCACGGACGTTTTGATTAAAAAAAATTTATGAAAATCGGAAAAGATTTTCCCGAGTTATGTACAAAAGTTATGTACACTCAAGTTCAATACCAATTTCTATTAAACTCGACTTATCGTGTTGACAGACAGACAGGCGAACGGACGGACGGACAATTTTTTTTGAAGATATCTCCTATTTAGACCCCAAAACGAAAAACAACCCAACTCCCGCCTCGAAATTCGACTGGTTACAGACGTCTTGGTAAACGCGATTGACCCCTTTTCGAATCACTTCGTTCTTCTTACAGGTCTAAAAATCATTTTTGTACGTACGAGCGAGTGTTCTTTTCTGGTCGTGTTTCTCTGGTCTGATAATCTCGAATCCATCGTGCGAAAGATAAAAAGAAAATATATTTAGATGCGAGTTTCCTTCCTAGGCTTACAAAACAAAACTTCTTCCTTGATATTAGTTATGAAAATGTGTAATAAAAAGATAAAAAGTAAATATTTTTAACGTGTACGCACACGGTACGTTGAGTATACGCTGCAGGTTCATTGCTATGTAGATGCAATTTAACATGCTAGGCAGAATGAACTCTTCTTATTTTTATAAAGAAAAAAAAACTATCTCCATACCGCGATTTGAACCTGGCACATTCACAGCTTCGTCTTGTACGCTAACCATTATCCCACGGATTCATGTAAGGAACAACGATTAGATATCAAACACTTAGTTGCAAGGGCATAACAAGGCTACTCGATTCAAAAAGTTCGTTGATTTTGTTTAGAACATAAACAAAATAATTAAATTTTGCCCAAAAGAATTTTGGTGAAACATAATGCCAGTCTGTCGTGCGTTATCATAGGATTCCTGTAAAGTACTTAGTTTCTCAATCGGACTAATATATCCCGAGAAATAAGGCTTTGAAAACATGATGTGATCAATTTGTAAAATTTGTAGGTCGATATCGATTGAAAGTCTATTTACTACATTTTTATAAGAGTTTCTGTTAAAATTAATAGACGTATTTGATGGAATGCACGCAACACAAAAAAAATGTAAAAAAAACTAGGATTTGAACCGAAAATTCTGGAAAAAATGAGTTTATAACGCTGCAGCATTGCTCACTGAGCTATATACACCGCGTTCATGCCTTGCGTTATTATCACATTGACAAAGAAATAACAAAATGAACACAGCACATTGTTCTACGATAGTTCATTCGATATTTAGCCTACTCTAAGAACTCAAATAGTGTACGCTGTATTTCAGGAGTTATTTTCTTTGTTTTCAAAATGTTTAATTGTTTGTTTCAACGACCGAGTGCTACTACGTTAAAGCATAGTACAAGTGAGGTCATGTACACAGCCTGTTACACAAGGACGATTACACAATCTCGCCTTCGGCTCGATTTTGCAAACTTCGCCCTTATGTTACCGGCTGTTTACATGACCTCATTTGTAATATACTATTAGACGCGAGTTTCCTTCCTACACATACACATCAAAACTTCTTCCTTCATAGTTATGAAAATGTGTCATTTTTTATGAACAAATCCTTAATTTGGCATGCAAATATTCCGCATGCGCCTATGAGGTAGCATGTTATCAGCAGTGATCGCGTCTCAGCGATCGACATAGAGTTTCAGTAGATTTAGTGTTTTCATGGGTGTTAGAATGTTGTATGGGGGATGGTTCAAAAAGTTGAAAATACTTATCTCGCAGATGAAACTTTTTTACCGACGCACATCTCTACTCCACAATCATTTACAATGATTTACGGGCTTTCGCAAGGTCAAATGCTTCTTTTCGTACCTTTTAAACATAGATTCGAAAAGTAGCACTGCTGACAATCGCAAAGGTTAGCATATTTTATGAAATGAAGATCAAACACGAATGCGGCAGTGTTGACCTTAAGACAATTTAATGGCAGCATGAACTTTCTTCGCAAAGAATATTGGGAAAAAAAGAAAACTAGTGCCACAAGATGAAAACAAACAAAATCAAAGAGCAGGATGAGTGGTGACAGCCGTTGCAAAGGGAGATCCTGCAGGACGAGCTCTAACTTTGGTATAGTCAATCGGACCAAATCGCATTCAAATTCACAGGAAATGTTTTGCGAAAACAAATGAAAAAGAAAATGTCTAGCAAGTATATTTGTTTATCACTTCCACAATTTGCAGCTTAGAATTCTTTTCGTTGATTTAATTATATTGTCGTGAATACGAGCGTGATTACAATATTTTATTTTATTGGAATTTTTAAACGAAAGTGGCAAAGCCATAGACTAAAAAAACTATTATCAACAGGCTTTTTTAAAATGTTTTTCATCGTCACCTTTGAATGATTATCTGTTCAAATTAAAAAAATCGTCATAAAACGCTGCGACGAATGAATCATTTCATCAAATTATATCGAACGAAAATTACAATTTCAAATAATATTTTTTATCGGCGCATAAGTTAATCTAGGTCACTTCAATAATTGCAATTATGATAATCAATTAAGTATCTCACACAACGAATACATTTACAAATGAAATCACACTTACGAACAAAAATCTTTCTTCTTTTCAACAGATAAAAAATTAAATTTGTTAAAATTGATCATAAGACAACACTGACTTGATTGTGGGGTTTTTCCGTGAAAAGATGATGTAGGCAGTTAGTTACTAATCTTAAAATGCATCCGAATTTGCGGTTGTGTCAATTCTCTGAATTGGTCATTTGAGGGCAGTGACAAAATTTCCATACAAAAGTTTGACAATGCCTACAACAAACTCAGTCTTTTTGGCAGCGAATAGTTTACACAACTGATCTGGTTGAACAAACAATAAGTATAAACAACAGTAAGAACCGCCAATAAATTTTTACTGACGATTTATTTTAATAGAAAAATGATATGTTAGACCGGTTGTTTGAATGAAGGGTCAACTGTTATTTACTATAATAAAATTATTGTTGAAGTCAGGAGAAAATCGGCTAGTCATCCAGATTTATACTTAAAATGTTTACTAAAAGAAATTGCAAGAGAAAAATTAACTTCAAATGTATAAACAAAAGAAGAAGTTTCAATGACGCAATGAAAGGGCACTGACGGATTGGTTTCCATTTGTTTCTCTCCTCAGATAGTTACACTTCAGTTTGCGACCTCAGTCGATGTAGATTATAACGTTCCAGAGATGAGCGGACGGGAGGGAATTTCATATTATATCCGTTCACGATAGGGAATGGACCGGGAAGGGAACAAATTTAAAGACAAGTTTCGGGGCGGGAATTTTTTAAATTTCGGGCGGGCGGGCGGTCTCAGGCACAAATCTAACGGGCACGTTTTTGGGGCGGGTATTGCTTTCCGAATTCGGTCAGGATCGAGCATCAAAAATTAGTCCCCGCTCAGTGGTTGCGTACTGGCTTACCACCAAGAATATACGGGCTCAATCCTGGTGGGGACAAATTCTGTATGGGATTTTTCTTCAATCTATAGCATGAAAGTAATGTTCCTAGGCACAGCCAGGCTTCATAATGTGGGTAGTTGTGATTTTGGTGCCGCAACGGATCGTAAAGGAAGAATGACAAATGACAGAACGACGTCACCCATATTCGATGAATTCTGTGTACAAATATCTGAGTCTGACTTTAGGCGGAGATATAATTAGCACCAGAAGAAATCCTTATGGTAAAATGCTAACTGCCGTTAGACGTGGTTCGGAATTGACGTTAAGCATGTGGTCCAACAAAATGCCTGCAGGTAAAAAACATTGATTGCGCGAACCAGCATTCTAAGCCCTACACAGTAAAAACTTCGGTAACGAAAAGATAAGAAGAATCCATCTGAGCGAAAGCTCATAAAAAAATGCGGGATTAGCAAATAAAAAATGACCCAGCCTCTGACCAGAACGGGTTGTAACGGCGGATTATTATTATTATCATGTACAGAAGTACACAAAAACACAATGCAACAGTCAATTACATCACAAGTGCTAAAAGAACCGAAAGAACTTTGAGGTCCTCGTGAGAGGACCGAAAATACTTTCGGTTCTCTAAGCAAGCATAAAGTTTACAAGCACTTGCACGAGTGTTGCACATTTGATTTCTTTTGTAAGAGCCTCTGTTGTACATGTACGTAACCATTTTCATATCCATATAATGTATGATGTTCGGTAAAAAATCCCCCAAACATATTTTCAGTCACACAATTTGCTCACCTCGGTGATAAGCACTGAATGCAGAATATGAGACGAAGAAACAACCTCTCTGAAACTACACAATGTTTGAATGCCACACATAGCATATCGATGCATTTGACATACATCTCATGTATTTCTAACCGTGACTGTAAAGCGACCAATTAATTTCTGAACTCACTTAAAAGTTAAAACTCAAAACTGCAGCATCTTCTGCATGTGTTGAGTGGTTGCGTCCTTAACGTCGCCCATGTCACTTCAAAATAACAATTTATAGATTTATCACATCCCTAACACGTAGTCGACAGAAGAGTAAACATATATGCAAGATACTCGTAAGCAACGGAATAAATGCTGCAAAAAGACCAGAACGTGCTAAGTAAATATAGCCTGAACTCTTAAATATGAAATCACGCCCACAATAAATTGGATTTTTAAAATTGCCCGATGTTGAAAATGTTGAAAAACCTGCAAGAAGGCTTCACGAGACCCCCAAAACTTTCAAGAAAAAATTACAAAAAGAAATTGAAAAACAAATTTTGAAAAAAATTTTTCATAAAAAATTGTGAACAAAGTTTTCAAAAACAATTCTTGAGCTAGTGTCGATAGCCCGACCCAGGGCCCTAAGGAGACGGACAGGCGGACAACCCCACCAACCCTAAAATATCAACAAAAATATTGATCGAAAATCAAACAGGAATTTACCGGTATAACGACACATAATGTCTCTTCAAAAAAGATTATTTATCTTTCTATTGATGTTGAATCGAAATAAAAAGCTTATCTTTTCACCTGCTTTTTTTGTTAAAAAATGAAAACAAAATTACATAAAAGCAATTGATTTACGAGTTTTTATTTTCGCGTCCCGATAAACACCTTACATTATGCATATGCTACACATTTCTGATAAGGCAGGTCTGAATTTACAAACACCCGGTATTAAAAAGCCATACTTCATAGGGAATGAACGATTTACGGGACTTGTATCTGTAGACTAATGGGGAGTCAGGATTTATGTCTTGTATTTTCCGATTGTGATATAAAAAAATCTTTTTCATTACATCCACTACGAAAATCGTTACTTTCGCTTCCCAAATGGAATGCGAAAATTAAAAAATACAGCTCTTAGTTGCAAGGGATCCGAAAGTACTTTCGCCCCTCTAAAAGGAACCGAGCGTAATTCTAATCTAATTTTATCAAAAAAAGAACGCTGTCATAATGTCGAAATCGAAATCGGAGTGAGCTACTTTCATAAAACTCCCAATCTGCCATATTGAATTGGAAAAACAAAAACAAGTTTATGATTATTTCAAATTTTAATTTTAAAACTTTTATTTTTACGCGAGTGAGAAGGTGTTTAAATCACAACAAAACCCTTTCTAAAAGGGAAACGTGACGCAAGTCCTCGTCCCTTCTTCCAAAACAACTGATATTAATTTGGGTGACGCTCACAGCTTCGGAACGCACAAAATTCTTTCGAAATATTTTCACTTCTGAGTAAAAAAATGCGTCACAAATGCCGGACCCCCCAATGTTAAAGTTTTTCTGTTCTTTCAGCTTTCACAATGCAAAAATTTGACTTTATGGGATGTATGGCGTATTTTTGTACAGGAAATCAAATTTTTGCGTATGAAAGCTGAAAGCGTAGAAAAATTATTACATTGGCGGGTCCGGCATTTGTGACGCATTTTTTTAATCAAAAGTGAAAATATTTCAAAAGAATTTTGTGCGTTCCGAAGCTGCAAGCGTCACTCAAATTGATATCAATTGTTTTGGAAGAAGGGAGGAGGACTTGCGTCACGTTTCCCTTTTAAACAGGTTTTTGTTGTGATATCAGTTGTTTTGGAAGAAAGGACGAGGACTTGCGTCACGTTTCCCTTTCAAAAAGAGTTTTCGTTGTGATTGTAATGTTTTGCATTATTTTTAGCCGCCGTTGCCGCCGAACCGAAGCGCGGCGGCAAGTACTTACATTGGCGAAAATGATCCCCTCAACCTCCTCTACAACATATCAAAAGTTTTTCTTTGAGCTGCTGCCGGCGCCAAACCGAAGCGCGGCGACTACTACTTTCATGGGCGAAAATGATCCTCTCAACTTTCTCTACAACATATCAAAAGTATTTTTTTTGAGCCGCCGCCGCCGCCGAACCGAAGCGCGGCGTCTACTACTTCCACTGGCGAGAATGATCCCCTCAACTTTCTGTACAACATATCAAGTTTTTTTTTTTGAGCCGCCGCTGCCGCCAAACCGAAGCGCGGCGGCTACTACTTCCATGGGCGAAAATGGTCCCCTCAACTTCCTCTACAACATATCAAAAGTTTTTTTTTGAGCCGCCGCCGCCGCCAAACCGAGCCGCGGCGGCTACTACTTCCATGGACGAAAATGATCACCTCAACTTCCTCTACAACATATCAAA
>CM055404.1:96352496-96364015 GCA_029228625.1 Pseudolycoriella hygida | reverse complement strand
AAATAGTAGGGATATATATATATATATATAAATAGTAGGGATATATATATATATATATATATATATATATATATAGTAGGGAAATAGTAGGGCAATAGAAGGAAATAGAGGTAAATAGCTAACATTAGGAAAATTAGGAGGAAATAGAAGGGAAATAAGGGAAAATAGGGGCAAATAGAAGGAAAATATGAGGAAATAGAAAGAAAATAGGAGTAAATAGTAAGGAAATAGGAGCTAATAGAAAGGAAATCATCCATTTTATTTTAAATATTTATTTTAATTTTAATTTTATTAATTTAATTTATTTTTAATTTTAATTAATTTAATTTAATTAAATTTTAATTTTAATTTATTTTTAATTTAATTTTATTAATTTTAAATTTGGCGCCTTAGACAGTCGATGCTCGGCGATGTTTTAGTCACAGAGAAATAATAACAGAGGGTTACCATATGTTATAATTTCTATGTAAACATATTTGACGTTTTCCTCGGGTTTTGTATATGTAACCTCTCTCTTATCACAAAACGCTACCATCACAGTAAGAAAAAGCAAATCGAGGACGTGTCAGTCGTATCTTCAAAGGATGTGGTTTGTCTTTTAAAGGATTATACTATAAATCGTAGGCAAGGAATCGTCGTCAACGATCCCGAAATAGAAAAATGTTTGTTAAAATAATTTGTAAGAAAAAGAAAACACTTCTTTTTGGCAATAATTTACAGAAAAAAAATAAAACAACTAGAAGTTGATACATTTAATAATTTCACAGTACATTTTCAGAATAATTTTATAATAGAGACAGCTAAAAACTCAGGCATTTTGACCCGTCCACAGTTCATCTTGCAATACACCGTAAAGTTTATGTTTGAAATGAGGCATATAAATGAATTTAAATAGGCAAAAAAGGGAAATCGCGAGAGAAATAGACAGTCAAATAGCGCCAATGGCAAGTAAATAGAGGAAATAGACAGTCAAATAGCGCCAATGGCAAGGAAATAGACAGGCAAATAGCCCAATAGATAGACCAAGGGAGGGAAATACTTTTTCGTTGGTTTATCAGGAGGCAATAGGTAAATGACTAATCACTTCAGGGCAAATAGACACCAATGCCAATAGATGGGACACGATTTTCTCGAGTTGTTTCCCCCTCGCTTAAAATACCACTTAACATCTAAATTTGAGAAACACCCTAATGTATAGCTATTCTACCAACAATAGGAAAACTATTTGAAGCCATCGTCACTGGTATTTTATCCTCGAAGTTTGATCGAATAATTTCAAAGTCACAACATGGCTTTATGAAGCGCAGATCTAACTGAATTTGTCAGCTACGCTACTAAAGTTATGGAATCCAGACATCAGTTAGATGTCATATACACCGATTTCCGAAAAGCATTTGATAGAGTCAAGCATTCGATACTTTTGCACAAGTTGAACCAAATAGGTGTTCATTCTAACCTGCTAGCATGGATTGCATCTCTTTTGAATGGACTTTCACAATTCGTCAAACTAGGGAATTGCTCTTCTCGAACGTTTAACATGACCTCTGGTGTTCCTCAGCGTAGCCATCTCGGTCCTCTCTTGTTCATATTAAGTCATATAAAGTCTTATCTACGTCAGTTTACCTAACGTATGCTGTAGACTTGAACATTTTCATGAGGATTAAAAATGTTCTTGGCGCAAGTGCTCTTCAACGTGACTTGAACAGGTTTCTGCAGTGGTGTAAAATCAACCAATTTTGTTTGAATGTTGATAAGTGTAAGGTAAACTCCTTCACTCGAAGGAGATCCAAGATTGAGTTTGGTTACAATATCGATGATGTTACGTTGACTCGTGTTAAGATAATAAAAGATTTGGGCGTCCCCTTGGACGAAAAACTGACATTCGGCAAACACATTGAATATTAAAGTGACAAAAGCTTACTCAATGCTGGGCTTCGTTATGAGAACTTGTATGGAATTTAAGAATATTAAAACTTTGAAAAGAATGTACCCTGCTTACATCCGTTCTTACCTAGAGTATGTTTCAGTTGTTTGGCATCCTTATCAAGACATATTTGTTGACCGAATTGAATCAATTCAGAAAAAAAATTTATGTACGCACTGAGGCGGACGATTGAAAGGGACAGAAACTACAAGCTCCCGCCATATATTGAGAGATGCGAATCGATCAACATAGAAACACTCGCCAAACGCAGAATCAATGCCTCCGCACTATTTGCATCCGATCTGCTGAATGGGAGTATCGACGCACCTAAAATTAAAAGCAATGTCATTCGTAATTCTATACGCACTCGTGCTGATGACTTTCTCGTTGTTGACGAGCACAGAACAAAATATGGTCTTTATGAGCCAATCAATAACATGTGCATGGCATTCAAACCGCTTTTCACTTCTGTGGTTTCAAAACATACCACGAGAATCGTTTAAGATGACTATCAGGAAGTTGAAAATTACATATAAACTGAATGGTTAGATCAAAATCTCATAAGCTGAACCATTGGTTCTCACTCTGATCAGAAGCTGATTAGTCAACTTGGTCGTTGACGTCTAGCCTACTAATGCTCTTTGTTTCAGGTGGACCATTGGATGCCCGCGACGTTGGTGCTTGATGGAACGACGAGCTACTTTCAGTTTCAATTTTAGTCTAATTTCAATTATTCCTGTTTTAAATGTATTACTTAAACTTTTAAATTGTATTAGTAAGGGGGCTTCGGCCATTGGTGTAGTAAATAAATAAATTACAAAAGTTAATATTAAAATTGTGAAATGGAAGAATTTTCAAAAGTCAAAATTTTAGAGCTACCACAGTTTGTTAAACACTGAGTGCTGGAATTTAGCGATTTTCGTATCAATTAATTTGTTTTGATTTATTTGATTATTTGAATCTTCTGGATTAATTATGTACGCATCATTTAATAAACTACTAAACTGACGTACATTCGTTTGAAGAATTCAATACTTCATTTACTAATAATGGGAGCGTTTTATTATAATTACAATAATAAATACGACATTTACATTTGCTATAAATAAACACATTAAATTCATTTTCATGTGCTTTTTATACGATGCGAAAAAGAAAAAAGAAACAAAATAAATCGGCACATTTGTTTTATTTGCATTAAACAAATTATTCATATCGATTCATGTGAGACAAAAAGAATACAATATTGTTATAATAGACACGTACCAAGCAGATTCTACATCGTAGATTTTTTTTTTTCATGCAATATGCACTCATGCATTGCATATACGTTTATTCACTATTTTTCTTTTAAATGAATATTAAATTACGTGTTGTAATTTAAACGTTGAAGATTCTAACGTCTCTTCTCTTTTGATTGTCTTTTGGTGCCGCTCACCCACATACGCATTTAGATGAACCGAGCGAAAAAAATTTGCAGTTGAATGAAATACCGTAACTTTTAACGAGACAGAAATCCCTAATCAAAATTCTTTCCAAAATTTTACTTCTTGACTATGGACAGTTCCAAAAATTCTCCTTATTTACGTCAATTATCAGGTACTCTCACCGAAATGAACAGGGATTTATTGAAGTGAGAATGTTTGATAACTAGAGGACATATTAAAAAGATTAACAAGACGGCAAATTGTAACGAGAACTTAGTTTGTGGCCAAAATGAAGAAAAAGGCCAGCCACAAATTTCACTAGATATTGATATTGATATTATGTATTGGTGGCCGTTCATAAAGGATGTCACGCTTTGAAGGGTGGGAGGGGGGGGGGGGTATGCGTGACAGAGGGGCGGTCGACATCTGCGTGACGTCACGGTTACACTAACAAAAATAGGTTTTCATTCTGATCGGAAACTAAAAAATAGGCTTTCATATTACTGCCATGTCCTCTTAGCGTGACGTGACGACCACGGGGGGAAGGGTGGTATGAGGCGTGACATCCTTTATGAACGTTATTGTTCAACATACCGCTCGCTTTTTAACGAAAAAACATTGGAAGGGAAATAGAAAAATTTCTAAAGTATAGTTTTTGAAAAGAAGAAAATCATTTTCGAATAACGAGAAATTTTTTGTTATCTTGTTACTGGTTTACAGGTAATTACTGATTTTACTTATATATTATATATTATTATATATATTATTATTATGATATATTATATTATATATATATATATATATATATATATATATATATATATATGTACTTCAAAATTATATTTTTGATGTAAGGATAATGTAAATTTTGTGTATGTTTCATGGGTAGTTTATGTAAAATTAGTGTACAATTTATGTACATCATGTAAGAGATGGATAATTAATGTATGGAAAAAAATGTAGCAAAATCCATCGTTGTTGTATTAATTATCCATCTTTTGTATATCTTTTTTACATGATCTACATAAATTTTACACTAATTTTACATTAATTATCCATGAATTTTACATGAAACATTTACACAATTTACATTATTTCTACATCAAAAATATACGAGGACTATGTGCAATCGCTTAACGAATTTACCCGCTCACACAATATGCTGCTGAAGAATTACTTCGCCACCCCGAAGCTCACATATTTCATACGGTCTTTTCCAGTGTGGAAATTTGAAGCGTTCATCGATTCATTCGATGAGTTAATCCGATCGAAGTTGGAAACAATTTTAAATGTCAAATTGGAAGAAAAACCGTGGATACAAGCATTTTTCCCAACCTCACTCGGTGGCCTAGGAATTCGTCGAGTGAAAGATGCTTCACTGCCAGCTTTTATCAACTCAGCAAATATCGTCTCCAATATTTATCACCCCTCAGATGAAATCCCAATCAGCCACATGCAAGAGTCAGTTCAAGCTTGGAATAGTTTGGACAATTCGATTCCTCTACGATCATCCTACCAACGCAATTGGGATATCCTCAACGCCCGTCGTATTGTGAACGAGGACTTACAATTCTCGAATCCGCATGACACAGCGAGATTAAAGGCACACAAAGAGTCGTATGCTTGGTTGAACACGTTACCATCAAAACTCATCGGTACATGCACGAACGACAAAGCTCTACGAGTTTGTATTGCCCTGCGTTTGGGATCAGTGATCTGCCGACCACATCGGTGCGTATGTGGTACAGCCGTCGATCAGTTTGGACGGCATGCCAAAAGAGCGCTGCTGGTCGCTCGTCACGTCACGCCGAGCTACATAAAATACTGTGTCAATCTCTATGTTCGATCAATGTTCCCGCCACCCTCGAGACGCCCGGTTTATGCCGAAACGACGGAAAGAAACCAGATGGCCTAATCCTAATCCCATGGTCCCGAGGGATGTGCCCGGCTTGGGAAGCAACGTGTTGCGATACATTCGCAGATAGCTCTATACGAATGTCAGCAGTCACAGCGGGCAAATCGGCGGAGGCGGCCGCGAGGCGTAAACATGATCTATATAGTGAAATCGAGAGCAAATATTTATTAACGTCTTCTCAGTTGAAACGATGGGGAAATAGTCTGCAGCGGTTTTAGATTTAGGAAACAAAATTGGATCAGAGCTAAATGAATGTAGCAGCGATCGACGCGCTAAAGATTTCTGTTTCCAAAGAATTTGCATGGCTGTACAGCGCTCGAACTTCGCCTGCATCAGGAGTTCCATCCCAGCACCTATGAAACTTGACGAAATTTTCCATTTGTACATTTGTAAATCAAAATTTGTAATAATCTTGCCAAAAATCCAATCGAGTTAAGGGAATATTTACTTAACAAAAATTTGCAGAATATAATTTTTAAATATACCCTAAAGCTTCCAGGGTTTGTAGTGATTTGTAAGCAAATATTTTCATCAACTTTAAAGTTTTTACCGCACGAAAAAAAAAAAATAAACGGACAACCATTTGTTGCGTATAAATAAATATATAAAACGTGTGTTGTTATGACAACCGCATACTAAATCGAAAAATCAATCTAGACGAAATTTTTTGCAACAAATTCGATGAGTGTTTTTTTACGAAATTTTTGTATTATGTTAATTTTGTTGTTATTTTTTTTTTTTTGTGGATAATTGGCATTTTTTCTATTGTCAGACGCCCCTTTTACCAATCTCGACTATAATTACTTGATTATACCCCTTGTATTATAAGTATATATATATAAGTACTTATTGATCACAAATAAATATCAAAAATTATTCGTATCAAATAAGTTATTTATTTGGAATGAATAAATAAATAGTTGTGCCAAATTAATAGTATATTATGACACTAGGGGCATAATCGCGTAATTATAGTCGAAGTTGGTAAATTTTCGAGGGGCGTGAGCCCCGTGAAATTTTACCTACCAAGATTCTAATTGCGCGATATAATCCTTGTGTTATACGATATTTTATCATATCGAGGCCTATAATTGCCACTTTTGCACAAAACATAAAATTCCAACTGCATCCAAAAAAATATAAAAGCAATCGTTACAAACTAGTAACCAGTTATCATTGCAATATGAACGGTCTGTCAAATAATTTTTTTGCTCCAAGAAAACCAAAATAAAACGCGATTTGATTCCAATTCAAATTAAATTCGTATGTTATCACGATTTTATTTTAGTGAAACAAGTAAGCGTTTCTGGTGTGGAAGGTGATTAGAAAAAAGGCGATATCATATTTTTCTACTATTTTTATCAATATGAAAAACATTGGAGAATACTATAATGACTTCATTATACTCCTCTTTAAATACAAGAAACTCGACTTTAATAAGCCGATTATAGTCCTACTTTCAGTGCTATAATTGGCATATTATAGGCCCCGATGTGATAAAAGCCTTTTATTTGGCCCAAAGTGTGATTTTTTCTGTGCACTTTTTACTCCGAAACATATTCTTACAATAAAAATCGTATTTTCTTTTTTTATATCGATCACATTAATTGTGTTGAATTCAAGTTGAAGCAAATTTGACATTTGTCCGAAAAAACGTGCCAGCAAATGTACGTGGCCCTCACCAGCTTAATTCCGTTGTGATGAAGCTTAGTACTAAGATGTCAACTGGTGGACAAAGTTACAGTTGTTAAGACCATTTCGTCGACAGGTGTTCCACTGTAATTGTTGGACACATGAGTAAATTGAAGATATGAAGAGCAAACGAACAATTTGCAAACAATGATGGTCAGACGAATGTGAGAATCTTACAACAAACATCAACAAGGAAATGCCATTTTACAGAAATACATAATTGCACAATAAGAAAAAGCACTGTTAAGTACTGTAAGTACTCGTAAATTGCCGTAATAATTCATTGATGATGATGAATTCATCTGAAGTTCAACATTGGAAAATTGAAGTTTATTAAAGTCTTAATATACTTTGTAAGTATATTGAAAGCAAATTCAAAGATCGTCTCAAAACACATTTTTTTTTCATTAAAAACAAACAAAAAATCTTCAGAAACGTTTTTGTCGAAAAGTTAATTAATTTGTTTTAATTAATTAAATTAATTAATTGATGATTGAGATAACCCCAATGGAACACTGTACTTTTGTTTAATAGCATTTAACAGAATTTGCTATCAAAAACATCTTGTTTCATCTAAACGTATTATACTCTTTGTGTGTGTCATCAACACCGAAATTCAAACGATGATTTTCGTAGAAGGTTACACCAATCAAAATGACTTTATTGTTTTGACTTTGGAATTTAGATTAGTTAACACACGTGGTAAGCAAATATAGAATTTTATATTTGCTCGATACATAAACTACTGGATACTAAATATTTCATGTGTTGTTGCATATCGTCTCTCAAAATGATTATACAGTGTTTACAGCTGCTTTTTATAGAGCTTTATGCAGGGTGATAAACCTTTTTGCATGTACCTACTGTTTTCGCTTAACTTTTATTTTTTTTTTTTGCTTAACAATGGATGGGGAAGTAAACCGTAAAAACCGTCTTTATATTTTATAAAGAAAATAAACTTAATTTTGACGAAAAAAGTGTTAAACCACACAATAAAATAAATTTGTTTTGTATTTTTAAGTTGAAACCAAATAAATTCAAGAAAAAGTTTGAAATAAACTTCCACTCACGTATAATGACACTCTGCAAAGTTGAGAATGTGTTCGGAAATTTTATTTAATGCACATAAATTTTAAAGATGTCAGAAATGACGAAAATTTTGATGCGTTTTGAAAAGTGCATCGTAAATGGAAGGAAAAAAACTCATATTATGAACCCAATATGCGAAAAGTGCATTAAAAGGAGTTATACGGGGTTATGATACTATTGTGAACTGTCATACCCGTGCATCCACTGCTATTTTCATAACATGGCTTTGTTCTTACTTGTTATTCACGTTGACCACATGCATAAAGAACTTACAATATGCGGCGACCTGCGATAGTGCTGTCAAATTTATGTTTGTTGTGTCATTTTAAACTTTAAAAATTACTAGAATTAAAGCACCTTGATTTTTTTTTTTTTTTGAAAGCAGATTATTGATGCAGAAAATGTAGAGAATCAGGGAATAATACAAGCCCGTTCTTTTCAGGCTACTTCGTTGGAAGTTTTTTGGAAACCAGAGATCAATGCAAGGACTTCGTAGGAAACTCATTTACGTAAAATTAACCGTTTTGACTAACGGAAGTATTCGTAAATTATTAAAATGTAGATAATTGCTTATTAAAATCTGTGTATGAAGCGTTTGGTGTAATTTTAATTGAAGATAAAGCAAAGCAGGGAAGCACTGACAAATGAAATTTCTTTGTTCATCGCTGTAGAGTACACTGAATTTTGTAAGTGGCACACTGAAAATTTTTGGATTTTCACGTTAGTTGTATGCTGCATATCTATAGTGATATGTTGCATAAGTTGCAAGTTGTATAATATACCAATTAACGCGAAAATCCAAGAATTTTCAGTGTAAAGGATAACAATAATTATGTTGCAAATTTTGAAAAAACTACAAAAATTGTCAAAAAAGTAGGTTTGATCAAGCATTTAACGTTTATCCCTTAGTCTTAAATGTGCTAATGCTGCTGAACCCCATATATTACATAGACATTCGAGATTACAATGAATCATTTAGAAGTATAATAAAAACAATAAGGGAACTCACGACACTGTCTATTCTTCGCAATGATTTAATTAAAACATTACAGAAGTAAGTACCTACCGATTTTATGTGAACAAAGTATTTCCAATATTTTTGTGAACGGGAGGAATCCATGAAATTATCTCGTTTATTCTGGTGGGAACGAGAGTAATGGCATCCTTGATACTACATCAACTTGATGGTACAATAACTTGATTGTCCTGAATCTCCTATCTTCATGATAATATTTACTCAAGGTCATTTCAGATTACATCTCAACTTTTCCAACCGCATCAAACTAAATATTTTATTAAACTTGTTTTGATGTTACTGTCCCTTTAGCACAAAGATGGAAGTCTAGTTCAAAATATGTGTTGCTAAAGGCTAATGAGTTCACATGTTAGAACTACCATTTTTGACGAAACAGTGGCTGATTCGAATTCAATTAAAAATCCATAGAGCAATGGAAGAGTAGGACCGTTATATGGTTACTCAACAAGATATTCACTTATGCTTACATCTGTTGTTTCTTAGTTATTCATTGATTTACTAATTAGTCTGTTCATTCAATGCCCGCGAACTACTTAACTCAGAAAGGAAGGAAGACTAGGAAATTCAAGTCATGCAACACATCGATTAAAGCTTTCAATATCTGTTGTTTTTTAGTAATTAATTCAATTTAAAATTTTCCTTGGAAGAAGAAAATAAGATAATTTTTTAAGATACCTACTCTACATGAAAGTTTTGTACATATATTTTTAAAATGGGGTTCCCATGTTAAAAATTTGTCTATTATAATTCCTAAGTATTAAATTCAATAACTTCTTTAAGAAAAACTCTACGTTAAGTAAAATTTTGGTTTAATTTTGTTTCTTGTGTGAATGTTAATGAATTTTGTTTTTTCTATGTTTAAAGTTAATTTATGAAGTCTAAAGTATTCTTCTATTCAATTCAATTCAATTTATTTATAACAACTATATCAAGGTTGCCCTTATACACCTCTCGGTGGACATAGTTACGTACATACATTTTAACTAATTTACCAAATTTACATACGTTTTACCAAAATTCACAACATTTACAAAATTTTACAAAATTTAAATTTCAATATTAGTCAAATAGTCAAGACGCATTAACAACATAAGTAAAAATAACTCAGAGAATAAACAAATATGTATAAAATAATAAAGATTCAATAGTAATGTAGGTGTCTTTAAAAACGATAAGACGTCACAACTCCCTAGTGCAATTCACAATTCACATAGTTAAGGTCCCTATTGGACATATCGATTCACGTAATTTCGTTTGAATGTCTCCCGCGACCCCGAATATCTCACATTCATAGGCAAGGCATTCCACTCACTAAGCCCGCGCGCAAACATAAATCTGTCATCATTCTCCCTAGGTATCGTGAACTGTTTCGTACGAGCTGATTTACCAAAATCCAAGAAGTCTCGTAGATATCCCGGCCCTTCTCGTAATATGCCATACAACGCAGTCATTGACCTAAACTTAAAGTGGTCGAACAACCCCATGCCCAATAACTTCTCGACGACGCCCGAGATGCTGTCATACTTAGATTTCCCGTAGACATAGCGTACAACCGAATTATATGCTTTCTGGAGGATTTTGACTGAGCAACCATCAAGACCGTACGAATAAATCTCACAGCAATATTCGAAATGGGGCATCAATAGAGCCTTAGCCAACAAACGCCTAGTTGAAAGGGGAGTCGAGCCAGTAAAAGGCCACAAACAACGAAGTCCAGCATAAACTTTTTGGGAAACTAGAACAGCATGATCCAGCCAAGTAAATCCGTGGTTAATAATGAGGCCCAGGTTCTTTACGCAATGCGAGTATCCGACTTGAACTCCGCCAAGACTCACCTCGGGTACCACCTCATAGTTGCCGTTACGATTCAGTATAGAAACTGTGTATCTAACAGCTGAATCAACGACTATAGGCGTTACTTTAACGTTAATAGCTGAGCCTATAACAATTGCCTGAGACTTAACAGCATTGAGAAACAGCCCGTTCGCAGTCGCCCAAGCCCCCACAGACTCAAGGTCAGCTTCCACGCGCCTGACACAATCATCCACTTCACAAGCATGAACCATTTTGTATAGTTGAACATCATCAGCGAATAGATGCGGAAACATATATTTGATAGAAGCGGGAAGGTCATTGACATACAATGAGAAAAGTAAAGGACCCAAAATTGAGCCCTGTGGTACACCCCTAGTCACCGGAAGAACAGTAGACATAGCCCCATCGATACAGACGGCCTGAAATCTGTCCGAAAGATAACTGCTTATCAAAGCTGCAGCAGTACTGTCAAATCCGAACTGCGAACGCAACTTGTCACACAACAAGCTGTGGTCAACCATGTCGAATGCCTTAGTAAAGTCCAATAGTATTAGAATCGATATGAGTTTCTTACCGATAGCTCGTCTAATATCGCTCGTTATTTTTAACAGCGCTGTGGTG
>CM055404.1:96327465-96347757 GCA_029228625.1 Pseudolycoriella hygida | reverse complement strand
CCTTGTTCCGAACATGTTCGAAGTTTTCGCGATATTACTCTTAAGGCTAGAATCTCACAGATAAGTGAGATACTAAAAACAATCGAAGCGCCATTTGATAATGGCGTTACGTTTCGTAAATACAAGAAATTCCTTGGCACAACTTCAAACGTAAAATTAAGAAAAATTGAGAAAAAATTTTCAAATTTGAGTTAAAACTATGTAAGCTTTTTGTCATGAAATGTTAGACGTAAATATTACGAGAAAAAAAACGCGCGACATCGAACATTTGATAAACAAGAAATTTCGGAAAGTTTAATCATTTAGTGGCGTTAGTGGTATACATACAAAAAGTCATCGTAACAAAGTAATCAAGTATTCGTAAATAGACGCGTGCGCTGCCCGGCGAATATATAATTTTTTGGTGATGTCGATGTCTCTGATAACTATGGAGGTGAGCAAAACGCCCTAAATTTCCCGCATGTCCTGAAAATTGATGGTTCGGTTTTCGGAGAGGTAAGGCAGGATTTTGAAATAAAATTAAATCAGATTGAGCAGGATTTTGGAAGAAATTATCGGATATTTCGAAAGTTAAAAATTTGAATTAGCATTTAGAAATTTAGAAATATTTGAACCTTCACCTGAGTTAGAATTTTTGCCGGTTGGCAGTTTTGTTTCTTTTTTTTTTTTTGCAGAAAGCTTGTAATTACGCGTTCTGTTTTTGACCCGGGACTTTGGACTTTCTCGTTGATTAATTCACTCCATTAAATCAATTATTTTGTGAACATGATACGGCGGATGTCCGTGAAATTAGTGTGATAGGTGCACGGCATATGACGTCACGCTATTTTTTGGAATTTTTGACTCCCTCCCCCTCCCCCGTCACCTAGAAACGATCAAATTTTATACGTTTTCTGACAGGCATTCCAAAGTTCAAGCTAATTCGCTAACTATTCCTATCCACATTCGAAAGCTCAAACTGATCAATAGCGGACGCTGCCTTTTTCACCAGAAAGTGGCGCACTTGTGTACCCATAGTCTTTTGTATGTATAGTCAAAAATGTATATTGAGAGTGATGATGATACATGCCTCGGTCGTTGTAGTGGCATATAAATATAATATAACAACAAACAATTATGGAAGGAACATCAAAACACATAAATTATCAATTTAATTTTGAATTTCTGTTTAAGAGATAGTGCTCTCTCGGTGTGCTTTTGTATAGAAAATATCTCGCATATTAAATCGAAACATTACCCCAATTTTAGGAAGGTCTTTGCTTCGGTAAACATCTATTAAATTAAGAGTTTATTTGGAATTAATTGTCTATCAAAAGCTAGATAAAATTGTTTATTTCAATTGTCAAAATGCGGAGAAGAGTATTATTTGTAGTAAATGCAACCGTTTCTATATTTATCACTAGTTGAACAAGCGAACTAGACTTGTATATCTTTATCAACTGTAATAGCTACTAGTTAGAGTTCATTTTTGTGTGGTGATGAGTGTTAATGTTGACACACTCAAAAATTAATCTCTTTTAGAATTTTCAACTAAAAAAATTAATTTATTAAATTTGAAGCAAATTTGTTGATAGTGAGTCGCTATTACAACTTGAACAAACATTTATATCTGTTTTTTACACGTTCAAATTTCGTGCAGCTGGTTAACATGTGAGCATTTACACCATGTTGGAGTTAAACTTAAAAATCAACAATATCTTTCTTTTGTTAGGGTTTTTTAAAGAAATAAATAAAAAGACTTGGTGATAATTGTGTCAGTGGAATAGACACAATTCTCCGTTTCCATCTCAGCTGCTTTGATAAAATAACAATTTTCATTTACAATAATAAATAACCAATTTAATAAATCAAGCGAAACCAAAAACTTAAATGCTTAAATATGTGCGACATTTAAGTCCTCGAAGTCGAGATGGCCCAAGCGTTATACAGTAGAAGCGATAAATCTGTTGACGGAAATTTATTTTTTGAAATTTTAAATTACTGAAATGTTGTCATTGTGCAATCCAGAAAAAATATATTTTAATTTAGAGACTAGATTAATGTGGGAGTTGTCGAAATGACTTGAGCGCCTTATTACACAATGGAAGTCAATAAACTTATTAACTTATTAACACAAGTTGTTATGATTTTTTCTGCAAGTGTGCTGTTGTTTTGTCGTAAACATGATATAGATTGCACATAATATAGGAAATTCATAACTGCACGAATGTCGAATCAAATAACTTGAAATTAGGTGTGAGGTTAAGATAATGTAAGGACGGTGACAAGACAAAATCCGGAATGAAAAAATCCGGATGCCAAAAGCCTTGGAAATTTCAAAAACGTGAAAAGGCACCGCAGACCTGAAAAATAAAAAACTCACAAAGAAGCGGCGTTGATGGGCGGCAGCCAAGGTTAGGTTCAGGAGGGTACACCTCCTCCTTAATTCAGCTTGCAGTGGGCTTTATAACTCTTCGTAACTTCTTCAAGCGATCTGAATTCATCACGATTTCATCCCACTATATCCAGATATTGTCCTTCCTGATTTTGTCATCGTCAAGATTTTGTCTGTTCGGATTATGTCCGTCCGGATTTTATCCATTCATATTATAGCCTTCCGAATTTTAGCCTAAAGCCATTAAGTAAGAATATAGATAAATTGAAGACAGATTTCGTTCGGACAAAATATCCACTGGACAAAAACAAACCGGACGAAGCAACCCCTCCATCGGTCGAGTGACAAAGAATCTGATTTTATTCTTGACAAAAAAGCAAAGGGTTGTCGCGATTCCGACGGGTCGACTGGGTCGCTACAACTTCCGCGATGCTTATGACCAATTTATCACTATTGATTTATTTTTCCTCCTTTCTCTTGTCAGCATAGTTTCAAAATGTTGTAAATTTCAGAAATCGATTGACAAATAAAACGTACAAACAATAATAAAAGGTATGATAGTGAAACAGCTCTTCAGACGTTGATATTAAAGAACATATGCAGAATAGATGT
This sequence comes from Pseudolycoriella hygida, assembly GCA_029228625.1. NCBI lineage: Eukaryota > Metazoa > Arthropoda > Insecta > Diptera > Sciaridae > Pseudolycoriella > Pseudolycoriella hygida. The sequence continues at coordinate 96,344,771 of CM055404.1, read as the reverse complement.
GGCAAATAGAATAGACGTTGCAAAAAGAATCGAACGTATCTACAGAATGATGACTTCTATCAACAGCGCAGTTTCTTGATAATAATAATAATTTGCCTTACAACCCATGAAGGTTTAGAGGCTAGATCATTATTTACTAGTTTCGTTGTTTGTGGTTCTTCTTTTTGAGATCCTTTCATTACCGCAAAGTTTTACTGTGCCAGTGGTAAGCTGTGCGACAAACCCAGTTCCATCTATGAGATGTAACTAGGAGCGAAACTAGTAGGAGTAGAAATACCGGTTCTCCCAACAATACCTTTTTCGGTAAGCCGTAGGATGGCACTATGCTCAACTTCACTTGACTTGAGCGATTTAATCAGTTTTGTTTTGTTTACAAATCTAACAATCGGTACAAATCCGCCTGCGGTTGAGTTTCGAACCAACGCACTGGCAACTCAATCTCGTAGTAGCAAGCAGACGTGTTAACCACTACGCTATCGAGTTGTTAGCGAACTTTCTGATATGGCTAAATCCATTGGATTTTAGAAAAATGAAACGGGGACAGCTACGCAAACTCGGTTTCTGTTACAGATACAGCTTTATTATTTTCTAGAAAGTTGTAGGGCATGTGAGAATTATAAGGAAACGCTGTATTTATCATTTTCGTAGGTTTTATGCTTCGTAAGATATCTTAAATTATGTAAAAAGAATAAAACGTGGACAGCATGGAATTAGCCATATACCACCTAAATCGAAACGAACGACTAGGTGAAGTAGTGTTTTTTAACGTAAAATGTTTAACGTAAATACTATCTTTGATAGCCGTTAAATTTGGTAATCTACGTAGCAGAAATAACTCCAAATGCAAAATAACCAAACGAATTCACAATTCCTGTACTTCAAAGCGTTAAAACACTACTTCACCTAATCGTTCGTTTCGATTTAGGTGGTATATAAGAAAGTGCGCTGTTCATAGAATTCATCATTCTGTGACCGAGTGTGCTGATTAGGGTGTAGCGTTTTTGAAAAATTATTTTATTTTGAAAGGCCTGCCCCCAGACACGATCCGGCGGGTCGAATAAGAAATTTTTAGCACTTTGACACATTTTTAAAACTCGATCTTCTGTTACCGCAGGAGCAATTTTTGAAAATTTTTGAGTAGCCTTGGTTTTCGACCCATTTCATCCAAACGGTTAGACCTAAAAAGTCGGGTGAACATGCCACAATATTCTAGAGACATCAGGCATTATTTTAAGAATGTTTTTTTTATGATAATTGTGTTGGTGAGACAACGTTTACAAATTGGCCTAACGGTAAACTTTAGGTTGTTGTTAATTACTGGCCCAAAAAATGGGTCTTCAACGAAAATGTCCACTTTTTAGAGTTGGACGGTTGTTTCCGAAAGACGTTCTTCCTACTTTTAAGAATATTGTTAAACTTCATTTATATTTGAATACTGGATAAGGCATAGAACAGGTAAGAGTCTCAGATGAACGGTGTTGGTGTAGTGAAATCGAACAAAAATCGTTATCGTGTTAGTTAGTTATCGTGGTGACGGAAACTTTTTTTTTAGTGCTGATGCGTCGCCTAAGGGCCATGATCGATGGTCCCCTACTCCCGGGTAGAAATTGGGGTGGTTACAAACGTCGTGGTCTAAAAATAAGGTAATACAATCTGAAGGGCATTTTAAAGCGCGCCGTAGGCGCCGGGGTGAGAGAGAAAGCCCCTAACATGATACAATATCCTTTTAATGTGAGATTGTATATGGCGACACCTCTCAAAGGACTTTAGCAGCATACTAAAAACCAGATAACTTTTCTTGTGTTATTTTGTTCGCGGGTATTTTCTTTTTTTTCCGGGGCTATTTTGTCCAGTGATATTTTGACCTAGAGCCGGCTTGGAGAGGTTGTACGCGCAAGTATTTTATGTAGCCAGTTCATGAAGATTTTTACTAAGTATTATTGAAATGCATCGAACACAATTTGCGCATACAAAAGATCTTACATGAATCATTAGCCTTTCTAAAAAATGCTATAACTAAAATATTTACATTCAGCTCAAAATGACTTCTCTCTTACCGACATAGTGTCATTGCATGAAAAATGTTAATTACAGAGAAACATAATGCAAGCGACCCGTACGCATCAGAATAGATGTTGCAAAAAGACTCGAACGTATCTAAGTGAATATTGCCTTACGTCGATACTAAATTAATCTAATTGCCGAAAGAACAATATTGAAAAACCCGCCCGAAGAAACTGTGCAAAAAACCTCTAATCCCTAAAAAGGTTCAAAATTAAAAAACAAATTTCAAAAGTTGCGAAAAGAAAAGTTTTTGTCAAGAGATGTGAATTTATCATACGAGCGTAGCGAGTATCATAAACACATCGTGTGACAAAAATTTTCCGTTTTGTAACGTGTTTCATACAACGTTTTATGCAAAAAAACTTGGGAGTGACAAAAAGTATATACGAAATTCCTTTTCGCAACAAGTTGCATAATGGAATTTCATATAATACTTTTTGTTACTCTCAAGTATGCGTTGCATAATTTTTCACTCAAATTAAAAAAAAAATGGTACCAGAGCCGACAATAGAACCGGCTTCCAGCACTTTGGAGAGGCCTCTGATCCATACTTTCATGGACAGAAAAGTTCGCCTCTTTTTTCTCTACGATACTAACCAACCCACTTTAGAGACCCTACTGCACGAATCCCGCATCACTCAACAAAATTTTCACAATTTTTTTTGTGATTTCTGGGAGTCAATATCTTTCGTTCAAAACCTTGAAGAGCAATTTCAGTGCTAATTTCGCAGAGATTCAAGTCAAAAAGTTTCACTGACCTTCAAAAGACCAGGTTTCGATCACTTTTTCGACCATAACTTCGAAACTTCTCAAGCGATTTTGCCCAAATTCAATTCCGTAATCTGTTTTTCAGTTATACCTCAAGAAAAAAGATTTCGTAGAAGTCCATAAATTGTTGGGCATTCCTGGACCATTCGAACAAATCGGAAGATATAACACAGGTTATATACAAAAGACTCAAAGACACTTAGGTGGCGCTTCGTCCACAAATGCCCATCTGCAATCCTTAAACCAAAAAAATGTTTAAAATCGGTCAACATTTACTCGAGTTTTCGTGTTTATAGACAGACGGACAAAATGGTTTTTTTGCAGATTCGGCTTCTAGAGTCCATGACCGATGCTCCCCCCTCAAATCGACTGGTTACAAATGTAGTGGAAAAAAAAAATGCGCCGAGTAAGATTTCTTGTTTAGAAGTTTAGTAGATGGATATAGCCGAGTATCTACATATATTGTCATACACACACAAAGTTGAAAGGCACCCTAACAAATGAGAAAATATATTTTGCGTCAAAAATTGTTTCTATTTTGTTTCGAGACTTTTTAGCTTCTAACTAAAGTATAGTAGCCACATGAGTAATGTTAGCTTATCATCAATGAATCACTGACGAATCATTATCGATGAATATGCAATATAATGCATATAATTGCATAATGAGTTTTGTATTGAGTAGAGCAAAGTATTCTTTTTTCCTGCAGCTCATAATTGGACGCTTACGTTTATGTTATGTTTATTGGACTCGTACGAAGTACAAAGTTCCTATACGTTTACTACAAACAATTTTATTGTAACATGGGGTAGATCGAGGTGGGAGTGGGGGGATGCATCTATTATCGTCTAGAGATGACGATCAGTCTAAACTTTTTTCTTTGAAAGGTACATGCCTCCCGTGATTCAAGTTCGAAGATGAGCAAAATCGGCCAAGTAGTTCCGGAGGAATGGTCGAAGAAGTGGAGGTCGGACATGAAATTTTCAAGGGTCGATGAAACTTTTTCGCAAATATCTCAGCAAGTATTCCTCATTTCGGTGTCAAATGAAAGCATTTGATGTCACAAAACTGGGAATCGGGTCAGGGGTCTGGGCACTGGGACCAATGGAATGGACGAAATCATGGGCGCGCGGTAGCGATGCGCCCGTGACGCAAGTCCACAAACGAAAAAAAATTCGGAAAATTTTTTTTCGTAGACTTTGGAACCATATATACAGCTAAGTTTTGACTTCCCCCCCCCCTTGCGACGTAACCCCCGGAAAATATTTTTCCTGGATTCTACGGAAAATTCTAAGGCGAAGTGTCTTTTCACTCATTAAAATCGGTTCGGTGGATCCGAAGATAACGACCTTTAGAAAATGATAATTTCCTATACAAAAAGTGCTGTTTCATAGAAGCCAAAGTTAATGCAAACATCCTACGTTAGTTAGTGGGTTAGTTAGTTAGTTAGTTAGTTAGTTAGTTAGTTCCAGGGCCATTTGTATGGAAAACCGTGAAAAACCACTTTTTTGGCTCGTGCTCGAAAACGGCTCGATAACTTTTCTTGAAATTTTGCAGGGACCTTCGGGTGGGTATTCTACGTCCGCCAGGGCTCTTAGAAGGCGCCATCGCCATATAAAGCACATATGTATGTGTTTGTGTGTGTAGTGTGTATGAGGCAATGGTTGTGTCTTCGAGATAGAGGTTTGGTGTCAAAGGGAAAGTTGTTGAGTTGGGTGTGTATTGTATCTCAAAAAAAAACTTTTGATATGTTGTAGAGGAAGTTGAGGGGATCATTTTCGCCGATGGAAGTAGTAGTCACCGCGCTTCGGTTTGGTGGCGGCAGCGGCTCAAAAAAAAACTTTTGATATGTTGTAGAGGAATTGAGGGAATCATTTTCGCCCATGGAAGTAGTAGCCGCCGCGCTTTCACAGCTTTCACAATGCAAAAAATTGACTTTATGGGATGTATGGCGTATTTTTGTACAGGAAATCAAATTTTTGCGTATGAAAGCTGAAAGCGTAGAAAAATTATTACATTGGCGGGTCCGGCATTTGTGACGCTTTTTTTTACTCAGAAGTGAAAATATTTCAAAAGAATTTTGTGCTTTCCGAAGCTGCAAGCGTCACCCAAATTGATATCAGTTCTTTTGGAAGATTTACTGGAGATTTACTGTCATAGTCAAAGTTGTGGAGAATTAAATTTAAGCGAAAACGTGTTTCAGGGTTTTTGGGAAATATGGCCCAATCCTGGTATATGGCCACTTCCATAATTGGGTAAGATGACCCAAATCTCCAGAACTGTGAGAGTTAGAAAGTTAGTTCCAAAGGCGAAGTTGTAGAGAATTAAATTTAAGTGAAAAGGTGTTTCAGGATTTTGGGGAAATTCTGGTATACGGTGACTTTCATAATTGAGCAGGATTACCCGAATCTCCAGAACTATGAGATGTAGAAAGCTGCTTCCGAAGGCAAAGTTGTAGAGAAAAAAATTTTAGATAACACGTGTTTCTTGGTTTTAGGGAAAAATGGCTTAGTCCTTGGATATAAGCTTTTCTAGATTTGAATGGTCTGAGACGTACTTCGGTAGGGCATTTGACATTACCTTGGGTAATTTCTATGGATCTTTGAAATTCTTACAGTTATAAAAGAACAGAAAACGTTGGATTGTTTGCTTGTTTGTATATTTCGTTCGAGTCTCTTTGCCACATCTATTCTGATACGTACGGGTCTTTGGTTATGTTTATGTATGTATAATTTTTCTATAGACAGACGTGTCATCAAATCATCTGAAAAGTAATCGTGTTTTTACTTCTAAGGTCGAATGCCATCGCTGTTCATCGACTTAAATAATCATCGAATAAAATGCAATATTTTCAATTCCTGTAGAATTAGAATTTGTTAGAAACCAGTTTTTTTACGACAAATTTAGGATGAGTAATTTTGCATAAGTTCTTGTGTGTTTGCATAGAGTAACGATTCCGAAAATATATTTAATTAAAATTCCATTAGATTTTATTTAGTTAATCGTTCACATCGTTCATTTCATTATATACATTTTCACTTTTATTAATGCGTATAATTTAATTTGTTTTTCAGTGATAATCTGAAATTGTTTTAACCACTAAAGCGATTTCGTCAAACAAATCCAATTCTACAGTGAAAAATATCGCATTGATAACAAATTTCACACATGTATTCGATGGTTGAATGCTATACGGATTATTCTGAGATGGGACAAATTAATCATGATGTAAGTAAAAGTCTCGATTAAGTTAGTTACGTTTATTGGCTCATTTTTCAGTAGAAATAAATAAATTTAATAGTTGGGCTTCTTTCACAAACCTCATGCAATAATTTTACGATACTTGCTGCTGCGAATCGATGAATGCAATGGAGTTGCGAAAATATGTTTGTTCAATTCTTACCACTAACTGTCTCCTCAGTTGCTTCGTATGGCTTTGCTATCACTTCCATCTAACTAGCTGACTTCCACTTAGCTTTATGTCTTTAAGTTCCTTTGAAATCATAAGTGCGGGTCTAGTTTTGGTCTTTGAAGAAAATAATAGATCCATGTTGTATACTGATATTTCGTGGGGCGAAAATTTTAATACACGAAGGGCTCGATGTTGAAATAACTAAATAATAACGACCATTATAACTTACCTTATAAAACTAAAGACAAGTTATAGACGAAATAAGTAATGGACGACATAAGTATTTTTTGTCTATACAATGCTTTCTCGTTTTGGAGGGGTTGAAAAAAATGTTCAAACATATGCAAGGGACCTGTACGCATCAGAATAGATGTGGCGAACAGAATAAATGTTGCAAAATGATGCGAACGTACCTAAATAAATATTAAAGAACCCGTTCGAAGAAAGGGTGTGAAGCAGGGCCTATTTTTGAGAATTAATTCCTAAAAATTCCATAAAATTCTTAAAAAATTCCTAAAAATTTTTAAAAATTCCTAAAATCTTAAAGAAAATTTAAGATTTTTTAGGAATTTTTTAAGAATTTTATGGAATTTTTAGGAATTAAATTCTCAAAAATAGGCCATGGTGTGAAGAACCTCTCCGAATCCCTACAAAAGCTTAGAAATTTAAAAGAAATTTCAAACTAATCTTTTCCAACAAATTTTCAAAAAAAGTTTTTTTTTCACTATGGCAGATCTAAGAACAAACCAAGAGCACTAAGGAGAGCCCTCGGACCAGTACTTCCATGAACAAGTTCTCTTAATTTATGTACTCCACAAAAAAAAATTTGGGGCGGGGCAGACTTTAGGACCAACCCAATACGCAATGCATGTAAAAAAAAGTTCGGCTCTTTTTTCCTTATTAACCCTGACACAAAAAACCTCATCAGTAGATGAATATTCATGAAAAACCATCGTGAAAGGGCTGAGTAGCGTGAGTTGGCCCACAATAAGGAATCCATAGCCCGAATTACTCAACAGACTTTCACTAATCTTTTTTCTAGATTTAGTCCATATTTAGTCCATTTTTCGTTTCTTCTAATGTTACTAAGAGCAAAATATTACTAAAACATTGGACTGCTGATAAAACAATCAATACATTATTGCCTACGCCATCAGATAGTTGATCATTACATGTATGTTTACCTCCTACGAAAATCATGCATTACCTGTGGAGTTTTTTGTGAAATAAAACTCTTGTCTTCACTAGTAAGGTAAAAATCTTGTAGTAAATAGTGAAGTAAAAATTTTATAATGCTCAACTTTCGCATGGATAGGCAATAATTAAACATTGGACTCTGCTACATAATTCATTCGGACACAATTTTGAGAACTCGCAAACTTACTTGTACTTTGAGTAGCACACTTTGGAAACTGTTATATTGACTTGTGATTCACGAGAAACAGCACGTCTTGCCCTTACTGGAACTTAGCCTAACCAAACTCGATATCTCGAGCACACATGCGTGACACAATTTTTTACATTTAACTTATTCTATTCTCTCTAAAATGACACTCAAAATACACCAACATTTTTCCAGCATATTTTTTTCAATACGGGTTTCGCCTAAATTCTAGTACAAAATAGCAGTCACAGAAATTAAAAAAAAAAACATAAACTCAGTAAACTCTAGGCCGAGCTCTAGGCATAGTTTTAGATTTAGCCAAAGCATTTGATACAATGGATCACCAAATTTTACTGTATAAATTAAAAAAATCGGGAAAGAGGAATAGCACTTAATTTAATTAAATCATTTTAACTAAACGAAAACAATATGTCTCTATAAATGGAGTAAATAGCTCAATGACTGATATTGTTTGTGGCTGTCCACAAGGAAGTGTTCCTTATTTGGGCCATTCCACGAAAACTCCGTTCCCACGCTCGAAATGCTCAGTTGTTACGAAAAAATATTCATAGAAAATGGTGCATCAGACGTATTGATCCCTTAACTAGAGATTAGTAACTTTTCTATTGCTTTCATTTTGTAACTACTGAGAATTTCAAGCGTGGGAACGAAGCGGACCGTGGAATTGCCCATTTACATTAATAATTTAGGAACCCTACCTTTAAATTGCAGACCAAATCTTTTCGCTGACGGCACTTTTCTCTATTATTTTAACAAAAAACCCGAACATAAACAAAAATAACGCTCAACACGATTTGAATTTGTCAGAAGATTGATTGATTGATTGATTGATTGAAGATTGATTGATCAACACTGACATGAGTAGTGAGTAGAAGTTTCTGGAGATTGCTGCTGCGTAATTCGTTATTTCTGTTATTGTGGATGATTTTAATAACGTAATTGTGTGTAATTTTTGTTCCTGATTCAATCACGCGCTTGATCGAGTTGGGGTTTAAGTTCTGAATATTGAATATAATTTTCTGCTGGCGAATAATTGTTGGTACGGCCCGTTTCAATGGTTTCATCGATACTTCTAATGTCAAAGTAAATTGTCGTTCGAATACCGTTGCAAAATTCTTGCTCAAGCAAGTGTTTTACCAGCATAAACACATATTGGAGTGATTAATCGGCTGTTTCTTCGTATAGCAGTAATAAGCTCTGTGCAGAGGTCAATATCAACGATATTACACCATCTTGCTGATTTGTATTGTTTACACTCACTGACATTTTGCTAGCATAACCTTAATTTGCTGCCATGGCACCGAAACCCAAAAAAAGGTCACGTTCTGGGTCTCGTGATGGAATTAGTGGTGAGGACGTTTCAAATACGGACCTCCTGAATGCGATCTCCAAACTATCGAGTAGAATGGATGGAATGGAGAATCGTATGGTGGCGATGATAAATGACAAAATTTCTGTTGTTGAAGAAAATTTTAAGGCACAAGTCAATGAACATAAAACTGGTGTTGACAAACGCTTGGCGGATCTTGGGCAACAAATAAGTGAAGTGGCCAACAAATCGCTAGTCAACAAACCCAATGCTGATACTGAAAGCCGAATTGATGAGCTGGAAAGAATTATTCGGATGAATGAACTAGTCGTCAGTGGAGTGCCATATGTTGTCAATGAACGGGTCATTGACATTTTATCTGATATCTGCAAAACAATTAAGTTTTCTGGTGGCACTAATTCAATCGAAAACTGCTTCAGGCTCCCAGGTACTAAAAATCGCCGGCGCTCACCTCCATCAATTCTTGTTAAGTTCTGGAGTGCAGATGCGAAGAAAGAATTTTTCAAAAAATATTTTGACACGTCGAAACTCTGCACTACTATGATTGGCTTTGATGCGCCATCACGGGTTTATGTTAATGAAAACCTAACGAAAAGAAATTTTGAGCTCTTTCGCAAATGCCGTGACCTGAAGAAGGAAGGTAAATTAGATTGCTTCTCCACCCAAAGGGGCCGGATTGTGGTCAAAATTGTGGGTTCGGATGACACACACATTGTCGGGTCCATGGATCATCTACTATCGTTGGTCTCTAACTATGCAGCAGCAGCAACACCAGCTATGAATAAATAAGTAAAACATACATAAAGCAATTAAATAGCCTGATTGACACGTAGACTATAATAGTTAAGTATATTTGTTTTAATTCCTTTATTTTTTTCCCTTTTTTTTATTTTTTTGCACTGGCATTGGGAAGTGCTAATTTTGATTAAGTTTTATTTTTTTTTTCTGTTCGTGATATATCCAATAAAATTAGCTTAGTGATAAATTATCTTTCTTATAGTGCTGTGGTAACGTGTTGGCAACGTAGTTTGAGTCTCAGGGATAGATACTGTCGGACCAAGTGCAATTCACGTCATTCTGAAGTTTTTGAATATTTTGGTAAAAAAAAAAAAAAAAAATTTTTTTCTTTGTAATTTTGTTGTATTATGACGATCCCACAACCTAAGGTAAGAGCTGGTTTATCTAATGGGTTTTGCATGCCTAATATAGTTTTAAACGCAGTTTTGAGGAGTTCTACCAAAGATTTGAACTTATGCCATATTAATGGCGGAAGCTTATTTCCGAAAATTGATGAATTCAGGCGAATTTTTGAAAGGTCGAAAGCCCACGTTATAGTTGCTACTGAGACGTGGTATAAATCTTATCGCAGTAATTCATCTGTTGGAATTGAAGGCTATGAACTGATTCGGAATGATAGACTGGTTAGGCGTAGTGGGGGTGTAGCCATCTATGTCAAGAAGGGGTTGAAGACTAAAGTGATTCGGTCCTCGAAGGGAATTAAGTCGGAGTATTTGTTCATTGAGTTAATCTTCCCAAATTCGAAGATACTGGTTGGGGGTACTATAAGGCGCCCGACGTGGATGAAATTGATGTATTTGAGGAGGTATTGGGTGAGCTGGTCCCTGACTATGAGGATGTGGTGGTATTGGGCGACTTAAATGAGAACTTGTTGTTTCAAGATGCTCAGGGCAACTGTAGTAAGTGTGCCTTGCGCACATGTGGCACGTGCCGTCTCACTCAGGCTATGGTTTGTATGGGTCTTAGCTCTCTGGGCTCGTGTGCAACCAACTTTGATCGCACTCCTTCTCAGGTTGATCTCATTTTGACGAACCAGACGCATAAGTTCAGCGTTTTCAATCAGATCAACAGTGGACTGTCGAATCATGACATTCTTTTTGCTTCGCTTCGCTGTTCGGAAGCTTTGACTAGGAATGTTCCTAAGTTTCGGCGGGATTATGCTTCGATTGACTATGACAGCCTCGACTGTGATTTAGCCACCAGCAAACTGCCTAATGTATATGGGCAAACAGATGTTAATATGATGCTGGATATCTTTAACTCCGAGCTGTTGACAATACTTGATAAGCATGCGCCTTTGATACCTCTAGTTCGGAAGGATGTAGTGAATGTGTCGTCGAGGTGGTATACTTCGGAAATAGACAAGGCTGCTGCTGATCGCGACCTTGCGAAGCAAAATTACAGGTACGATAGGACTCCAGCAAACTTGTCGCTCTGGAGGAAGTTGAGAAACAAGCACACACAGATGGTTAAGAATGCTAAAAAGCAATTTCTTCACCCACGGCTCAATGTAAAGCTTGGAATGAAGGCTCTTTGGAAAAATGCTAGATCTCTAGGTCTAGCTAAGTCTCGTTCCTCTCCTAATCCGTCCTTTACAGCTGATGAATATAATGCCTACCTTGTCAGAGATGGTGGTGCTGATGGTAGCCATCGGCTGGGGAATGGCTCTGGGAAGGAAGGCACTATGGGTGATACGCTGAATGGTCCTACCTTTTCGTTTCGAAATGTTACTGATGTGGACTTGCTCAAGTCTATTTCATCTGTTAAATCGGATGCTGTAGGTGTGGATGCTCTACCGCTGAAATTCCTTAAGCTTACGCTTCCTGTTGTGATGCCGGTACTATTGCATATAGTGAACTACTGCATCATGACCTCGAAATGTCCGATGGCATGGAAAGTGGCTAAGGTCTGGCCGTCCCATAAGAAGACTAGAAAATTTGAGCTCGAAGATTATCGGCCATTAAGTGTTCTGCCTGTTTCTTCCAAGATTTTTGAGCTGATCGTCAAGGATCAGATTTGTGAGTTCATCTCGCGTAATCGCTTGGCCACGCCGGTGCAGTCTGGTTTTAGATCTAAACACAGTACCACCACAGCGCTGTTAAAAATAACGAGCGATATTAGACGAGCTATCGGTAAGAAACTCATATCGATTCTAATACTATTGGACTTTACTAAGGCATTCGACATGGTTGACCACAGCTTGTTGTGTGACAAGTTGCGTTCGCAGTTCGGATTTGACAGTACTGCTGCAGCTTTGATAAGCAGTTATCTTTCGGACAGATTTCAGGCCGTCTGTATCGATGGGGCTATGTCTACTGTTCTTCCGGTGACTAGGGGTGTACCACAGGGCTCAATTTTGGGTCCTTTACTTTTCTCATTGTATGTCAATGACCTTCCCGCTTCTATCAAATATATGTTTCCGCATCTATTCGCTGATGATGTTCAACTATACAAAATGGTTCATGCTTGTGAAGTGGATGATTGTGTCAGGCGCGTGGAAGCTGACCTTGAGTCTGTGGGGGCTTGGGCGACTGCGAACGGGCTGTTTCTCAATGCTGTTAAGTCTCAGGCAATTGTTATAGGCTCAGCTATTAACGTTAAAGTAACGCCTATAGTCGTTGATTCAGCTGTTAGATACACAGTTTCTATACTGAATCGTAACGGCAACTATGAGGTGGTACCCGAGGTGAGTCTTGGCGGAGTTCAAGTCGGATACTCGCATTGCGTAAAGAACCTGGGCCTCATTATTAACCACGGATTTACTTGGCTGGATCATGCTGTTCTAGTTTCCCAAAAAGTTTATGCTGGACTTCGTTGTTTGTGGCCTTTTACTGGCTCGACTCCCCTTTCAACTAGGCGTTTGTTGGCTAAGGCTCTATTGATGCCCCATTTCGAATATTGCTGTGAGATTTATTCGTACGGTCTTGATGGTTGCTCAGTCAAAATCCTCCAGAAAGCATATAATTCGGTTGTACGCTATGTCTACGGGAAATCTAAGTATGACAGCATCTCGGGCGTCGTCGAGAAGTTATTGGGCATGGGGTTGTTCGACCACTTTAAGTTTAGGTCAATGACTGCGTTGTATGGCATATTACGAGAAGGGCCGGGATATCTACGAGACTTCTTGGATTTTGGTAAATCAGCTCGTACGAAACAGTTCACGATACCTAGGGAGAATGATGACAGATTTATGTTTGCGCGCGGGCTTAGTGAGTGGAATGCCTTGCCTATGAATGTGAGATATTCGGGGTCGCGGGAGACATTCAAACGAAATTACGTGAATCGATATGTCCAATAGGGACCTTAACTATGTGAATTGTGAATTGCACTAGGGAGTTGTGACGTCTTATCGTTTTTAAAGACACCTACATTACTATTGAATCTTTATTATTTTATACATATTTGTTTATTCTCTGAGTTATTTTTACTTATGTTGTTAATGCGTCTTGACTATTTGACTAATATTGAAATTTAAATTTTGTAAAATTTTGTAAATGTTGTGAATTTTGGTAAAACGTATGTAAATTTGGTAAATTAGTTAAAATGTATGTACGTAACTATGTCCACCGAGAGGTGTATAAGGGCAACCTTGATATAGTTGTTATAAATAAATTGAATTGAATTGAATAGAAGAATACTTTAGACTTCATAAATTAACTTTAAACATAGAAAAAACAAAATTCATTAACATTCACACAAGAAACAAAATTAAACCAAAATTTTACTTAACGTAGAGTTTTTCTTAAAGAAGTTATTGAATTTAATACTTAGGAATTATAATAGACAAATTTTTAACATGGGAACCCCATTTTAAAAATATATGTACAAAACTTTCATGTAGAGTAGGTATCTTAAAAAATTATCTTATTTTCTTCTTCCAAGGAAAATTTTAAATTGAATTAATTACTAAAAAACAACAGATATTGAAAGCTTTAATCGATGTGTTGCATGACTTGAATTTCCTAGTCTTCCTTCCTTTCTGAGTTAAGTAGTTCGCGGGCATTGAATGAACAGACTAATTAGTAAATCAATGAATAACTAAGAAACAACAGATGTAAGCATAAGTGAATATCTTGTTGAGTAACCATATAACGGTCCTACTCTTCCATTGCTCTATGGATTTTTAATTGAATTCGAATCAGCCACTGTTTCGTCAAAAATGGTAGTTCTAACATGTGAACTCATTAGCCTTTAGCAACACATATTTTGAACTAGACTTCCATCTTTGTGCTAAAGGGACAGTAACATCAAAACAAGTTTAATAAAATATTTAGTTTGATGCGGTTGGAAAAGTTGAGATGTAATCTGAAATGACCTTGAGTAAATATTATCATGAAGATAGGAGATTCAGGACAATCAAGTTATTGTACCATCAAGTTGATGTAGTATCAAGGATGCCATTACTCTCGTTCCCACCAGAATAAACGAGATAATTTCATGGATTCCTCCCGTTCACAAAAATATTGGAAATACTTTGTTCACATAAAATCGGTAGGTACTTACTTCTGTAATGTTTTAATTAAATCATTGCGAAGAATAGACAGTGTCGTGAGTTCCCTTATTGTTTTTATTATACTTCTAAATGATTCATTGTAATCTCGAATGTCTATGTAATATATGGGGTTCAGCAGCATTAGCACATTTAAGACTAAGGGATAAACGTTAAATGCTTGATCAAACCTACTTTTTTGACAATTTTTGTAGTTTTTTCAAAATTTGCAACATAATTATTGTTATCCTTTACACTGAAAATTCTTGGATTTTCGCGTTAATTGGTATATTATACAACTTGCAACTTATGCAACATATCACTATAGATATGCAGCATACAACTAACGTGAAAATCCAAAAATTTTCAGTGTGCCACTTACAAAATTCAGTGTACTCTACAGCGATGAACAAAGAAATTTCATTTGTCAGTGCTTCCCTGCTTTGCTTTATCTTCAATTAAAATTACACCAAACGCTTCATACACAGATTTTAATAAGCAATTATCTACATTTTAATAATTTACGAATACTTCCGTTAGTCAAAACGGTTAATTTTACGTAAATGAGTTTCCTACGAAGTCCTTGCATTGATCTCTGGTTTCCAAAAAACTTCCAACGAAGTAGCCTGAAAAGAACGGGCTTGTATTATTCCCTGATTCTCTACATTTTCTGCATCAATAATCTGCTTTCAAAAAAAAAAAAAAATCAAGGTGCTTTAATTCTAGTAATTTTTAAAGTTTAAAATGACACAACAAACATAAATTTGACAGCACTATCGCAGGTCGCCGCATATTGTAAGTTCTTTATGCATGTGGTCAACGTGAATAACAAGTAAGAACAAAGCCATGTTATGAAAATAGCAGTGGATGCACGGGTATGACAGTTCACAATAGTATCATAACCCCGTATAACTCCTTTTAATGCACTTTTCGCATATTGGGTTCATAATATGAGTTTTTTTCCTTCCATTTACGATGCACTTTTCAAAACGCATCAAAATTTTCGTCATTTCTGACATCTTTAAAATTTATGTGCATTAAATAAAATTTCCGAACACATTCTCAACTTTGCAGAGTGTCATTATACGTGAGTGGAAGTTTATTTCAAACTTTTTCTTGAATTTATTTGGTTTCAACTTAAAAATACAAAACAAATTTATTTTATTGTGTGGTTTAACACTTTTTTCGTCAAAATTAAGTTTATTTTCTTTATAAAATATAAAGACGGTTTTTACGGTTTACTTCCCCATCCATTGTTAAGCAAAAAAAAAAAATAAAAGTTAAGCGAAAACAGTAGGTACATGCAAAAAGGTTTATCACCCTGCATAAAGCTCTATAAAAAGCAGCTGTAAACACTGTATAATCATTTTGAGAGACGATATGCAACAACACATGAAATATTTAGTATCCAGTAGTTTATGTATCGAGCAAATATAAAATTCTATATTTGCTTACCACGTGTGTTAACTAATCTAAATTCCAAAGTCAAAACAATAAAGTCATTTTGATTGGTGTAACCTTCTACGAAAATCATCGTTTGAATTTCGGTGTTGATGACACACACAAAGAGTATAATACGTTTAGATGAAACAAGATGTTTTTGATAGCAAATTCTGTTAAATGCTATTAAACAAAAGTACAGTGTTCCATTGGGGTTATCTCAATCATCAATTAATTAATTTAATTAATTAAAACAAATTAATTAACTTTTCGACAAAAACGTTTCTGAAGATTTTTTGTTTGTTTTTAATGAAAAAAAAATGTGTTTTGAGACGATCTTTGAATTTGCTTTCAATATACTTACAAAGTATATTAAGACTTTAATAAACTTCAATTTTCCAATGTTGAACTTCAGATGAATTCATCATCATCAATGAATTATTACGGCAATTTACGAGTACTTACAGTACTTAACAGTGCTTTTTCTTATTGTGCAATTATGTATTTCTGTAAAATGGCATTTCCTTGTTGATGTTTGTTGTAAGATTCTCACATTCGTCTGACCATCATTGTTTGCAAATTGTTCGTTTGCTCTTCATATCTTCAATTTACTCATGTGTCCAACAATTACAGTGGAACACCTGTCGACGAAATGGTCTTAACAACTGTAACTTTGTCCACCAGTTGACATCTTAGTACTAAGCTTCATCACAACGGAATTAAGCTGGTGAGGGCCACGTACATTTGCTGGCACGTTTTTTCGGACAAATGTCAAATTTGCTTCAACTTGAATTCAACACAATTAATGTGATCGATATAAAAAAAGAAAATACGATTTTTATTGTAAGAATATGTTTCGGAGTAAAAAGTGCACAGAAAAAATCACACTTTGGGCCAAATAAAAGGCTTTTATCACATCGGGGCCTATAATATGCCAATTATAGCACTGAAAGTAGGACTATAATCGGCTTATTAAAGTCGAGTTTCTTGTATTTAAAGAGGAGTATAATGAAGTCATTATAGTATTCTCCAATGTTTTTCATATTGATAAAAATAGTAGAAAAATATGATATCGCCTTTTTTCTAATCACCTTCCACACCAGAAACGCTTACTTGTTTCACTAAAATAAAATCGTGATAACATACGAATTTAATTTGAATTGGAATCAAATCGCGTTTTATTTTGGTTTTCTTGGAGCAAAAAAATTATTTGACAGACCGTTCATATTGCAATGATAACTGGTTACTAGTTTGTAACGATTGCTTTTATATTTTTTTGGATGCAGTTGGAATTTTATGTTTTGTGCAAAAGTGGCAATTATAGGCCTCGATATGATAAAATATCGTATAACACAAGGATTATATCGCGCAATTAGAATCTTGGTAGGTAAAATTTCACGGGGCTCACGCCCCTCGAAAATTTACCAACTTCGACTATAATTACGCGATTATGCCCCTAGTGTCATAATATACTATTAATTTGGCACAACTATTTATTTATTCATTCCAAATAAATAACTTATTTGATACGAATAATTTTTGATATTTATTTGTGATCAATAAGTACTTATATATATATACTTATAATACAAGGGGTATA
>CM055404.1:96292727-96326965 GCA_029228625.1 Pseudolycoriella hygida | reverse complement strand
TTTTGGGAGGTTTCTCCTTCCATAAGACACCCGATCAGGGGCAGGTCTCTGAAACTATTTTTATATTATAGGCCAATTCATTATCTTTC
The DNA here is from genome assembly GCA_029228625.1 of Pseudolycoriella hygida. Taxonomy (NCBI): domain Eukaryota; kingdom Metazoa; phylum Arthropoda; class Insecta; order Diptera; family Sciaridae; genus Pseudolycoriella; species Pseudolycoriella hygida. Next base: position 96,326,876 of record CM055404.1, on the reverse strand, counting down.
AAATGAAGTGAAACTCAATGTTTTATGACAGAAATTACTATCTAGTGTAGAAGGGTTTATTATTGTTTTGCGACAATTCGCCAATAAAATGACATTCGATATACGCTTTGAACGTACAGTACATTATGGTCAGATAAACATTTGCGCTCTCCGCTTTTTCTATGTTCAAAACATGCAAATATTTTGGTTGAAGATTTGTTGATTTTGTTGAAAATTTCGAAACAATGAACACAACCGACAGAGTTATTCCGCTATTGAAAAAACTGAAAAAAGTTTTTTTGATAGATAATAAACTCTATTGTACTCATCTGAAAATCTGTCCATAATTAGCCAAGTTGTCGTGCCATTATTGGATTATTTACTATTTCAGACTAATTAAATTTTCGTTAAGAAAAAAAGTGGTTTACGCTTGGGGATTGAACTCCCGACCTCCGAGATACCATTCCAATGACTTCCCTATGTGGCAACCTATGTGTTTTGAATTTCAAAGCAGTGATGTGAATTTAACTTTAAATAACAAAGTTAGCGTGTTATGAAGAAAAAAGAAAACCTAGAATTAAATACATCCAGATGACTCATTCGATGTATTCATCTTCAGATTTAACCTGTGAAATTTTAACCTTCGTATAATAAAACCAACTTCTCGAAAATCCGCTAAAAATGACTCAAGTTATCGACAAACAGGGAAAATTTGTTTTGAGAATTACTACCAGAGGACTACGTCGATAGTATCCATCGTTGAACTCAAGCTGAGGAATGTTAATTTTCGTCGAATAAACCAAATTTCTCAAAAATCCCCTCAAAATTGTTGAAGTTATCCTGATATTAAAAAAACGTAAAAAATTCTTTTGGGAATAACTACCACACTATAACTTCTTTTTTAACCATTAAGGCACTTGACCTCAAAAATCTTAGTCTTCGTCCAATAAAAAACAGCTTTTGAAAATCGGTCCATAATTACTGAAGTTGTCGTGCCAATAAAAAAAACAGAAAAATATTCCTTTGGGAATAACTACCAGATAATAACTTTTATTGTACCCATCTACGAACTTGACCTGAGGAATTCATGTCTTCATCGAATAAAAAATATTTTGTAAAAATCCGTTAAGATTTCCTCAAGTTATCGTGATATCAAGGCCAAAATTCTTTTAAGAATTACTCCCAGATAATTACTCCCATATTGTCCATCTGCGAACTTGACCTGAGGAATTCTAATCTGCGTCGATAGAAACCAAGTTTGCAAAAATCGGTTTAGAAATACTCAAGTTATCGTGATATCAAGCGTTACAGACATTTCAGTATTTTATATTTTTGGTCAATATATCATACATTTTATCAAATATAGTGATAGTGAACTACGGACGTATTTTATGACATAAGACCCTAGACTTTCAGTCAAGGGAATTAATTCTTCAACATACAAAACAAAAATTTTAAAAATCTGTTGAGATTTAGAAGATTTATCGTGTTGGGAAGGTAAATCGTTTTTTGAGAATAACTCCTAGATTCTCGTTTCAATTACGCCCGTTCACCGTGACGATTGTGTGTTTTAAATATATTAGAGCACCCTCCTGAACCGTAGAACGCAAAAGGTCAGAAAGATCAACACTCCTCTACGTCCCTGACGATGGCCCCATAGGAGTTTGTTTCACTCTGTTCGTGCGACCAGAATTGAACTTCAGTGATCTTTCAGGCTAGCGAACCGAAACGCTGGTCTTTAGGATGTTTTATTTTAGGTCATATTCATTTCTAATTTTTGCCTTCAAGTTAAAGAAGATGAACGGCTGACGTATCGCGCTAGAAAATAATTAGTTATTGGTAGTCTTTGGGGCGCCATTGAGCAACGTCTTTATTTTGATATCATTTTGCTTTGTTAAATTACTGAGCGTTTGTGGGAGTGAAGAGAAAATTTGTCTGTTGTTTACAAAATTTCTTTCAAATTCATTTTAAATTGTCTGCCACCATATTGTTATTCATCCTTGACCGCATATCCCTGCACGTAAAAAAACGACATAAAAGAACATTAACCCATTGAGACTTAGAAGAGTTATCGTGTTGGGAAAGTAAATCGTTTTTTGAGAATAACTTCTAGATTCTCGGTGCATTTACGCCCGTTCACGGACTCAACCTGAGGAAATTAATTCTTCATCATACAAAACAAAAATTTTAAAAACCCATTGATATTTAGAAGAGTTATCGTGTTGGGAAGGTAAATCGTTTTTTGAGAATAACTTCTAGATTCTCGGTTCAATTACGCCCGTTCACTGACTTAACCTGAGGAAATTAATCCTTCATCATACAAAACAAAAATTTTAAAAACCTATTGAGATTTAGAGGAGTTATAGTGTTGGGAAGGCAAATCGTTTTTTGAGAATAACTTCTAGATTCTCGGTATAATTCAGCCCGTTCACGGACTTAACCTGAGGAAATTAATTCTTCATCATACAAAACAACATAATTCAAAATCCGTCTAGATTTAGAAGAGTTATCGTGTTGACAAGATAAATCGTTTTTTGAGAATAGCTTCCAGATTCTTGGTTCGATTAAGTCCGTTCACGAACTTAACCTCAGAAATTACATTCTTCGTCGAATAAAACAAAAATTTTCAAAATTCTTTAAGATTTAGAAGAGTTATCGTGTTGCCAAGGATAAAATTACTGAAACCGCTTTTTTGGGAATATCTCCGAGATTTGTGACTTTATATCAACAAAACATTAAGTAAAAATACTGAGATTGAGATTCTTTATAAAATAAAAAAAGATTTGTGAAAATCGGTTGAGAACTTCTCGAGTTAGCGAGGTACCCCTTTTCTTGAATTTACGTTTTTCATCATAGTGCACACAAATAGATGAATTTTTTTCATAAGACCCTGACTTACAGTCAAGGGAATTTTCCGTAGAATCCAGGAAAAATATTTTCCGGGTACGTCGCAAGGCGGGGAAGACAAAACTTAGCTGAATATATGGTTCCGAAGTCAACGAAAAAAAAATTTCCGAATTTTTTGTTCGTATGGGGACTTGCGTCACGGGCGCATCGCTACCGCGCGGCCATGATAAGCTTTTCTAGATTTGAATGGTCTGAGACGTACTTCGGTAGTGCCTTTGACATTACACCTTGGGTAATTTCTATGGATCTTTGAAATTCTTACAGTTATAAAAGAAAAGAAAACGTTGGATTGTTTGCTTATTTGTATATATAGGTACGTTCGAGTCACTTTGCCACATCTATTCTGTTTGTCACATCTATCCTAATACGTACGGGTCTTTGGTTATGTTTATTTATTTATTTATTCCATCAATGGCCGAAGCCCCCTGACTAAGTACAAATAAGTGTGACAAAAAACGAGCAGAACCGGAAGTGAGCTGCCGACCCAGCCGATCCGTCGGAGTCGGTATTCACCTCTGCTCGTCGTCATTAATAACTATTATACAATTCTAAGTTGAAGTTATCATACTTAAAACAGGAATCAATTATTAGACGAAAATAAAAGCTGAAATAGAAAATAGCCCGACGTTTCATCAAGCATCAACGTCTCGTTCAGCCAATGGTCCACCTGAAACAAAAATTATTAGCGGAAACTAGTCGACTAGACTAGCTGTTTTTGCAAGTCGACGTGACTTAGAGTTACATTTGAGAGTCGTGAGACCCGAGTTGACTAATCAGCTTCTGATTAGAGAGAGAGATGTTCTATTGATCACTTCAGTCGATCTGATAGCTGTCTCATCCAGCCGAATAAGGAGAGTTTGAGCTCGTTTGAAAGCTTATGACTCTAGCAACAGATTGTAATCAACTTCTTGACACAATGATTCGGTTAGCACAGTTTCTGATAGCAAAATATTTCACGGGGGTAATAAAACACTCAGAACTAAAAAAAAATTAAATTAACAAAACGATTTTTAATTTGATGCGCCAAAACATTTCTGGGGTTTCGATTGGTCAATTTTGTAGTGGCTAGGCAACAGATATTGGGTACACTCTTACCTTCCAGAACATTCTTGCCGCAGAGAGTTTTACACCCTTGAAAGTCGAGCACACTTTGGGCTCTAGCTCTTTAACAACAATCGGTAACTGTTCGATGTCTCGGCCCAAATCTTACCACTATTATGACCGTTACTCATAACCAAATACAAAGCAATTGGTCACGTATTACTTTAGTTGTTGAAAAAAACTGTTTTTTGACCCCTGTGTGTACCATGTACTCAAAAGCCTCTAAGTCCGACAATATCGATTTAAAAAAAAATCGGAAAAATACATATTTCTCAACTTGAAACCACGATTCTAGGCATGTATGACTTGCACTGATCTGAAATACGTGGTAAGTTCATTAGTGGGAGTTTTGGCGATATCGCTCTTAAACACGTCAAGTCAAGCCTCCATCCGGTCCAGATGCACTGAACTAAAAATTGTACATCTGCTATTACTCAATACATGCTATTCAAGCCTAACTAACTCGATTCGGACTTGTTCGTTTCGTTCAATAGTTATTGAAATTTAAGTTTTGGTTCCGTAATTGTGGAACAAATTTTATTTATGGAAACCACAAGGAATCTATCCTACTCTCAGCGGAGGAGCGTGGTTGCATGCCGAGTGAGAGTCATTCTGAAATATGTGGGGTGATGAAACGGTGAATTAGCGACAGAGTCAATCAACTGCATTATGTTTGTTGCAATTATAAAATGGTTGCCGCAACTTTAAAAAATGAAAAAAAAAACTTTTCTCCGATTGCAGGAACATTTTGTCTGTGTATATGGCAAGTTGGATATGAAAAGGAGAAATATGGACAATGAGATAGCCGACCTTCAGTCGAATGATTTTTGAATTTGTCCCAAATTTGAGAAAAACCATATCTTACGGAAAAAACTTTAGTTTTATTTTTTCTGTATTCTTACAAAATATCGTTTAAATACGATAATCACAAAATGCTCTGAGTCACACAAAAAGGCAGTACTCGGAAATATTTTTCAAATAAATTAAATAAAAATATAGGAAAAAGTCCTCGGCAATAAATTGCATTTGTTCGTTGTTAATGTCGATGTTTAGCTTATGAAAATTCTTTATAAAAATAGTTGAGCGAATAATTTCATTTGTGTGTAGATGCAACTGAAAACGGCACATTTTTACTATTCAAGAGTCCGATGCCGTTGCTTCTTCGCTAACATCGGCTTCGGCTTGGACTTGTATGTCATCTCGGAACTTCGGAATGTATAGAGACTCTATGCTACATTCCCAGTTATTCTGCGGATACCTATCTAGGCTGGACCATTCATTTTTAACGATGTCATAAAACTCAATTGTAGATGACGCTCTATCGAACATAGAATCAGCATAGAAGCCGCCAATGATGTAGATCTTTGTTTCAACGGCAATAATACCCGCATGATATTTTGGCGTTGGTATTGTTGTTACAACTTTCCATTCCTCACTCTCCGGATCGTATTTGTCTATTGTGGTAGCCAGTCGTCGATTTTCGGCTTGATTCTCCTCGTACCAACCCCCACACACATACAGATGTTCATCGATTTCGAGCATGACATGATCAGCACGTGGGCCCAACATATTTGGCATTCGATCCCATTTCTCGTACATTGTGTCATAGCGCCACATTGTCGATAAGACGACACTCCTATCCAATCCACCACAAACGTATAAATAATTTAACCAACTTGCGGCTGCGTGCTGTGTCCTATGTTCCGGTAAATGTGGAATATACCTCCAACGATCGATATCCGGATCATAACGTTCACTGTTCGATTCACCAAATTCTTCGTACCAAGTGTCTTCTAAATCATCAACTTCGCTTACACCGCCTATAGCGTACAAATATTTCCCAACAAAATTCAAAGAAAATCGACAACGATCTGTAAAATAAAAAAAAATCAAAACCTTTTAATGACAGGGTCTGTAATGCTCCGAAAGAAGTAACAAGAGACGCAGGGATAACGATCAAATAGTGAAAAGTACTATGGAAGGCGGAGCCACACTGCCACACTCAGGCATCAATAGGAATTGAATTGTGTCGCAGATGTGTACACTACACTGCTGGTTAAAAAGCCAAGGCATGTGTCTTATTTTTCATCGATTTTGACGAGTGATACCTCGTCTCAACGAGATCTAGGATGTGTGATAAAATTTGACATATTTTGTTGCGCTGCCGCGCTACAAAACAAAAAAATTCCTCAAAATTCATCTATAAATAGTCTGATTTCAACAAATGACTCAACGTTGGAGAGGTCTCGACAAAATCTAGGAAATAGGATAAAATTTGGTGAAATTACACGAAAGCAATAAGAAATTTTCCCGAAGCGCTGAAATTGGCAAAATCAACAAAAATGTCCGCTATTTTTATTTCAATAATACGGATTTTATTTATGTCTGATCAAGACCTAACAAGCAGTAGTAATAATAAAAGAATTGACTATGAACATGTTAACAAATTGGAGCATGAAAAGGTCAATATTGTCCGTCTCAACATAAATGTCCATATGTCCAATCTTTCGCGCTAGCAAATACTTGCTTACATTGCGAGATGAGAGAATTGAGAGTTCTTCTTCAAAATTCAAATCGAACATCAATAAAATTGGCAAAATTACCGTATTTAATGTTAAATTTGAGAGAATGAAGACAGCTAAAGAAAGTGTTACATTGGCGTTAACCAATAGAGAAAGAAAATCTTTATTTAAACAAACAAAGTGTGCTGCCATTCTTAAAGAAGAAGGACAGTGTCCACACACAGCATACCGATCAATAATTGCTCGCAAATGTTTGATAGAATGTGAGAGAGAGAGAGAGAGACATTTAGCTTGAAAGGTACAATATTTTCATAAATACGCTTCTACTTCAAGTAAAAATACACAAATTAGTAGAAATCAGGCCTTAATAGAAGGACTGTCAAGGCAAAGCAAAAAGCGTAGACTAAACTAAAATTAAATTATTGCTTTTTGATACTTTCGCATTAAACATTTGCTTCGAATATAGTGGGAAAGAAATAACAAATATTCCTTTAACACCACTTTACACGCACTTTATCTTGTAACTGGTAACAATTATAATGAAATTGCAAGAATACTCGAAGAACGTAGTCGAAACTCAATCATTTCCCTCACCCACAATTACATAAAGTAGCTGTGGGGCGTCGAAAAGGATTTGGGAGACAAATACCCAAATTAGTACGTCTAATCTCACGATGTGTGGTGAATAAAATGAAAATATTTCTAAATCTGAGGAAAAAAAGAATTATAAGACCTGTGTATAACGGGCGTGTAGTATGACGGTCCCGAACTCTACATCCGGAATCTAAAGTCTAGACGATATTTTTATTACGAATCAGGCCTCCAGATTTGCTACTTGTCTGTCAGATCCCAAATTTGTTTTGCACTGACTTCACCTACGTTCAAATTAGTCATACCATAAACATTCAATTTACCTTGTTGCATGGGTGCGATCGTAAACCATTTGTTCGAAATAGGGTTGTAACGAAATCCGAACGGGTGAATGTACTCCTTTAGGTAGACGTTGTAACAGCCGCCAACAATATACAGCTCGTTTTGCCTTACAGCTGTTCCGTAGTTACATTGTTCAACGTGTGGTATTGAAGTCAAATGATGCCATTTCTTAACGCTGGGCAAATAGTATGTAATTTCATTTGTGATGCCAGCTTTTCGGAAGCCACCAATGTTCACTAGAGCCAATTCCATACCACGATAATTCGTTAAAACGTTATTGTTGTTTGTTATTGGGAATGTTGCATTGGATTTGTGCGTATGACGAATTTTTCTTTGAGCAAGGGCAAAACTTTTCGTTTGCATGACTAATTCTTTTGTGAAACGCGACCGCCTTAACATCGACTCCAAATCAGTCATTAAAATATCTGACAACCGAATATTATTGAGCAAAGTGTGGCATATTTTAATGTCGATTTTGTGCGCATAAATCCATTCCAATACAATTTTAAAGACTTTTTCCTCTTTGCAGTCAACTGGAAAGTCACATGATAGAACATAGTTGAGTTGTTGCCATGTTAAACGTTTGATTCCCTCGGTAACTGCAAATTCGGATAGGTTGGCACATATGAAACGATAACATTTTTGTCGCAATTTTTCTAAACAAAATGTTTCGCTAATTGTAGCTAGATCTACACAGTTTTCTAAATCTAAATGGGATGTAAGGAAGTTGGTACATGCTTCCACAACCGCATCTATTTGAACGTAACTCGCCTAGAAATTAACGGATTAGTTGACATTCAGTTTATGGGAATGGAATAATAACCTACCGCCGAAAGGACGTCTAGAATGTTGTCAGAGTCCAATTCAATCTTCGACGTATATGCATAGTTGAGTATTAGTTCCATTCCTCTAGCTGACACTTCCAATATCTTGATTTCCGATTGTGTTGACTCTTTCATAGCATCCGTAAACATTGCTCTAAAGTAGTCACTCACTGCAGCTAAAACTGCACGATGTGCCTGAAAGATTTTAATGAGATAGATTCACTCAAGCATTTTTCCATATTTGAACATCTTAGAGAAACTCATATTAGAGCCGCGGCTTCTCTTTTCGACTTTAAATTGTTGGACCGTACGAAGTACATCATAACATCCTATAAGTTACTACAAAACACTTTATTGTAACATAGGGCTTTGTTCAATCCGATCTCCTTACCTCCTTAAGAGGTACACGATGCATCACATGATTCAAGTTCAAAGATGAGCAAAATCGATCAAGAGAGAGAGATATACACTCTGTGAGGGCAGACAATCCACCCTATAAACTTTTTAAGAACGGCAGCAACGCGCTATGTGTGCAAATGCACGAGCTCATCACGCGTATATGGAATGTCGAAGAGTGGAAGACCAGCATACTTTGTCCAATATACAAAAAAAGAGAGTGCTGCAATTTTCGAGGAATGGCGCTACTGAATACTGTTAACAAGATATTTGCAAATATTCTTTACCAGCGCCTTCATCCATACATGGAAAACTCTGTAGATGAATACCAAGGTGGCTTTTGTGTAGGTCCTTCAACATGAGACCAGCTGTTTAATATCAGACAGAGCTTAGTGAAGTGCAAGGAGTATACAACATTGAAATACACCATTTTAAATAACCTATATGCAAGACAACAATGGCCGAGTCGATTTGTCACAAAAAATATATCTAATTTGTCGCAACAAAAATTAACACGACAAAACTGAAAAGTGTCATGACGGTTATTCTAATTTGGATTTGGAATAATGGCTGTTTTGTGCTGCGTTGGTAATTGTAAAAATAAAGGGAAATATCGTGCGAAAAGAATAAAATTTGACCAACTGTACTGATTTTTCCAGTACAGTACTGATTTTCGACCTCTTTTTTGGCCAAAAATCAGTACGCACTGATTTTTTGAAGTGTACTTGATTTTTTCATAATTTTGTTTTTAAGAAAATAAATGACCTAGCATACAAAATGCGAGCTTTTTTCATGTCTCTTTTTCTGTTATGCCTACGACTCCGATTTGAAAATGTCTGACCCAACAAATTTGCGATTCTCAAAGTTTCATTGCTTTAGTTTAAGAAATAAGCATACTTCCCATACAAAATTTCTCGAATTTCGTTCGAAAAACGGTTATTTGTACAGGAGATATGCTTAAATGAGGTCCGATCGACTTGAAATTTGGCAGAGATTTTTTTATCTAAATTTCTACTATTTTTGATGTACTGATTTTTATGCCCTGATTTTCTGAGGACTGTACTGATCTGTACTGATTTTTTAAGCCCAAGTACTGATTTTCTGCAAAAATACGTTGGTCACATTAACCATGAGAATATTTACCAGAAAAGTCACGGATCTGTGAAAACACATTTTGTTTATTTGCAAATCAATTTTCATGTGGTTCGTGTGTTGAAAATCCCAAATTGTGTTTGAATTTTTGTTACCATGTTGCAGTTTAGGTAGGACTATACTAATTTGTCATAAATTAAGAATTCTTTTGTTTTATTTGAAGGACTTGTTTCTTATGAAAATTACGGCAGAGCTGCCATGTGTCGCAATACTTATGGTTTTTCAACACTCAATTTTTCTAATGATTTCCGTCAAAACATTGAGTATACGTTTCATATCACATTGTGATTCAAAAATATTCAAAATTTTGCGCGTCATAAGAAACGCTTTTTAAAAGTGGATCCTTTGCGAAAAGTTTCGTATCAATATTTTTTTCATTACATCGAATACGAAACTTGTATATCGAAGAAAATTTTATAAATTTCTCTCGATTTTGGACCTCTGCATGAAAAATTTTTTTCATGCCTCGCGGCTAAAATCAAAAAAAATTATATAAATTTCTCTCGATTTTGGACCTCTACCTTGTATATTTTCATGCCTCGGGGCCAAAATCGAAGAAAATTTTATAAATTTCTCTCGATTTTGGACCTCTGCATGAAAAATTTTTTGTGTATCTGTTTCGGACGACTTATTTTAGGCACTTTTGCATGTAGACCTCGCTCTGATCGGTCTTCAACACGCGAAATTGCCTGAAATCAGTCGTCAAAAACAGACACACAAATAACTATTCTCTTCCCAAATGAGACGCGAAAATTAAAAAATGAAACTCTCAGTAGGCCTTAGAATGCTATGGGAAGCGAAAGTATTTTCGGCCCTCTAAACAGAGGTGCGAAAGTAAACAGAGGGGCGAAAGTACTTTCGGTCCTCTAAACAGAGGTGCGAAAGTAACTGACACAACAAATAGTTAACTATTTGTCTGTTTTTGACGACTGATTTTAGGCAATTTCGCGTGTTGTAGAAATTTTTTTCATGCAGAGGTTCAAAATCGAGAAAAATTTATAAAATTTTCTTCGATTTTAGCCCCGCGGCATGAAAATATACAAGTTTCGTATTCGATGTAATGAAAAAAATATTGATGCGCGGGCTGCAAATTTCGCACACGGTTGAAATTTTTCACTTTCGTCCATTGTGATCCAAATAACTATATGTCCGGTTAGAGAAAGCCAAGACCCTTAAAGGGTTGTAGTGCCGGTTAAGTAAGTATATCATCTCCCGTCGATGGAATCATAGATTCCGCAAACGTTTGAGATTTGTTTAAATTAGTTACGTGTTCAATGTTGTTGCTGTCGCTCTATATGTGTAACTATAAGTCTCGATACTCGTCAGATAACTCAATAATATCAGATTTAGAAGTTAGTGGTGAATAAACCATCTATTTTTGTTTTGTATTTTAGAGACTCCACTAACACCTTTTTATAGCCAATAACAAGTGTTGTCTGGACCACCGGCTTAACGTGACTTCCGAACCACGTAAGTAGAGTATAAGAGGGTATGGAGGAGGGTAAATCATCGGGTTGCAGGAGGACCTAGATATCCACAGTCCTCTCACTACCATACTTGAAAATTGACATCACCTCAACTATATTCCCTTCAGAGTTTAACGAGACTGTTAAATTTACTCGTCCCACTCAGTCGCTTGAATTCGAAGAGGCAGTGGCAGTCTGGTGTCAAAATCATATTTATGGAAATGCCATTTTACAGTTATACATTTCATTGGTCCCAATCAGAATTTTAGCACAAGCCTGCATTCTTATAGGTCCAATAGAGAAAAAAAATTGGTTGGTGTCAAGTTCATGACTACGCAAACGTTGTTTTGCACTAATACCATTTATTGGGGGCAAGTGGATTTTTGACACCAGCCTGCCTCCTTATAGCTCCCATACGGATTTTTCATTCCTTGAACTAGAAGTCAAGGAGGCAGGCTGGTGTCATGTTGAGAATAAATTAGATGCTACCTTACATTAACATCTCTGATTTGGCTCAAGCAGAACTTTGACATCAGCCTGCCCGTCTTATTAAATCCCAAGTAAAAGTCCAGGGTTACCAGAGCTAAAAGTCAGGGTGGCAGGTTGGTGTCAAATTGATGATTAGGCAAACGTTGTTTTACACTAATACCTTCATTTGACACAAACAGAATTTAGACACCTGCCTGCCTGCCTTCTTATTGCTCCCATACGGATTTAGTATACTTTGAAGTAGACATCGAGGAAGGCTGGTGTCAAATTGATAACATAGGAAATTAGGACTAAAAGTGACATCTTTCATTTAGGGTAGGCAAAATTTTACCACCAGCCTGCCTTGTTATAGCGCCCATACAAATTCAGTAGTTTTTCTGCCATAACTCAGGCAGGCTGCCCCATTGTTGATAATAAGTAAGACGCTTTCTTACATTAATACCTTTCATTTGAATTTAGCAGAATTTTGACACCATTATTTTTATTTTTGCATGGCCGAAAGGGTCAAATATGATACACTTCAGTCGAATGAGAAGCTTGTCATTTGGCTAAATTTAACTTTAATGTTAAATGTAACATTTTTATTTAACGGGAGGTGAGAATTGATCCCTAGTTTTCATAACATAATAATAACAATTCGCCGTTACAACCCGTCCGGATCAGAGGCTAGATCATTTTTATTTTACTAGCAATATTTGTGGAATTCTTCTTGGAGATCCTTTCGTTACCGAAGTTTTTACTGTGTCAGTGGTAAATTCCACACAAACCTGGTGCCGTTTTTGATGTACTAGGTGCGAAAACTAGAACGACTTTGAATGCCCATCAATGTGTTTTACCGGCAGGTATTTTGTGGACCACATCTTACTTTTACTTTTTCGGCGCTAAAGCCACTTGTGGCCTTTTGGGGCTTGGTCTGCTGGGGAATTCCGATCCAACGCTGCATGCCGTGTGCCGCGTATTGTCAGTTTCTTGCTCCGAGCGTGCGAAGATCTTGTTCGACGCCATCAATCCATCGAAGTTTTGGGCGACCAACTCCTCTTCGCCCTTCTGGATCGTTACGGAATAATTTTGAGGAGGCTCTGTTTTTATCCATACGTGCTAAATGTCCTGCCCACCTCAGCCTTTGGACTTTCACCACTGCTACTATATCCGGCTCGCCACCTCTCCCCCTCGCGCATCGCTTTTTTTCATCGCCTAAGATTCGCATCCGTAGATCAATACTGGACGGATAAGTGTTTTGTAAATATGGCACTTCGTTTCCTTCGATATTAACTTTGAGTGTAAATGTTTAATTAGACCATAATAGCATCTGCTTGTCGCCATGATACGTCTGTGAGTTTCAGGTGTATTATCACCATCTGACCGTATCAGCGCTCCAAGATAAATGAACTCATCCACTACCTCGAGGTTGAACTCTTCAATGCATATTGTGTCTCCTTGTTGATTGGCTATCGGATTCGGCTTGGTCTTCATGTATTTGGTTTTAGATTCGTTTATCATCAAACCCATCCTCTCAGCTTGGATTTTCATTTTTGTGAAAGTGTCAACTGCTGCATGTGTACGACTGGCGAGGTTCAAGTCGTCTGCAAAGCCCAGAACTTGAACTGTTCCATTGACCAACGTTTTATTGGTTTTGATACGTCTCATTTCGATTTCCAAAGCCAAGTTAAAGAGTAAGCAGGATAGCGCGTCTATCTGCTTCAACCCTTCTTTAACAGCAAACACATCTGACATGTCGTTTTCCACCTTGACATGACATCTGGTGCCATCCAATGTCGCTTTCACAAGACGAATATACTTTGTTTCAAAGCCCAGCTCTTTCATCGCCTCATAGAATTCCATACGCTTGGTCCTGTCGTAAGCTTGTTTGAAGTCGATGAAAAGATGGTACGTTCGGACTTGAAATTCTCAGCCCTTTTACAGAATCAGACGAAGGGTGAAAGTTGTTGAGCGATCTCGTCTGAATCCGCTTTGATAGTCCCCAATGACACTCTCAGCCCATGGATTTAGTCTTTCGAATAAGAACTCGAGCTTCCAGTTACATGTGGAATCGTTTCGCCGCAGCGGCAGAGGTTGGAAAAGCTTGCGACGCGACGCCTGAAGCTCCATTGAGGTTGACATAGTTTCTGTTGGGTTTAATTCCCGAGACCCATTCAGATGATGATAGAATTCTTGTCGTACAGAAATCGTTGGCGGAAGTGTGAGTTTTGAAGATGCGGATGACACAAGAACCTTGGTATATCAAGCTACCCCAGGTTTCATATGATTCATGGCGCAATCCAGCGATCATGATGTTTTGCAAGCAAATTTCAGTCCTTGTGTGCCTCTGTTCATTTCATTATACGGTTGTAATATAGGCTTTGGAACAGTCCGTTTGTTTTTGACCCATAATTCCCTTATCACATAGTTACATCTCAACCCCAAGACGAGTATTCTCTACGATTCAAACCATTCCTGACAATATATCAAATAGTAATTTGTCGCATTACGACTTAGCACTGTAACAAATTTCAATTTCAGGGGCAAAATGTCCTGTAACAAAAATATCCTTAATGGTTCACTTGAAATTTGCGTATACGACCCCCATTATTTGAATCTTCAACTTTTACTCCCTAGTGTGATCTTAGACGAATCTGAGGTAACTACCCGAAAATACTCCTTTTCAATTTTCCAGCGAAAAATCTATGACATGACATAAACAAGTAAAATCGATGCGGTGAACAATATGAGCGAGTGCAAGGTGAATGTGACATAAAGGAAATCTGAATGGAAAACAATGAGGTATACTGAATTGAATGAGCGAAACAGAAAGCGAATGAAAGGCGAGTGTAAAGAAGTGGGACTGTTATCGTTCGAAACTAAATTACGGCTATCTTTATGATGTACTCATCGAAAATGGCTATTCTCGTTGTGGCTAAATTCCGCTATTTGCTGATTTCACATCAAATACTAGATCTTCCCACGATTCTTGGCGTATTAAACATTTTGTCAGCTGATAAATTGTTATCATTTCTAGAAAAACTTTTGACGTTGTTCAGCAATGTCAAGCACAGCGTATGTAAACAAAAACAAAAATTGTCTATATTATAAGCCATATTCTTACATTACATTGATTGCGTGAGGGTTTGAAGATATTTTTCCATCAGTGCTCAGAAATGCGCATCTAATTTCTGTCAATGACCGTTTTTTGGCAGGAAGAAGATATTTGGAATCATTTACATGCATCATGCATCAATTAAGACATTGATAAATCATTTAAAAGTTCTAAGGACGACAGCTGAAGTGGTTAGACGGCGTTTTTGACGAGACGCAGGACTTGTTTCAACGTAAACATACGGAAATTTTCAAATTTTGAAAAATCGATCCACATAATATATCTCCACCACAATCAAATTTAATATTTTTTCTTTTTCGAATTTCTCAGATTTTTCGAATTGTTCAAATTAGAGGTGAGCGGGTTACCCGAATGTACTAAAAAACCCGACCCGAACCCGAACCCGAATCAATTTTATCGGGTTGACGGGTTACGCGTTTTTCAAAGTCGAATCGGGTCCGGTCGGGTTTTTGTAATTATTTGACAAAAACCCCGATAACTTTTTTTTTGATGAAATTATAGTAAATAGTGAGAAAGTTACGCGTACTGGTATTGGTATATTGAATAAAATTTGAAATAACATTTGTGCCATGCCGTATCACAAATCGAAATATTTCGACCGTAGTAACAAATTTGAGACTGACAATTTTCCGAACAGTTTACCACTGAAATTTAAACTGTAAAAATTATATACTTTTCCGCACTTGTATCGAAATGAAATGGTCATTTCGATACAAGTAACAGAAAATAGTCTCATGACTTAGATGGCTTTAGGTCAAAATAACTCTGGACAAAATAACCACGCACGTAATAACACCGACAAAATAACCCTGGTCAAAATAATCCCACCGGGGTTATTTTGTCCGGGTTTTAGAGAAGCTGTTGAAGTCATTATTGCATTACATTGTATCGTGTTGGGGGACTCTGCCCCCTCACACGGCGCCTGCGGTGAGCTTCAGTACGCCTGCGGCGGGCTAGATTACGCCATGCAGGCGGCCTTACGTTCATGGGGCTCTGTCTCAATTCTTGCTAGGCGCTCTGCCCCTTAGACCCCGTTTTTTATTAATTTCAGGCCTGCGACGCCGTTATTACGGTGATTCTCGCGGTGATTGCATCCAGGGGTTATTTTGATCGGTGTTATTTTGTCGGAGTTATTTTGTCCGGGGCTATTTTGGCCAGTGGTTATTTTGTCTGGGGTTATTTTGTTTAAGAATTAATTGTTCGATGTACAGTCATTTCAGTTAATTTATGCTGACCTCATTGTGATACGGACATTTCGCACAAAGTTTAGTGTACACCTCGTTGCAGAAGTGATTTTTGTAGCACACGTCCTAATTAAAACTTAGAACTGGTGATTCAAAAATTGACTCTGTGCAACACGGTGTCAGACTATATTTCGGAAATATCTAATACTCATTTTATCAATCAAATAGATTTTGAGAGTAAGAACCGTAAAAAAAGTAGTGCAATTGCTCTATCAGTTCGATAATTTAAGTTTGGCCATTCTCAACAAATTTTCATGTTTTCTCTGTATGGCGCAGCATGAAAACCGACACCTTCGAGACTTCTCTCTGGAGATAATGTTACAAAAAATATTTTTAGCGTTTTTTTTCAACTGATTCAGTTTTTTTCTTGTTATCGGGTTTTTCAAAATTGAATCGGGTCGGGTTTCAAAAAAAGGCCGACCCGCTCACCTCTAGTTCAAATTTTTGAGAACTTGTGAAATTTGGGAAACAAGGTTTACGGCAAAGTGTAATGATAGTGTGTACATACCCTAAAAGATTTGCCTTCAACCAGAAGTGTGATGTCTAGTAGAAAACCACGGCTTCTTAGTCCATTAAATCCTTGAAGGACGGTACTGGGATGTGACTGAGATTCGAAGCAAATTGTGTTGAGGGCACGGCCATGTAATAACGTCCAATTCGATTGACCAGTCATGGTTACATTTGTTCTGTATTTTTTTTTCTCTTGAAGAATGAAAATCGTGTGACTATTGCTTCTGAAAAAAACGAATTGCAGAAAAACATTTTACTGAAGCCGTTATGCATGCGTTCCAATGAAATTATTAGCTTTTTTTAATTGGACGAAATTTGTGTTGCAGATTTTCTTACTCCATGTGGTTTGATGGTTGATGGTTGGTTAATTAGAAGAAAATAATAATGAATAAAAAACTTGACGTTCGCAAGTTTGAAGACACAATTTTCAAATCGAAAATTTCGAAATAAATTTAATTTTACAACACATCTAACAGTATCATATCGCTGAGACGGATGAATGTAATCAGTCGAATGAGGAAAACAACGTTCGGTGATATGTATGTGATACACATAGTATATTGTTGTTTTCAAAAGATTACAAATCTACAAAAATAAATAAACCATTACAACTCACAAATTAAATGTTTTTCAATATGGGACGACATGTGTATCGACAACGTCGACCTTTGTCCCAATTTTCGATGACCAAAAACAATTAAAACAGGTCATTCACACGATTAGCATTCATATTTTCATTTCCATCAAATTACTGTAAATTATTTGACTAGTTTTTACATTAAACCGAAAATATCACAAATATCTACTTGGAAAAATTAATAAATTTTTAAAGCAAATAATTAATGGGGAAAATGAAACAATCCACGACGTCCACGACACATTTAAATGATTAACATAATAAATAAAAGTGACTTTTTTATTTCAATTTTGACGGAACATCTTGTGAACAATTCACAATGACAATTTTGAGTTTCGATTAACCTCGACGTAACCTCGACATGGACAGTTCACAATAGTAACATAACTCCTATTTAAATGCACTTTTTGCGTGGTGGGTTGACACTTTGAGTTTTTTAACTACATTTACGATGCACTTTTGAACGCATCAAATTTTTCAAATTTCTTTAATTTCGCGCCTTTTTTTCGCATACATACATACATATATACACTACACACGTGGTTAAGATATTATTGCAAAACATAAGGTAAATAGTCAGTATCATGATTGGTGTTAATTCACAGATGAATAAAAATAAAATACTCATTTATGTTGACACAACTCCGTGGCAAGTCCAGTAAGTCAAATGTACTTTTCATACTTCGGGGCCAAAATAAAGGGAGATTTGTAAATTTTCTTTCGATTTTGTTCCTCTACATGAAAATTTTTTTGTGTATCTGTTTTGGACGACTGATCTTTGGCACTCTTGAAATTACATAAAACCAATCGTCCAAAACAGACACGAAAATAAATAAATATTTTATTAATAAATAATAAATATTTCCATTTTTAGATTAGATATATCATGAGGACAATCGTATTAAAAAGTCCGATATTTTTGACCGCTCATGATGTAAGTTGTAGTTAATTAATATTCAAAGTTTATAAAACGGTATTTCGTTGTAGTTGTGAAGGTGTCAATTTTATAGTTACAAACATAACCAAAGACCCGTACGTATCAGAATAGATGTGACAAACAGAATAGTGACTCGAACGTACCTAAATATACAAATAAGCAAACAATCCAACGTTTTCTGTTCTTTTAGAACTGTAAGAATTTCAAAGATCAATAGAAATTACTCAAGGTAATGTCAAAGGCCCTACCGAAGTACGTCTCAGACCATTCAAATCTAGAAAAGCTTATATCCAAGGACTAAGTCATTTATCCCTAAACACCTGAAACACGTGTTATCTAAAATTTTATTCTCTACAACTTTGCCTTTGGAAACAACTTTTTACCTCTCATAGTTCTGGAGATCTAAATCATCCTGCCCAATTATGGAAGTGGCCATATACCAGGATTGGGCCATATTTCACCAAAACCCTGACACACGTGTTCGCTTAAATTTAATTCTCTATATGATGATATTTAATTTTATTGTCTCACTATTTTCTAGCCGACATGGAAAAAGAGTGACTACGACCATTTGTGGGCCTTTACCTGCTCCAGAATTCCTATCCGACACTGCCTGTCGTTTGCCGCGTATTGCCAATTTCTTAGCGTTCTTGTTCGACGCCATCAATCCATCTAATTTTTGGACGACCAACTCCTCTTCGCCCTTCTGCATCGTTACGGAATAATTTTGAGGGGACCCTGTTTTCATCCATGCGTGCTAAATGTCCCGCCCATCTCGACCTTTAGAATTTCACCATCGCCACCGGCTCGCCAAAATCACGTTCCAATTCAAAGTTATATCGTCGCCGCCATCTCTTACCCTCGCGCATCGCTCCAAATACGGTGCGAAGTACCTTGCGCTCGAAAGTTAGGAGCAACTGGTCATCAGTTTTCTTCATCGCCCAAGATTCGAATCCGTAGATCAATACTGGACGAATAAGCGTTTTGTAAATATGGCACTTCGTTTTCCTTGATATTAACTTTGTATTGATCGTAAATGTTTAATTAGACCAAAATAGCATCTGCTTGCCACCATGATACGTCTGTGAATTTAAGGTGTGTTTCACCATCTGACCGTATCACCGCTCCAAGATAAATGAACTCATCCACTACCTCGAGCTTAAACTTTCCAAAGGTCCATGTCGTCAGCACCCCCGAAATTTGAGTTAGCTCGGGAATAGGCCTGTAACGAAGCCCTGAACTTATGCTCTCTAATGGTTCCTAGAATTTGTGCTGATCTGGGAGCCGAGCACAAATTCATGGAAAACTGTAAGCATGTCATTTTCGTCATTTTTATATGGTGCCACTTCACAATTTTAATTGTCAATTTGAATATTTAAATTGTTACCGGCACACGTTAATTCTGAATTTGTGCTGGCGAATGGTGCAAATTATAGAATTTGTGCTCACTTGGTAGCCGAGCACAAATGCATCAACAAATTCTAAACATGTCATTTGTGCCATGCCATGCCACTTGAAAATTTTGATTTTTCATTTTGAATGGTAACACCTCAAGAGAGTCCTGGATTTGTGCTGGCGATTGATACAAATCTTGTAATTCCAGACGCTTGGTCCCATCGTAAGCTTGTTTGAAGTCGATGAAAAGATGGTACGTCCTGACTTGAAACTCCCTGCCCTTTTGCAGAATCAGACGAAGCGTGAATATTTGGTGGCGACCTCGTCTGAATCCGCCTTGATAATCCCCAATGACACTCTCAGCCAGCGGATTTAATCTTTCGAATAGCACTTCGAGCGAAAAGCCGTGTTCAGCAAGACAATTCCACGGTAGTTTTCGCATTCAGTTTTATCACCTTTCTTGTGTAGAGGTAAAATGGCACCCTCTAGCCACTCGATCTTCAGCAGTTCCGCTGGAAAATTATCCGTACCGAAAACTTTGTTGTTCTGCTTGAGTGCTGTTGCTGCTGAGACTTCCTCCATTGTTGGCGCTGCTACGATACGACCGTCGTCGTCAGGAAAGGAAACATCGCTATCATCAGCCACGTCATCATCTCCGTTGTACAATGCATCAAAATGTTCTTTATATCTCCAAGACATCATGTTTTACAGTAAGCAGCGCTCCGTTTACTGCTTTGCAAAAATGATTATTCGGGGGTTGAATCCTTTCCGTTGATTGTTTATACGTTTATGGAACTTTCGTGGCTCATTTGCGCTACACAATCTCTCTAGCTGAAGTAGCGTCCTATCTTCGAGCTCTCTCTTTTTGTGCCGGTGCAAACGCTTTTCCTCTTTCCGCAGTTCTTTGTACCTCGCATCTGCCTCCGCTTTTTGTTCTCTAGTTCTTGCAGTTTCCTTTCTTAATAGGGCAGCGTTTTTACGTTCTGTAACATTAGCACACTCCCCAGCAAACCAGGTATTGAAGTCATTAGGGCTTTGATTGATATCTCGGTCAAAAATTTAACTCAAAACGATGATTTTTGATGATAATTGTTATTTTTTTAAAATAATTGTTATGACCAATTTTCGATCATCTGAGGATCTAAGAATTAGACCAAATTTCTGATCCTGAAATATACGAATAATACAAAAAAAAACATTCTAGTAGTTAGTACTAGTTCCATTTAATTGATCTAAGCAATAAAAAAACATTTTTTTTTATCTTCATCATGTTTTTGGTTGAGCGAAAAAGCGCTTAGCCGACAACGCGAGACTTTGATGAAATATCGTGATCACAAAAAGTTTTTCACTTTATCTTTTCTTACACTTAAAGCCTCATGTCTCTAGAATATTTTAGAACTTTATACCAATTTTTTATGTCGAGCCAATCACACGAAAGACCATGGAAAACATGGTAGGTACAAAATTTTTGCAAATTCCTCTTGGAACAATCGTAAAACGGATTTCAAAAATTTTTTTCTTTACTAAAATGATCAGTGGGGTGCCCCGGATCGATTCTGACGGCAGGAGTTTAAAAATTAAAAAAAAAATTTAAACGCTACACCCTACTAGACAGGCTTCTTGGGAGACAGAGAAGTCATTCACGTACTATTTCAAAACTCCTAAAGTCTTCCATCCAATTAGCACAATTCTTCCGATTTTCAAATCGGACTTCTATCGGTAAAGCTTCGGCAAAAGAACAAAAGAAGCTCTTGAAAGCTTTTCCTAAGGAAGGTCCGATTTTCAAATCGGAAGAATTGTCCCAGTCAACCAAATTCTTCTTTTTGCTTTCCTATTGCTTTCCTTTCTTTCTATTTCTTTCCCTCTTATGTTATTTTGACATTTAAAAAAGAAACAAAATATATGACTTTTCCGAATTTTTAAAAAGGAAGAATTTCGTTAACTGGCAATTTTATAAAATTCTTTCTTCCCATTTTTCTGCTTAAATAAAATAAATGGTCATAAATTGTGAGAAAAAGTGCTTAACCACGAAACCAAAATTTATCAAATACCTTTTAAAGATCGTATTCTGATCGGTCAACAGAACTGAGTCGATTCGTAAGTTATTATCTTCTAATTTCGGTTGTGTTGCTGGCGTTCCCAAAGTATCCAACATCAAATAAAACGGGCGTTCGAATTCCTCCAACTCATGAAATATTTTATTTGTAATTTTTATAATTTACCAATAAAGTAATTTGAATGGTAAAACGAAAATCTTACTTGGCGAAGATTTAAAATTTCATATTACAAGACTTGTTTTCATGATTTCTTAATTTCTTTTTGATTTTTGAAGATTTTCCATGATTTTTGAAGATTTTTCACGTTTTATGAAGATTTTCTGTGATTTTTTGTTTATTTTAATGATTTAAATGATTTTACCGGAGTAAAATTGATTTCACCGGATTTCTATGATTTTTCAGAATGATTTTTTATTTTTTTTGCACTGTACCATGATTTTCCGAAATTGTTTTCCCCTCGACGGCAGGGAAACCGATGACAATTAGTGATATAGTGTTGAATTATATTTATTGTGTTAGAGGAAGTCTCGCAATTAGAAAATTTGTGTAGTTTTATAAACACTAAAAGAGGGGAGATGTGATGCATGTTACTTATGTGTGTGCGAATACGTCATCACCAAGTTGTCGCAATCGTTCGTGGAGTCGGTCGCTTTTAGGATACGGATAAGAGAAGTGAATAAAGAATTGGAACATAAATCTCGGCATTTTCAATTGTAGTCATCAACGGGAATCAGGGCCTATTTTTGAGAAAATATTTTCTCAATTTTTCACAATTTTCTCAAATTTTTATTATGATGCAAAACACGTTCAATCAAGTCAAAATAAGTGTAGAATTATTTATAATCGACGTGAAGAGTACTCTGAATCATAGTATTGTTCGTACAGATGAAAAACTCAGCAAACAAAGTTTAAACCGGTGTGCTGAAAATTCAGCCTGTGGTACACACATTAATCAAATTTTCATTTGGAATCAAATTGAATCGAGTTTCCAATGCATTCGCTATAAATACTGTAGATATTATTGTAAGTTTCACTTAAAATGAAACTTTTTAACCATTTTTAGTTCTCTCAGAAAGAGCAAATAAATTCAGGCGCAGCATACAATTAGCATAACCTTGAACATTCATCCACTCTCTTTCGAAAAAGAAGAGAAGATCCAACTATAAAACCATTGATTTAGTTCGATGGTAATTGCAAATTGAGAGATAAGAGTGCGATTGAATGCTGCGACTGAAAATATTCGATTTTCAAATAAAACACTTTGTTCCATTTTACTTCGCACGCACAATATATTAAATCATTCATTCGAATGAATTTGAAAGAATTTGTTTTACTCAGTTTCCCATATAATTGGTGACCCACCACTTTGAATATATTTCATAGTCGCAAATCTAAAGCCTTCGCTATAGATACAAACAACTTAGCATTCCAAAAATTTGTTTCTACAGTCCAAATATTTACATTTGTGAGAACAAATTTTTAATAAGCAAATTTAAAACAAATCAATTTTTGCTTCACTGCTAAATAAAATGTGTACCACAATCCCCCTAGGTACTCATGTTGATCATTCTACTATGCCTTTATTGGCCACCAAACACCTAAAATATGTTGTATGGTCACTTTTTTTCTGTATAAAACATCAATTAAGCATTAAAGTCCTTATATTTTTAGAAAATTTTCTCGAATTTTCTCAAAATTTCTCAAATTTTCCCGAACTTTCTTAAATTTACTCGAATTTTCTCAAATATTTTTTTGGAAAATAGGCCCTTACGGGAATACATAACATTTCCAAAACAGCTGATATCAATTTGGGAGACGCTTAAAGCTTCGGAACGCAAAAATGCGTCACAAATGTCGCATCCAACGTAATATTTTTAGACCCGTACGAAGTACGAAGGTCTGATGCGTTTACTACCACGTTTGTTACATTGCGAATTCGAACCCGGGAGTAAGGGGGAAACTTTTTTGTTGCCTCCAGATGACAAATCAGCGAAAAAAACAATGTCCGTCTGTCTGTCTGTCGGTCTGTCTGTCTGTCCGTTAACACGACAACTACAGTAAACCTTGACCGATTTTCAAAAACTTTTTTTTCCTGAAAGGTAGTCGAAAAATATTTCATGGGATTGAATCTGGGCACTGTCGGCCCAAGGGCCGCCGAGCTAGGGCCGTTTAAGTGGTTTTTGGTCTTTTGCACATAACTCGAGTAAATCTTTTATGATTTTCATAATTCTTTTTTTGTTTGAAAGATCTTGGCATGGCCGACAATTTATGGAAGAAACTTTTTTTAATTTGAGTCCTTGGACTTAGAAGGGCACTAAAAACGAGTCTCTGCTAGGGCTCTATGTGTTTTTTGTACATAACTCGAGTAAATCTTTACCGATTTTCAAATTTTTTTTGTTTGAAAGATCTGGGCATGACCAACAATTTGTGGAAGAAACATTTTTCGATTTGAGTCTTTGGACTTAGCTAGGGCACTAAAAAAGAGTCTTTGTTAGGGCCCTACGTGTTTTTTGTACATAACTCGAGTTAATCTCTTCCGATTTTCAAAAACTTTTTTTTGTTTGAAAGATCTCGGCACGGCCGACAATTTATAGAAGAATTTTTGCCTGTGCTTAGGGCTCAAGTGGGCCTCATGTCGGTCCTAAGGTCGGCCCTAAATGTTTTTTGCTATGTTGCAGAGTAAATTGAGGGAAACATTTTTGTCCATGGAAGTATGTTTCCGAGGCCTCTTCTTAAGGCCCTAGGTCGGCCCTAGCCCAAAAAATAGTGTTTTGCTATGTTGTAGAACATTTTTCTCTATTTGGAGGTCAATTTTGTGCGATCGGAGAATTTTTTTACACCGTTACTTCGGACGGGTTTTTCAAAATTGCCCTACGGGCAATTTCCAATACAGTCTAATGTGAACGCAATATTTACTTAAATACGTTCCAGTCTTTTCGTAACATCAACGCTGTTTGCCGCATCTATTCTGATACGTACGGGTCCCTTCTATGTTTTATTATCTGTTTTGGAAGAAGCTACGAGGACTTGCGTCGCATTTCCCTTTTAAAAGGAGTTTTTGTTGTGATATATTTCTTGTAAATTTTTAGCATGAAAGACTTGCGTCACGGGCGCATTGCTACCGTGCGCTCATGATATTATAACAAAATACCTCTTGAAAGGTTAAGTGCAACGCAGTCCTTGTCCTCTTCCAAAATTAATGATTTCGTCAGGGGTGACGCTTACGCTAAAAATACGCAAAAATTTCCTTGACAAGAATATTACCTTGTGTTCAAAAAAATACGTCACAAATGGCAGACCCACCATTGTTTAATTATATGCTGAACATAACTGCAAAAAAACTGACTTCATGAAAAAAATGTTTCTTTACAAAATTGCGTCACAAATGACACAATGAATAAAAAAGTGAAAATCTCTTCTTTGATAGAGAAATATTACACTAACTTGTCTGCAATGTAAGAAATCCAAGCGACAAAATTTTTTAGAAAAGCGAGAGGAAACAAACCCACGGAGATAAGCAGATATAGCAATTTCACTTTGAAGGAATTATAAAAAATGCAAGTTTTTTGGTGAGAATCGAAAACTGTAGCTTTAAAGCTCATGTGCATTGCAAAAAATGCTCTTTGTAAAACAGTAGAGATTTCACCTGAACTGACTGGATTTTATATGAAATATTTTATTTTATGAAACATTCATGCGGTAGCCCAAAGGACAATAAGGAACGGTGTTTCGAAGCCACATTTTCTACAACGAAGCAACAAATAACTTACACCTTAGACCTACGCGTCTATAGACAAAAAGGTTCTTAAATTTTCCCTACAACACATCACAAAAAATGGCATCATAAAAATAAACCCTAGTGTTGTGCGACTTCCTATGGAAGGCCTTCTCTCGTTGGTTATTCAAGAAATGTTAATGATAAGGTCTATCAGTAAGGCGTATACGCTTTTAACACAAATAATCTAGGCTTTCAACAAAGTTATTGTATTTCAACTGTCTATAGCGAGTGAACTAAACAGTAAGCTTTAACGGTGGAAACCAAAGTGATTTTGCATGAGTTCTGCTTCGCCTTTTTTAGCAGCAGAACCATCATGGCTGCGTTGTCGGGAAAGGTCTCGAACTCGTATGTCGTGAAAGTGTGTTTTGCAAGTTGCGTTGCTTGATATGGTGTGATGTTTTGTTTATGATGTTATGCTACACTAGTAAATATAATACTTTAGGATTGCGTAGCGTGAGCTACGCCTACGCTATGTAACAATCATCCTAAAGCACTCAACCAATTTTTCGAATTTTTTATAGTTTCCTATACACACAAAATTCCTCAACAAATCCGACTCTGTACGTGCATACAAAACTATTCGCCACAATAATAAAAATCATTTCGTTCATTTAAGATTTTCTTCAAAAACTTTCCTAAATAATAAAAAGCTTAAGTAATGCTATGAAAAGCTATAAGTAAAAACCTTATACCAACTGTACACATACACTTATAGCGAACAATACACCTCCTCGCACCTTTCAGATAACGTAAACCATTTTTGAAGTATATTAGATTTTCTGAGTTATACCTCACTCACGACAAGTTCGTCGTAGTGGACAGACGACATTTCAAAAGCTGAGTGTGGTGTCGCAATAATAACGTTGTAAACGAATTTTTTATTTGAAAAAGTTGAAATCATTGCATAATTGTGACTTGCAATAAGTTTTGCTGTGGCTTAATAGATATTTTCAATTTCGTTATTGTGAAGAATCCCAAACTCTAATTATCAAATTTGGGTTAATCTTGAGTTGCGAACTCTAAGGTAATCAAAATTTGGGATTAGATTGTGGCCTGAAAATCCAACTAATGTAAGTGAATGTTTTTCGTTTGTTTTTTAAACAACTAACTTACATTCATTATTAAACCGATTATTGCTTTTGTAATTTATTCGACGAGTTGCGTATTATATAATTACAAAAGTCAAGGCTTTGAAATTGGTCTAGAATTTCGCATGTATTGCTATCAACATCTGTGGCATTTAGATCGATATGTTTAATACAAAACCGAAAAATTTGATCTTATCTTACCTGTTTTCGATAAAGAGTTCTCTAATAATGTCACTGCATTCGGTTAGTGCCTAATGTTCATTGGTGTTTACCGTAGTTTTTCATCATCACTTTCTACGGAAGTGTAGAGAATATCAGTAAGCAAGTCACTACGAAGACATAACGCTCCAAATGATTCAAGCGTCTCAAGCGTTTGGCCAATACTGTAAAAACGATTCAAAGTGTTTTACTATTATAGGTGAAGTGCGACAGCCTAGTTTTTCGTAATTGTGTGATTGGGAAACACAAGCTTATAAACGGAAATTTTAGAATGTGCCTTCTAGGTCAGAAAAAAGAAATTAAATTTACTATTCTTTCTGTACGTACCACAAATTTTCTCTAAGAGTTAGGAATGCAGAATGCATCCTGATGTCGATTATCTCTTGTCAAAATACAAAAATGGAATTAGTGACTATGACATAGCGAAGAAGCTGACTATAAGCTTTTTTTAGCATTTTTAAAGGGTGTAGAAGAAATTTTAGAGGATTTTTTTTAAGTTGTAATAGTTATTTCGATTACAAGGGATGACAGTTTGAAAATTTAATCCTGTACGAGAATTGCGCAGGCAAGGGCTGCAATCGCACATGTTGAATTTTCATACGTCATCCTTGTAATTCTCATAATTTTTCATTATGAGAACAACGAAAATTGTAATTTCCCGAAAATGAGGGCAATTTTTGAATTTTGTTGGGATTTCGCCCGTTTGCATGTAAATTTGTATGTGCACCTTTTTTGGACGATTATTTTTAGGCACTTCGCTCGGTCTACAGCTCGCGAAATTGCCTATAATCAATCACCGTGTTGCAATTCGAGCCGAAAGCAAAAGTTGCATGCATACTCGTCAGAAAAACCTTTTCGTCGAGTTACTTTGTATACAAGTTTCCATGTAGTTAATTCATATTCATTAGCGGGGCGAAAGTAACGATTATTTCCAAGGCACGAAAAGCTTATACGTACATATGAATGAATTTTTAAAACAGAAGTTTACTCAAATGATGCGATAGCAACATTGGATTAATTCATCTGCATTTTTTTTTCAAATTTTCTTCTGCCTACCAGCTTGGTGTCTTCAAACGTCGAACCATTTATAGTATGAAAAGCAGAAAATGCTGAACACTAACTGTAACTTTCAATCAATTTAAACATTTGTAAAACTTCGTGTCAGTAAAAAACAATGGATGAAAATTCATAGACTTCCTTCGATTGGAACAATTTTCTTTCTCGTAGTTATTGAACATGTTTCCGTTGGAAATGGAAATCGTTAGCCCCTAACAAAGTTTTACGATTGGAGCTCGGATAAACTTCTAGAGTGTATACAACTTTTAATGTGTTAAATCTTTTCTATTTATAACCTAAACTTTTGTAACCTTTCTGTTGTAAAAAAATTGAATAATATGAATGTCATGAGTATACCAGTGCTACCTCAATTTATCAATATATTTATAATAGGAAAAAATTCTTCAAAAATATATTTTCATTGACATTGTAGCTGTTTGCGTGAGTTCTCTTCATTAAAAATTAATTTGGAATAAAAAAACTACCTATTGATTAGTTGTCCATTTATTTGGTCAGACACGTAATGAATTGTTCTTGCAAAACATCTAACGTGCCTATGTCCTTACGGTTTCTCATTCGTCGTTATCTAAACTTGCTAACATTGGTAGACGAATAAACAAATTTTATTCACCGCATTGCTTCCCTAGGGCGTTAAATAATGCACTAATTATTGGTGGTGATTAAAATAGCATATGCATCTGCGGGATCATTTTTTTACCTTCGAGGAGAATGTTACCATCCCGAGCCGAAGGTGAGCGATGTAATCCCCCGAGTAGCATAATCTACTATTAAACCGCATTTTTTAAGGTAAATAAATAAAAAAAATTTTTCGCCAGAAGCGAACCTGCGATCATCGCATAAAAGTAACGCGCTTTAACCGATTGGGCTACCAAGACTTTGAGAGATCTGTTATATTTACGCTTACACTATAAAAATATATACATGCACTAGTGGGCCCACACTCACATTTCGCTCTTGTACATAAGACTCATGGCCTTGCTCACAAGCTCGCGCGTTTGTGTCTTAGGTACTCGAGCGTAATCTTCGTGTTATACCCACAAGTGCGTAGTAGTTATTGTCGCAAAATATACCTCTCTGGTTACAAGAGCACCATTAGCACTTGACTGCAGTGTCGGCGGCGTTTACATCTGTTTCCAAAGCATAATTTCATACGATTAGAATGAAATTGGTGCCCATAGAACCTATCAGAATTCTAGGTCCAAATTGTTATTTAATGTTTCATATAGTAGAAGCTCATTAGAAGAAGCTTAGTTGCTCTATGTATAATAACACGTCTATAATGTTTAGAATAGTTGCTAAGACTGAGGTCGAGTGTAATACTTCGATTTTACGACCGCACGATTTTAACTTTGGATATTTCTTTTGTTCAAAACAGTGTAACCCAGTTTTCAGTGTAGTAGTAAATTCACTCAATTTCAGAATGGAAGCGTTATTTACAATCAATGGAAATCCATACCAAGGTATTTGATTCAGTTTTGTAATTTATGCCTTCTCTGTCACAGAACATATTTTCACGATGTAGTTTAATGAGATAAAAAATATTTCAATGTCATTCGTCAGAATTGATTTCGAATTTGAATTTATTGTTTTGACGATTGATTAAAAATGTTTAATTAGATTTCGTGAAAGTGATTTGATAACGTTTTGTGTACTTACTCATTCTTTAGTCAATGCATCAACGGTTCCTATCGACACGAGTTTGAACACATTTATTCGGACGAAAGCTGAACTCAGTGGAACTAAGTTTATGTGTTCTGAGGGTGGTTGCGGAGCATGTATTGTCAGTGTGAACGGCCTTCACCCTGTTACGAAAGAAGAAAAGACCTGGGCAGTCAATTCCGTAATCGTTTCTACACTATCCCCGCTGCCCCACAGTGTAGTTAAAGTTCTTAATTAATTGCAGTGTCTAACGCCAATATTTTCCTGTCATGGATTGAATATTACAACTGTGGAAGGAGTGGGTAACAGGCTAGATGGCTACCATACAGTTCAAAAGCGATTGGCTCATTTGAATGGAACTCAATGCGGCTACTGTTCTCCTGGAATGGTGATGAACATGTACAGTTTGCTGAAATCGAAAAACGGTAAAGTTTCGATGGAAGAAGTGGAAAAATCTTTCGGAGGAAATATATGTCGCTGTACGGGTTACAGGCCGATACTTGACGCATTTAAGTCGTTCGCTCATGATGCGGATACAAAATTGCTCGAGGCTTGTCAGGTTTGTGTGTTTCTAGGATATTCGACATATGAGACTGTGGCTTGAAATGATTTACTTATCGCCTTACAAACCCAGCTAACAATTAACCTACGAAATGTACTAAGGTAAAAAATGGTGAGTTGACCACCAGAAAAATGAATATTGAGTTGTCCAATGACGTTTCATATCTTGGACAACTCATAATTTTGAAATTTATATGAAATTGGACAACTCACGATACCCCCCGGTCAACTCTTAATTTACATTAATTAATTGATTTTAATTAGATAAAACAAAGTGAATTAAATTTATGCTAATTAGATAGCCAAAACTCAAATCTTCGAGTGGAAAGTGATAGTTCTTTACCTAGTTTCAAAACTATCAAAAGAATTAAGTCGAAAGTTGAAGATTGTTAAATTTTGACAACTCACCATTTCTTACCTTATATGATTCTCTCAGTCATTCAATGTGAGTGTGAAAATGACAAACATAGTAGCTTGTCCAGTTTCATATGAATAGGTCCTGTATATATTTATTATCAACGAAACATGGTTTGATACCAACTACAATTAATATATAATTTAAATTCTTAGGGATGCACTGCGAAGAATAAAAATATTGAATGTTATCACATTTAAAGTGATTCTTTTAGTGAAAAAGTAAGGGATTTTGCTGAGAATTCGTTCGTTCGTTTTCAAATTTCGCTCACTATTTTGTCGTACCAAAATGGTGACTAAGTAGTAGCTAAAATTAAGATTAAACGTTACTATAAAGCAACGACATGTGGTGACAGGGACTAAATTAATTAACAACGAGTAGAATAAGGTAGTCTAAAAGTTATCTTTTGATGTGTTTCAAACAACCGGATATCAATCAAAGCCGAGGTTCTTAACCACTTCGGGTCTTTTTAAAAAATAATTAGAAAAGGAAATAAATGATCGGGTTACAGTCTCTGCTTATTTCCAAACGAAGATTTCTTACTAGTTTCTCTTTGAGGGAAAACTAGACATTGTTACACAGAAATAACGGTCGAATCTACAATGATTTGCTTCTTAGTCTACAACAAATTTTCTTGCAAATTGT
Organism: Pseudolycoriella hygida; assembly: GCA_029228625.1. Lineage (NCBI taxonomy): Eukaryota > Metazoa > Arthropoda > Insecta > Diptera > Sciaridae > Pseudolycoriella > Pseudolycoriella hygida. The sequence goes on along the minus strand of CM055404.1, from coordinate 96,295,770 downwards.
TTCACGGTTAGACTTGCATCACGGCACCTTACTACCCATAGACAGGCTTTAAATCTTAAACGAAGAAATAAAGTCGTGGTATCTAGACACCAAGACAAAAACATAAAGTGTAAAATTAACGATTTAGTTCACAAGTTTGAGTAGATCAAGGAGAGAAAAATTAGTCGTTCAGTCGGTCCAAAGAGAAACAATAATTATTTTTTGGGGTCAGAAATGAAACAGAAACCATAGGTCGCTAGTCTCACCTCAATTATGTCATTGTTTCTATCCTTTAATATTGCTAAGAGTATAGCATCTAGCTCCTTTTGTTTCTTTTTTCTAATCACATTTAATTAAGTTTTTGAATCTTAACCATGCTACAGTCATTGAGCTTGTGTTACCCTCAGAGAGAAAATTGAATTCCGCTTTGCTCTAACCGCAAACTTTCACTTTTCTTGGAATTCATCATTTTCTCCCCTCGTATAACAAATAACCTGTATTCAAAAATTTTGAATCAAAATCACAAATTTTTGACACTTTAGTCGGATACATGTGAGAAGAGTGAGTGAATGACAAAAAAGGTCCTTTCAAAAATCGTTGGAAATAGTGAAAATAGTGACTCACATGCCGCCCTGCACCTTACATTAAAAGCGCATTTTATGTGCTTGTGTTGTCTAGTTCTCTAGTGTCTTGTTTCTTTTACGTGAGTTTTATCCACAGTATAGGTCTTTTTCCAACCCAGAGAAGAAGAAATCATTAAAAATACAAATAAATACAATTGCTGCCCTCATATCGAAGGTTGCTTAGTTACATAGCGTATCTATCTATCTTCCGACAATCACATGTCTTCAGCACCCCCACCATTTTGAACTGGGTTTTCAAATAGCTGATTCTGTAGGTTATGTGCTTTCGACAACTGGTTATCATAAGTTTTGTGCTGCCACCTGTACTTAGCACAAAACTATTTTCTGCAAACATGTCCGTTTGTATGGGAGACCCCATAGTATCAACTTTTTCGAAATTATGAATAGTGAGCTGAAATCTACAAATTATATGCTGACGATATCACCGGTCCAATAGTTTTGTGACAAAACTATTTTCTGTCCATTTGTAGGGGGATTACATTAACTTTATCGTATTTCATATAACGCGACAAAAATAGCTGAGTTTAATACAAAAACCAAAATGCCTGCCTTTTGTCTGTAATTCAAAAACATAAAATCATTTTCCGTTAGTTTGGGGCTGTTCACAAATTACGTAACGTAATAGGGGATAGGGGGTTGTATGAAGCAAACGTTACGGTTCTAACAAAATTGGGTCTGAAAAATGTCAATTTTAGCATTACGTGATTTATGAACGGCCCCTATCTGTGAACAAATGAGCAATATCATTTTTGCTAGCATTGCGCAGACCTTCACAAAGATATTCGACTCCAATGCATACTTTTTTCGAACTTGTTTGTGCTAGAATGTTTACGACTGATAGCGTCTGAAAGAAGAAAAATTTTAGAAAGAAATGAACACTTCTTAATTTGTTTTAAATTTAAATTTATACTAAATTGTTGCCGAGTGTCTACTGAAAATTTATAAATAAACACATCATGTGACAAAAATATTCCGTTTCGCAACGTGTTTCATACAACATTTTATGCAAAAAGTAATTGGGAGTGACAAAAAGTATATATGAAATTCCATAAGTATGCGTTGCATAATAGTACATTGTGCAACTAGTATTGGAATGTTGATTTTTTCAGCATTAGTCCTATATTTTCCATACGAGCGTAGCGAGTACGGAAGTTTAGGACGTGTACCTACTTAAAAAATAAAATTCCAATACGTGTTGCACACAGTGCTTTCTGCAAAACCGGGGTTTGAAATAGACAAACAACGAAAATTACGATTTTCAAGAAATCACTGTTAACATCACATTGCATTGCTTTTGAATAATTCTAAATCAGTGTGGAAATAACTCATACAAATTTCATTTCCTAATTTGTCTAGAAATTTTTAACGTTTCCATCTAGTAATCGACGTAGAAATATGTCATATTTCAATCCTCGGTTGCAGAAACAGTTTTTTTGCCAAAAGTTGTGAAATTTCATTGTTGTATAATAGTATTTTATGCTACTAGAACTGTAAAATGATATCTCGGTTCGAGATGGAGTAAATGGTTCGAGACGAAGTCGAGGACCTAGTTTACGACATCCAGAATCGAGATATCATTTTACATTCTGTGTAGCTTAAATAGTTTTATATATCGAGCGGCTGAAAGATCGCTTACTCTACCGTAAAGTGGACTTTACAATAGAGAGATATATAAATTACTATTCACAGTAAGGAAGACTGCTATCTTTGTGTTCATTTTTTTTATTTATTCATTTCATTCATTTGTTACAAATTTTTGGAAATATCAATTTTTGCATAAATTTACATTTAATTAATAAATTAACATTTCTCTATATAACGTAGTTGCTATTATGCTATTATGGAACATTTTACGCCTATTTAATATAAAACTTAATTTCGTTTGTATTTTTCTCAATTTTTCTGGTCTTCACCAAGGAAATATCATAATTTTCATATTTTCTTTTGTATCTCACGAGAAATCGTTTATGTCCCATAATTTTGAGATAAGATTTATTTTACCAAAAGATTGACTGAAATTTGTTCAATGTTTGGGGCCGTTCAATAACAGGTGCTACTACGAATACACAACAAAAACCCTTTTTCAAAGGGAAACGTTACGCAAGTCCTCGTCCCTTCTTCCAAAACAACTTATATCAATTTGGGTGACGCTTGCTGCTTCGGAACGCACAAAATTCTTTTGAAATATTTTCACTTTTGATTAAAAAAATGCGTCACAAATGCCGGGCCCGCCAATGTAATAATTTTTCTACGCTTTCAGCTTTCATGCGCAGAAGTTTGATTTCCTGTACAAAAATATGCCATACATCCCATAAAGTCAAATTTTTGCATTGTGAAAGCAAAAAGAACAGAAGAACTATAACGCTGGGGGGTCCGGCATTTGTGACGCATTTTTTTAATCAAAAGTGAAAATATTTCAA
>CM055404.1:96267203-96281018 GCA_029228625.1 Pseudolycoriella hygida | reverse complement strand
AGGGGCTGTGCTTTCGCACCTACTTTCTCAGATCAACTGCCAGTCTTCGTTGATCGTCTCTCCATGCACTTTGTAGCTTCACCATTATCTTCGCAATTGCGTTGTCCGCTACTTTCCACACTTCTTCGTCGCGACACATTTCCGATATTATGTTGTCGTCGTTTACGTCTGGCCTGCTCGCGGCTATCAGCTCACATCGCTCCTGTTCAAAACGGGGACAGACAAACACAACGTGCTCTGCGGTTTCTTCCTCTTCAACGCATGTCACGCAGAAAGGTGATTCCGCGTGTCCAAACCTATGCAGGTACTTCCTGTAGCACCCAAGACCCGACAGGAACTGCGTCAGGTGGAAGCTAACCTCTCCGTGTTCCCTATTTACCCATGTGGTTACATCCGGGATAAGTCTATGAGTCCACCTTCCATTTTCCGCGGAGTCCCACTCTCGCTGCCATTGACTCAGTGATTCGACTCTTACTTGTGCCCTCACTGTTTTGGTGTTTTGGCCCCCCCTTTCCTTCAGTCTGTGGCATTCACTGTCTTCCATCAGCATTATGCATATAGGCATCGTTCCGGCTATCACACATACCGCTTCCGAGGAAATCGTTCTGTATGCGCTTGCTACCCTTATGCTGGACAACCTCTGGGTTTTTATCAACCTCCTACGGTTCCTCTTTGTGTCTAACGCCCTTATCCACGCTGGTGCCCCGTAGCGCAGTATCGATAGGGTAACACTTGCTAGGAGCCTCCTTTTACTGCTGCGCGGTCCAAACCCATTCGGCATTATCATGGCCAGTGCTGCATTGGCTTTCATTGCCTTTTCGCACGTATAATCTACGTGGGCATTAATGTTTCCACGATCGTCTAACATGACTCCAAGGTGTTTTAGCTGGCGAGTGGATGTGATCTCGTTCCCCTCGATGTTCATTACAATCCGCTCAGTTTTCCGACAATTGCTCACGAGCATGATCTCGGTTTTCTGATGGGCCAGCTTCAGTTTAGCCATTGTCATCCAACCTTCTACAGTTTCCAACGCCTCTTTCGTGACGACTTCCACCTCCAACTTTGACGTTCCGATAACTATGAAAATTAGGTCGTCGGCAAAAGCAATCGTCGTAACCCATCTTGGCAGCTGCAGCCGCAGCGCTGCGTCGTACATCGTATTCCACAGCGTTGGTCCTAATATGTATCCTTGTGGAACACCAGCTGTGATGTCTACCAACTTTTTCCCTTCCCTGGTATCGTACATTAGCACCCGCCGTTCGAAATATCTTTTCATTACCCTGCAGAGGAAATCGGGGACTCTCATAGCATGCATTGCCTTAGCTATCTCCGTCCAGCTTGCGTTATTAAAGGCATTTTCAACGTCTATCTTCGTTATAACGCAGAAGCGGTCCCCTGTTCTTTTTTTCTTTCGCGCTTTGTCGGCAATCTCCATAACTCTTTCTATTGCTTCGATCGTCGATCTTCCTTTTCGAAATCCGAATTGGTCGTCGGACAGTCCGTGCTCACCCTCTGTGTTTTTGTGTAATCTGTTCCGGATCATGGCCTCCAGCAGTTCTCCCATACCATCCAGCAAACATATAGGTCTATATGATGGTTCACCTTGTGGTTTCCTTGGTTTTGGTAGTAGGACCAGCTTCTGTTTCTTCCATATATCAGGAAAATTTCCGTCGTCGAGGCACTTCTGCAATGTCAATCTGAGCATGTCCGGCTTTATGCATGCCTCCGTCTTCAAAGCTACATTGGGGATCCCATCTGGTCCTGGCGCCTTGTTATTTTTCAGCTTTTTGACAGCCGTCTGAATCTCTTCTATAGTGATCACCCGGTCCTGTCTGTCTTCAATTTCATCGTCGTAAGGAGTTTGCGGCCATGCGACCTGTTCATGTTGCGGGAATAGCCCTCTCACTATGGCTCCTAGCTTCTCAGGACAACTTTCTTTTGGCACTGATGAACCTCTAATTTTTGTCATCGCTATCCTGTACACGTTTCCCCCTGGATTTGCGTCAGCTTCCTGGCACAGCTTCTTAAAGCAGTTTCTCTTGCTAGCTCGGATTACCCGCTTTAATGTTAGTTTTGCCGTACGATGTTCGTCTCGCCTCGCGGCTCTGGCACTCTCACTTTTGGCCCGCTGCATCCTCCTTCTTGTCCTGAAGCAGTCTGCGCGCAAGAGCCTAATTTCGTCGTTCCACCAAAATGCCGATTTTCGTTTATTCTTCGGTTCTATCCGTCTTGGCATCGCTACGTCGCATGCATGCACCAATACTTTCGTCAATTCTTCTGCCGATTTCTCAACGCCTTCGTCTTCTGATTGGAGGTATTCCTTGAAAGCTTCTTGATCGAAATTTCTCGTCTTCCATCTCCGCTCTCTTACTTGATTCATCTGCCTTGCCGCCACTGTACTCTTTTTCAAAGTGTACCTCAATGCCTGGTGGTCGCTGTATGTGTAGCTTTCATCCACTCGCCAATTCAGACTGGGTACTAGTGTTGGACTACAGAATGTCACGTCAATAATCGACGCTCGTCCATTCTTGCGGAAAGTAGTTGTGTTTCCCACGTTTACCAGAACCACATTCAGTCTAGCTAGCGCTTCTTGTAGAATGAAGCCTCTTTCGTTTGTAAATCTACTGCCCCACTCAACTGCCCATGAGTTAAAGTCGCCTCCAATGTTGACTGGGCCTAATCCCGTTAGCTCTCCTGTGAGTAAGTCTAACATTCGTTCAAACTGTTCAATCGTCCATCTTGGTGGTTCATAACAGCTGACAATATACACTCCGTCAATTTTCGCAATCACGAATCCTTCGTGGGTGCCTGATACAACTTCTTGTATGGGATACTTTCCCGTCGTCAATATTGCGGCCATCCCGGCTCTGTCAACAGCCCAGTTACCGTTGTTTTTATTAATTCGGTACGGTTCTGCAATAATTGCTACGTCACATTTTTGCTCCGCTGTGGCTTGCCAAAGAAGTTGTTGTGCCATGTCACAATGATTAAGGTTTATTTGGATCACTTTCATTCTTGTCCCGTCTTTGATTTAAGCGCCTGTTTATAGACTGGGCATCTCGCTCCACCCGTCACGTGGTCATTTTCTGACGTGCACAGCAGGCATTTTGGTGGTTTCGTGCAATCTCTTGCTAGGTGGTTTTCTCCCCCACATCTCCTGCACAACTTGGATCTATCTTCGTTCTTGCAGTTCCTTGCTTGGTGTCCAAAGTCCATGCACTTAAAACACCTTTCCAACTGCTGGGTTTCCCTCAACGGGCATACGGACCCGCCCACCTTTATCTTGCCGATTTTCAGAATCTTAATCGCTGCGTCCACTGAAAGTTTTATTTCCGCCGTTTGGAGTTCGTCTCTCGTTTTTCTCATACGTATCGTCATGGAATCTATCTCGTCATTTATATTACCTTGCTCTTTCATGGCTTTTCGAAGGTCTTCGCTTGTCGTGATTTCGTCCATATACCTACATTCAATCGTGGTCATGTGGGACAACGCTCTCACTTTTGCTGCTTCGCCCAGTGACTTCTTGACTAGTTCTTTATAATCTGCACTTTTAATTTCTGGGCCCTTCTTGAGTTCAAACAGCATTTCGCCTTTTTGCGTTCGTCTTATTCTCGAGACATTTTCACCCAGGTCCTTGAGGTCTGGGTCTTCTTTAATTTTTTTGAGGATATCGGCGGACGTCATTCCTGTTTCTGCCGCCACTATTAGAGCATCAGCTTTAGGTCTCAGACTTCTAAGCTTTTGCTTCTCGCTCTTCCCTTTCTTCTTTTTTCTCACCTCTCTCCACTCGCTTATACTGGGCTTCGGTGTTTGTGCATCCAGTCTGTTTGTGGTCCTTTCATTGTTTCTCCTGTCCCTTTTACTCCTTTTTGCCGCGCTTCTTGGAGTGGGCGTAATATCCGGTGTTTGTCTTCTTTTTGTCGAGAGCGGGGTGGCTAGCACCTCGATACCTTCGCCAACTTCAGTAACTTCGCCGACTTCAATGCCTGCTCTCGCCTTCTTGTAATTTGCTTCGAATCTCCGCATCCTCCACGGCTTATCTTCCTGTTCCACTTCGTTTAGGCAGGCTCGAATGCTGATCACCTTCGTCTTAATGTCTTTGTGCACGTTATTTTTATTTTGTATAAATTCGTGTAACTCTTTCACCATCTTTTTAACTAGCTCCAATTTTGTCTGCTTTGGTTCATCGTTGTCGTCGTTGTGGAGAACGTCTGTGTGGATAACCTCTATACTTCTCGCTTCCCGTCCCGGGGGCGACCTCGCCACTTTCGATCGTCTTGCGAACACGTCAAATAGCTGAACCTTCGATTGATCCATCCGCTGATCCTCCGATTTCCTCTGCTGATTTCCCTGTTGATTTTCTTGTTGATTTTCTTTTAACTCCTTCCCTTCCTTTCCTAATTCCATGCTTTTGGGTCCCCCCTCCAAGCCGCTATCTCCAACTCGATTGTGTAGTTACCTTCGTGATCTCATGGTTATCTATGCAAGCAGTGAGGCCATGCTAGGGTTGACACGGTCCTTCATGGGGCACCGCGTTCAGAGCCAGATCGGTATTAGTCAGGAATGTTCATCTGAGCCTACACCTCCTTTTCACAGGGCGAGCTTTCGAACGTACTTGGAGGCCTGCCAAGGTTTTACCGGGACGGGGGCAACCATGATATTAGCCCACTAGCCGTTTCGTGAAGATGTCACCTTTCCTTATTAAGGTAGTGGAATACCACAGTTGTCAGCCCTTGTCTAAAATTTCATCCGCTGGACGATATTCCTTGTCCGTGTTCAATGCTTTGCCAGTATGCCGTAATTAAGACCGCACTGGCGTTGGTCTTAATGTGCCCGTGGCACTGGTGAATGATGGTAGTCCATCTGACTAGGACTTTGCATGCTGCCGTTGTCTCTTACAGTCGAGATCCTTCGCCACCATGCTAAGCCGCCATCCCATCTTGATAGCGCCTAGCTGTCTTCAGCCCTCTCTCAACGTAGCGTCTAGGTACTACCCGAAGACAGCTCCCCTCATCCTTCAGCTAAGTGACCCACACTACTACACCAGGGTTGGTTACCTGATCGTTCGTGGGGTTGCTCACTATAACAGGTGTCACCACGGGTAGGATAGGATGTAGGAGTAGGTGGACAGAGGCTAAGGTACATAAGGAGTACTATATTGCGCTTAACACACCATTTGACAACCCACTAATAGGAGCCTAATATTCCGCGGAAGGTAGTATGCGTGTGGCCACAGACAACGAAGACCCGCAAAGATTTTTGCTGCGACTGAGCTTGCATGAGAACGCCAATTCATCAAGCTATCAATTCGTACACCAAGGTCTTTCACTGTTTCTTCGTAGTCAATCGATACACCATTAAGCACTAGTGGTGGAATGCTAACATCCCAATTCGCCCCGGAGATCTTAATCGCTTGTGACTTGTCAGCATTAAGAAGCAGACCATTTGCCCCAGCCCAAAATGAGATGGCTCTGAGGTCTGCTGATAATTTGGCGATGTCCATGCTCACAGTATTTTTCCGGATTTCCATCACTTCACTACTGCCATCCTCCGCTGCAACTCTGCATGTTAAGCAGCAAGTTCATTTATGTCCATGCACATTCTTGGTAATTCCAAGCTCGTGTGACTCGCCCCGCTTTGATTAGCAAACGTTCAAATGTGCTCGCTCTGAATAAGTCCTTTGACTTGATTTTGCTCCTCGCCTATAACCTATATTGCGGCTGGCATTACTGTGAATTTTAGCCAAAACAGTTCGGTGAAACGAACAAACTGCCTGAAACTTCATTCAAAAGTTATACGTCGTTCACACAGCTCATCACGCAATTGTTCAACATACTACATATTATATTTAACTATAACGCAAGAATAGACCAATTTTTTACATTTTTATTTAATTTTCAAGGAGACCGTACGAATTCAATACTCGCACGCATCAGAATAGATGAGGCAAACAGAACAGATGTTGCGAAAAACTCTTGAGTATATCAAACAACGACCACATTGGAAATTGCCGAAAGGCATTCGGCACTTTTTTCTCTACAACACTGCACAGAAAACTTCATCATAAAAGGAACATTCATGAAAAATTACCAACTATCGTGTAGGGTAAGATCGCGTAGCGTGAGTTTGGCCCACACTAAGGACCCTACAGCCCGAATCACTCAACCGATTTTTACTCTAGAAAGATACGAAGTTCTTCGAAAAGGGGTCTATTGCGTTTACCACGATGTTTGTAAGCAGAAGGATCGGGAATGCACGAAAAAAAGAACTCCTTTGGGGGAAGGGTTCGTTCTTAGCGTGATAGGGGGGAGGGGTGAAGGTCGCGACCCGTGTTACGTCACGCGAAATTTATAAAAAAAGCTACACGTACTCTAAAGCAGTTAGATGATTAGAAGTTTCACTGAGCACCTAGACAGGCACAAAAGTGACACCATCGCTTATGGTCAGCATTAACACGTTAGCGGGGTGGAAACGAGAACAAAGTCTTAAGAAATTTATCAAAACGTTCAAATTTTTACTAAAGTTTTCGAGTTTGCTATAACTAGGCAAAATTTTTCAGTTCAAATGGAAACGTTGCACGAAATAATTAATTTTTCTTTCATTAGAGCTCATTTTATCTAGCCATATGGCACATGATCTATTTTCGCAAACAATACTCCTTTCGATAATGTACTCTACATTATAGCTTGCTTTACTAAAAGGAATGTCAAATAATGATCAAGGTTTTACAATTATGTGTGTGCTATAGCCAAATTCTTATCAGATCAACTTGTCTGTTTTACCTTAGGGAGTAGTTTTTCTAGTAGATAATTTGACGTAGTTCAATGTTTGTGAAGAAGTTTTCCGAAAAATTGGGTCTTGACGCCTGAAACGTGACTTTTGTTCTTCTTTTCTAAAGCGTTGGTTAGAGTGAGACAGATATCGATGGTCTCTTTCTCACCTACGCTTTAGAATAGAAGAACAAAAGTCGCGTGCATGGCCCAATTTTTTAGATAAACGTTCTTCACAAACGTTGATCTACGTCAAATTATCTGCCAGGAAAACTACTCCGCAAGATGAAAAAAGAATTCATATAATTAATGGGGTCATTACATTGTAGCAGATTGACATGACATGAACACGGCTGTAATGGTTATGAAATTCAGATGAACACAGCAGTAATTGCAATTATGTTGACTATGTTTTTTGTAACTCAACGCTTGTACAATGCATGTTGAATGAACACACTTCTGTATAATGAATATTATAAGATTGTTCAATCCGTTTTCAGCTACCGAGTGCTTCGCACGTCGCATTCGGTAGCATACAGCAAACTTCGCACGTACGTAACAATCTACTAAAGATTGGCAGCTGTTCTTACTAATTTTTTAGGTGGAAGGCAGTTCGAATATAAGATTTTTCGACGAAACAACAAAACAACTGAAAACTGAAAAACGCAAATTTATAAACGCAGTGACTAATTGCACCCGGATGCAATTAGTCGCACAACACAACAGATGCTAATGGTACCCGGGTACAAATAGCCGCACAACACAGATGATGCTATTGGTACCCGGGTACAAATAGCCGCACAACACAGCCGATGCTATTGGTTCCCGGGTACAAATAGCCGCACAACACAGCAGTGGCTAATGGTACCCAAATCTATAAAATTGTTCTTCAAAAAAATTTTTTTTATTAACGCATCGCACATAATTTTTTTAGAAATAGTTTTACTTTGAAAATAACATTGAATAAAATCTATTCAACAAAAAAACTTAACCAAAGACCCGTACGTATCAGAATAGATGTGACAAACAGAATAGATGTGGCAAAGAGACTCGAACGTATCTAAATATGCAAATAAGCAAAGAATACAACGTTTTCTGTTCTCTTATAACTGTAAGGGAGATTTGTAAATTTTCTTTCGATTTTGTTCCTCTACATGAAAATTTTTTTGTGTATCTGTTTTGGACGACTGATCTTTGGCACTCTTGAAATTACATAAAACCAATCGTCCAAAACAGACACGAAAATAAATAAATATTTTATTAATAAATAATAAATATTTCCATTTTTAGATTAGATATATCATGAGGACAATCGTATTAAAAAGTCCGATATTTTTGACCGCTCATGATGTAAGTTGTAGTTAATTAATATTCAAAGTTTATAAAACGGTATTTCGATGTAGTTGTGAAGGTGTCAATTTTATAGTTACAAACATAACCAAAGACCCGTACGTATCAGAATAGATGTGACAAACAGAATAGTGACTCGAACGTACCTAAATATACAAATAAGCAAACAATCCAACGTTTTCTGTTCTTTTATAACTGTAAGAATTTCAAAGATCCATAGAAATTACCCAAGGTAATGTCAAAGGCCCTACCGAAGTACGTCTCAGACCATTCTAGAAAAGCTTATATCAAAAGTCATTTTCCCCTAAAACCCTGAAACACGTGTTATCTAAAATTTTATTTTCTACAACTCTGCCTTTGGAAGTAACTTTCTACCTCTCGTAGTTCTGGAGATTCGGCTCATTCTGTCCAATTATGGAAGTGGCCATATACCAGAATTGGGCCATATTTCCCCAAAACCTTGAAACATGTGTTCGCTTATATTTATATCTCCACAACTTCGCCTTTGGAACCAACTTTCTAACTTTCACAGTTCTGTAGATCCGGGTCATCCTGCCCAATTATGGAAGTGGTCATATACCAGGGTTGGGCCATATATCACCAAAACTCTGAAATAAGTGTTAGCTTATTCTTAATTCTCTACAACTTCGCCTTTGGAACCAACTTTCTAAATCTCATAGTTCTGGAGATCCAGGTCATCCTGCCCAATTATTGAAGTGGCCATATACCAGGACTGGGCCATATTTCCCTAAAACCCTGAAACATGTGTTCGCTTATATTTAATTCTCTACAACTTCGCCTTTGGAACCAACTTTCTAAATCTCATAGTTCTGGAGATCCAGGTCATCCTGCCCAATTATGGAAGTGGCCATATACCAGGATTGGGCCATATTTCCACAAAACCCTGAAACACGTGTTCGCTTATATTTAATTCTCTACAACTTCGCCTTTGGAACCAACTTTCTAACTCTCACAGTTCTGGAGATCCGGGTCATCCTGCCCAATTATGGAAGTGGCCATATACCAGGATTTGGCCATATTTCCCCAAAACCCGGAAACACGTGTTCGCTTATATTTAATTCTCTACAACTTCGCCTTTGGAACCAACTTTCTAACTCTCACAGTTCTGGAGATCCGGGTCATCCTGCCCAATTATGGAAGTAGCCATATACCAAGATTGGGCCATATTTCACCAAAACCCTGAAACACGTGTTCGCTTAAATATAATTCTCAGCAAGTTTGCCTTTGGGACCAACTTTCTAACTTTCACAGTTCTCGAGATCCGCGTCATCCTGCCCAATTATGGAAGTGGCCATATACCAGGATTGGGCCATATTTCCCCAAAACCCACGTGTTCGCTTAAATTTAATTCTCTACAACTTTGCCTTGGACAGTAAATCTCCATATAGCATAGTTAAGGAAATATAGACGAAAAACTGTTTTCGTATATGGCCAAGAATCTCAATTTCGTCCATTCCATTAGTCCCAGTGCTCAGACCCCTGTACCGATTCCCACAAAAATTTTTTCACAGTTTTGTGACATCAAATGCTTTCATTTGAAACCAAAATGAGGAATTTCCGTGCTAAACTTGCTGAGATATTTGCGAAAAAGCTTCACCGACCTTCGAAAAACCATGTTTTTGGTCACTTCCTCGACCATATCTCCGGAACCACTTCATCGATTTTGCTCATCTTCGAACTTGAATCATGGGAGGCATGTACTTTTCAGGGAAAAAAAAAGTTTAGGCTGATCGGTTGAGCCGTTTGGAAAAAAAAGTGGAGGGTGACAGACGAAAAGACGGACAGACGGACAGACGGACATTTTTTTTATTGCTGATTCGTCATATTTAGACGATAATAGATGCATACCCCCCCCCCCCCTCCACTCCCACCTCGGTCTACCCCATGTTACAATAAAATTGTTTGTAGTAAACGTATAGGACCTTTGTACTTCGTACGGGTCCAAAAACCTTCGTTAATCGACCTATGTTTGACTAACAGACCCGCGAATGTGGCGTTCTTCAACCAAATATCGCATGGTCTTTCGGCGCACGATCTTATATTTGGGTCTTATAGTTGCCATAAGTGATCGATTACGAGAAAACCGCGTTTTTGTAGAAATCTAGCCAAAATCGATTGTGATGCCCTTGACTCACATGCTTCTTCAATTGGATGGTCGGAGGTCTTTGGAGTGTCTGATATTAATGACAAAATAGAACTGTTTATTAGTAAAATTTTGTCGGTTCTTAATACGCATGCGCCTCTGAAGGAAGTGTTAGTGAAGGATTCTTTGTCGTCAACGCAACCCTGGTTCTCGGATGAGATTAGGACAGCAACTTTAGAAAGCGACATACCCAAATATGAATTTGAACGCCATCGGGTAACGAAAGCCCATTACCATCATCTTCGTAATGTAGCCACGAACATGATAAAAAAGCGAAACACGACTGCATGCAGCCAAAACTGCATGCTAGCGTAGGCTCGAGGGCGATGTGGCGTAACCTCCGAAATATCGATGAGATAAGGAAATCGCTTGAGAAGACGCTTCTGGTAATTATGGTCCTCTTGGATTTCTCCAAAGCGTTTGAGTCGCTCAACCATCAAAGGCTGCTTTTGAAACTGTCAGAATAGTTTGGCTTTTCGTCATCAGCGGCAAATCTAATTGGCAGTTATCTCTCGGAGCGCTCTCAGTGCGTTAGCATTGGTGGTCACGTATCTGAGCCGCTTCTTAATGATTCTGGTATTCCCAGGGATCAGTGCCGGGCCCGCTCCTCTTTTCAATGTATATTAACGACCTTCCTACGTGTCTGCGGTGCGTTAAGTACCACATGTTTGCGGATGACGTCCAATTGTTTAATTCTTTCGAAAAAGATCGCGCATATGAGGCGATATTTAAGATGAACCAGGATCTATTTGCGATTAGCCGTTGGGCTAAGCATAAATTCCTATCGTTTAATCCCAGGAAATCCCAGGCTAGTTTGTTTTCGGATGTGAATGACGCACGGCTGAAGTACTATGTACTATGTTATTCTACTTTCCCTAATGTTTTATATTTTTATATTAATAGCTATAGACTAGCCGCTAGAACATTTGTACAAGGTTTCATTTCCTTTTTGTTCTTTTAATAAATGTGATTGATTGATTGATGTACCCCAATACATACAGGATGTATTTGTATACGTAAGCGCGGGCGAAGCACAGCGAAAGTAACATCAAATTTGGTAATAGGGTAGCAGTTGAAGATATTTTTCTGGAAATGCGAGTTTCTGGTGCGCATCCGCGAAAGTATTGTGCAATACTGCGAAAGTAATACTTTCACTCACAGTGAGTGATGTAAAAACCCCAAGTAGAGAAAAGAATGTGTGTGACATCCCCCCCCACCCCCGAAAGTTTCGCATTACATGCATATTTACCCTCCGCGGAAATCGTTTACATGTAGGGTCCTTTGCGATATTAGAAACACAAATAATCCGTGGCGAACGTTACTTCCGTTCCAAGAGATGTAAAATGTTTTACGTCTTTAGGGAGCGAAAGTGTATCACATGTCACAATATCGTTCTTTGTCTTGTCGTTTCATTAACAATATACGTTTCGGTATTCACAATATCGTAACAATATGATTTGTTAAATAAACAACATCATAACAATATCGTTTGGTTTGACACACTGCACGATACTGCACGAAAATACTGAGAAATTTTGTTCGGGAGAGTTCTATATCAGATCTTTATGATAAATGTGAGCACTTCAAAAATTCAAAATGGCCGCCGTTTAAACCGGAAGTGGAACTTATCTTTTGATAGGAGCGACATGTAAATATGGTTTCACCGCAGAATTACTTAGAGTTTCAAGGAGAAAAAAGTTGCTGAAAATGCCTAAATTCCATCTGAGAAAGTTTAGTCACCAGGTTCGATTAAAATTGAGTATACAATGGTATGTTCACGCAGTGCTCGCGTATTTTCCATTGCAATTAGGATGTTTGTATCTTGAGCATTCATATTTACATGTCGCTCCTATCAAAAGATAAGTTCCATTTCCGGTTTAAATGGCGGCCATTTCGAATTTTTGAAGTTCTCACATTATTTATCTCAAAGATCTGATATACAACTCTCCCAAACAAAACTTTTCAGTATTTTGCATGGTTTTGGAAAAGTGTTTTGGCACAACTTTCGGGATTCGGTTCCACCGTGCACTGGTTTGCATTTTCTCCTAATTTTTCAAGAAATTACAGTTACCACGTGTTATAAAAAATCCCATGTGTTTTAATATAAAATCTGAGAGAATGTCAACTGGGGTGCTGCTGAAGTGATTTTTTCCTTTAGCTTAGGGGATAAACACGCATATAATGCTGGTACAGCCAAATGAATGGATGGTACAGCCAAAAAAATTACTTACATTGTATGCTTCGGAATCAACTTTGTGATCTCTCTAACTCATTCTTGTGTTTTTAAGCAACTCTCTTTGGAAACTGTTATTTTCACGCAAGCAGTTGCATACCTCCCCTTCGGCTCGGATATACAATCTTTGCACTTGTCGAAATAACAGTTTCCAAAGCTTGTTGCTTAAATACAAACTTGTGAGTACGACTCGTATCACAAAGTTGACACATTTTCGGTCAATCATTACATTTGTCGTATTCGTATATATGTCGTATTCTCTCAGCACTCTCTCAATTTTATTGCGACGTGTATGGTTTGACAGATAATGAGAATAATTTCTATTAGCACTCTCTCAATTTTATTTCTCGATACATTTTTTGACAGGTACTGAGATCAATATGAGAGAACTGAGAGCTGGCGTAATTTCTTTGCAGTTCTCAATCGGAAAAATAATTTTCTCAAGACTCCAATTTTCAACTGCGACCACAATAAAGTAATCGCAAAATTAATTTGTATTGCAGTGCATTTCACATTTCCTTCTTTACTTCATTCCAAAAATTTGAAAGGTTTCACATTTTATTCGTATTCGATAAATGCATTTCTTTCTCACACCACACACACGTAGTAAAACAGTAAAAAAGTTTAGCAAAGCTCTATAATAAATTATTTGAATAAACTGAGAGAAGGTTCACTAAACTTTGCATTGTGAGCGACAAAACAATCGGTGGAAGAACGTCTCCATGTCGATAGCAAAATTTGCATTTTCTTTTGCGTTTATTGTATTTATATTTATATACAACAACATTTTCATAATTTGTAGAAATATCTGTTGGTTATTGAAAGTCACAATTTTAACTAAATTTCAACTAACACGTAATGGAAAAGCTGAGATCGGCAACGAACTGACACCAACTTCTTTGAGTTGACACAAAAGTCAAAAGATTCCCCTTTTCATCGGAAAATTGAGATCTTCATATGACCGGTCGCAGTGACATAGCTACTAACGCGCAAAAGTGGATATATACACCATAATGCCCACTCTGATTTGGTTTTTCCGAAAGCTTTTTTTAGCGAAGAATTTCAATAATAAAAATTGAGTGACTGAAATTTCTCTCAAATTTTGTTTAAAACTGGATTTGCACTTAAAAAAATATCACCTCGTTTTGAAACTGCGCATGCGCATAGAGAAAGTTTCAAAAGTTTCAAAACGGAGGGATGTTTTTTTAAGTGCAAACCAGGGCTAAGTTTGTTTAATGACGGCAACGTTAATTAATCTTCAAACTACAAGCTGTTGAGGTCCGTTTTTAGGTTTGAGA
>CM055404.1:96212064-96256589 GCA_029228625.1 Pseudolycoriella hygida | reverse complement strand
TGTTTTTGGTCACTTCCTCGACCATATCTCCGGAACCACTTGATCGATTTTGCTCATCTTCGAACTTGAATCATGGGAGACATGTACCTTTCAGGGAAAAAAAGATTAGGCTGATCGGTTCAGCCGTTTGGAAAAAGAAGTGGAGACGGACAGACGGACAGACGGACAGACGGACATTTTTTTTTAATGGTGATTCGTCATATTTAGACGATAATAGATGCATCCCCCAACTCTTACTTCGACCTACCCCATGTTACAATAAAATTGATTGTAGTAAACGTATAGGACCTTTGTACTTCGTACGGGTCCAAAAACGCGAGCGGAATGAGGGATTTTTTTTAAACTTTCTATGTAATTGTAATATTTTTCGTGTACTATTTAAATGTCAAGTTAAAAATACTTATTTGTCAAGTTAAAAAATCAAAATACTTTTTTGTCAAGTTACGACATTTTTACTACGCCACGACAGAACACTACGTACAAGGAAAATATGTTTTGGTATACACTTGAAAGCGGGTAAAGCGGGTTAATAGGGAATAATTGATAAAAATACATTTTGTAGAAGGAAAATGTCCAACTTGACAAAATAACAAAATAACTTGACAAAAATTAATTTTTAACTAGTGCCAATAAATAGTTCCGATATTTTTCAAGCGCTCTGCACAGCAGATCGCCAACCATGTTGTCTATGCCTATACAATAATCCCAAACGAAAAGAAATAAGTTAAATTGAAACATTTATCTGTATCATTTGCAGATTAACATCGTCGCGTTGTAGGCAAAATTCAGCTGGGCTTACTTTTTGAACTTGATGAAGTCGCGCTGCAGGCGAAATTTTTAAGCCAAGGGCTCTTCGCATGTAAGATCATTTATAAAGTATCCAAAAGTTTGTAGCCCCGCAAGTGAAAATTTTGAAAATACTTTTTTTTCATCATTTCTGGGACCATAAAATCACTCGGGACCCCAAAAAGATTCTGAGCCCCGGGAAAATGCTTCTCTTTCGCTTTCTATATTCGGTCGTCACCCGGGGCAGTAAAGTAGTAATCAAAACTTGCGAGCCGAGCCAACGAATTTTTTTTTAGAAATTTCAGTTTTTCTCTGATTTTTAACTACTTCAACCTTTTAGATATTTTCCGTTTTTAGTGACTTTAGTTTCCCAATTTTCGGCCATTTCCTGATTTTTGTGATTTCCCGTGTTTTGTCATTTCAGTGATTTCGCTATTTTTAGTTATTTCCCGATTTTTAGTTATTTCCCGATTCGATTTTTAGTCATTTCCCGATTCTAGTCATTTCTTAATTTTTAGTAATTTCCCGATTTTTAGTAATTTCCTGATTTTTAGTAACTTCCCGTTTTTTAGTAATTTTCCGATTTTGAGTCATTTCCCAATTTTTAGTCATTTCCCGATTTTTAGTCGTTTTCCGATTTTTAGTCACTTCCCGATTTTTGTCATTCCCCCATTTTTAGTCATTTCCCGATTTTTAGTCATTTCTAGGGAATGCATTACTGGTATTGATATCGATATTGATATCGGAGAAACCCAATATCGAATACCGGTTTTGGTAAAAAAATACCGGCATTAATATCTGAAAAATTTATATATGAATATACAATGAAAAATTTTAGATTTCTTTAGCAAAATTAAGAACAAGATTTAGTTTTACTGTCAATTTGTGTGATAAATAATTTCATTTGCTACGGTGGATGCATACCCAAGATTTTCCGATATGTATTGAGAATATTGAATTCGAATCGAGTTCTTCAGCGTGGAAACATTCTACCAAACTCAAGCGGTTTCATCACAGAGTCGAGGGGTGACGCACTTCTGCAGCTTATGGAATGAATGGGAATAAATGGAATAAATGGGACTAAATGGAATAAATGGAATAAATTGAATAAATGGGAACAAATGGAATAAATATTGGAATAAATGATAATTTTTTCAAATTCGTCAAAACCTCAAATAGACTCGATTTTGAGGGCAACGCAATCAACAAACCATACTAATTAATGTATTTTAGTGTATATTAATGTAAAGTGAAAAAAACCCGTTATAACCGTTACAACTGTAACTAAAATATAAAGTTACAAATTGTAACGTTACAGTCAGAGCATGTAACGATTTTAAACAAAATATTTGCGTTACAATTTGTAACGTAACAAATGCTATTTTTATTTTTTCGTTACACCTAGTAACGTTACATATTGCATTTATATCTTTTCGTTACAGCCAATAACGTTACAAATTGTATTTATATTTTTCCGCTACAGGTAAGAGGCTGTCCCTAAATTACGTAACACATGTTTGTCCACTTACCCCCCCCCCCCTCGTTGTCACACACTGTAACAATCACTCGACCCCCCCCCCTCTGTTACGTAACAAAACTTAGTAATTTATTTATTAATAAAAACAAGCAAATGTTTAACTTTCAACATGGTATCTTGTGATTTGTCAAAACTAGAGAAAGATAACTAGAAACAGTAGCATCGCCTCACCAAGTGAAAAGCATATAACAGATGATCACAGAAAAGTTTTGAACAAATTTAATTAAAAATATAAGTTTTTGGTTGTAAAAGTGTTTGTTACGTAACATTTCTACGGCTTTGGAACACGGGACTATTAAATTACTTCACCTATAAACAAAACTACAAAGCTTTATAAGTTAAAAATGTGGCCTAATTGTGTCAAAAAATTATTTTGTGTCATTTACCTTGCCAAATTAATTCAAACAATTTTTTGACACAATTAGTCAAAATTTTTAACTCATAAAGCTTTGTAGTTTTGTTTATAAGTGAAGTAATTTAATAGTCCCGTGTTCCGTAGCCGTCCGTAGAATTTTGTCTTAATTTTGTAAAATGAGACTTGAAACTTTAAAGAATTGATCGATGTGAAGCTAAGTGAAATAGGAGGACACTGAGAACAAAATTGGGCCCTGCAACACATTCTTTACCCTACTTGACATTTGAAACAGACTTACTTATTTGAGAGTTCTGATATGAAAAGAATTTGAGCAATATTATGCTATAAGGTTGTAAGTCACAGACATCTATCTCATCTTTGTATTTGACATTTAGAGCGAAAGAACGTGACAGAAAATAGGCTTACTTGATTATTGCAAAATTACACTCATTTATCTCGTTATAATGTCGACGTTAGTAGGATATAGATGTAGCACATGTAGCACTTTTCGTTGGGAATAGCCTTATAGCCGTGCTCGCTGCTGCGCTGCAGAACATTTGAAACGTCAAACGACGTAAACAACCACAAAAAATATAGACTATTCAATCAAATACGAAACTTCTACAAATTAGAGAATTTATTGTGCCTTTCACACAAAATGGATTTTTTCAACGATATGTTTGGCAAAAAACCAACGGTAAAAGGTAATTTTATTTTTACTACTTTTTACGATATTTCGTCTGGCACTTGTTTTCAATTCCAATGTCGACAAAGTGAAAAGGTGACTCATTTCATCACGTCATTGCATTTGTTATTCATTAAACTATTTTGTCAATTTGAAAATTTCCTTTACAGAACAACAACGGGAAAATGATAGGGCGTTACGACGGGCCGGCAGGGATATTGACAGAGAGCGTCACAAACTTGAAAATGAAGAAAAGAAATTGGTGAGTGTAACGTAACAGCATTTGCTTCTCTTTATGAATTTCTACGAGAAATTTGGTGTCTGGCATCTTTTGACTGATGATCCTGATGATAAATTAATGACGTAACTTGTCAAATTGTCGCTAGATCATAATATTAAAAAGTTGAAGTTATCTTTGAACATCAAAATACTGTTTCTGGGAAAATGAAATCACATACACTTTTCGTTGAAATTTTCCAGGAATTGGAAATAAAAAAAGCAGCAAAAGAAGGCAACAAAGATGCATGTACGATATTGGCTAAACAATTAGTACAATTGAGGAAACAAAAGAATCGAACCTACGTAGCTAACAGTAAGATCAACAGCGTTGGAATGCAAAACAAAACCATGGGAGCGAATATTGCTTTGGCTGGTGCAATGAAAACTACAGCGAAGACAATGTCTGACATGAACAAAATAATGAGACCGGAAGCAATCGCCGGTGATATGAAGGCATTCCAAATGGCAAATATGAAAATGGAAATGACGGACGAGATGATTAATGAAACTTTAGATGATATGTTAACAGAATCAGGTGATGAATCCGAATCTGATCAAATTGTTAGTCAAGTTTTAGATGAAATCGGTATTGAAATATCCGGAAAGGTATGTTAATTTGCGGGAAAAATAGAATTTTTTGTTTAAAATATCATTTCCTTAGATGTCCAAGGCGCCAACACTGGACGACACTATTGGCAACGCATCCAAGGAGAAAGACATTGAGGCACAGTTGGCTCGTTTACGCAGTACATAGTCTAATGTCTAACAATTATCCAAAACTAAGCGAGTGAATAGGAGTACCAATTGAGTGGAGGAGGTGAACAAAAATTTCACTTTCCCATATAATCGTTAAATTAACTGAATCAATAAAAATTTTAATTTTAATAATAATTGTTATCTTTTGACCGGAGATTAGGGAGTGGAGAAAGAGCAGAGCAAGTAAGTTAAACAAATGTTACGGCGATTTTTTTATTTTAGGGAAAAGATGAACATCTATCTATAGACAAAATTCAAAATACTGAGTTATGGTCGACTTCCCAGTTTTCGACACAAATTCCATGCATACCTATGCATTATTCAAAGATAGGCGCATCTTATTATTTATCATTCCTCTCCTTTTTTGGAGTTTAAAGAAGCGCTCAAGACTCAACACATCTCTAATGCCTGAGAATGCAGCATTAGAATAGGACTATTAAATAAATAAATAAAAATCCAGGCATGCGCATAGTTATCCGTTAACATAAAATGACCTATCAAACAATTGCTCTAAACTATCCTATACAATGAGCCTGCCTTGGGCTGCTAACTCTTAAAAATAGTGTCTTAGTGATCTTAGTCGCCGAAATATTGCCCATCGCCGTTTGCATAACTGTTTTCACCAACTTTCGTATTCGTATAGAATAAGCATATGTCCCAGTAAACAGATGTCTTGTGAGATTAAAACGGAGGGATTTATAGGTTCTCTTTAAAAGTGAAAACTCTCGGAGTCTGTTGACCTCGGTTAGAATTAATGGTGATCACACACATGGCCTGAACTAACCTGAAGTGACCTTGACCTGATTTGACCAGATGATCCGGGCGATCTTACATAACGAGTAAACAAACACCAGCTATGGAGATGGGTCGGAAATATTACGTAATATTAGCCAACCCTTGGTAATATTGGTAATTTAAAGACTTCTTTATGTTACTAAAATTACTTAATATTACCAAAAAAATTGTAAATCATCCACATTCTTCATTATTTTTAGACAATTCGGAGACATTTCAAGAGATCAAAAGTTTTTCCCTAACATAAAAAATCGTCTACGTTTGACCTGAAAGACTACCGAGGCATTCATGTACTATTTTCCCTCTCAAAGGCTCTAGAGGGAACAATGAAATAGCAAATAACGGAGTATAATTCGCCATATGGCATCTTACATGATCATCAATCTGGCTTTACAGCAAAATATAGTACCACCACAGCATTGCTAATGGTTATCCGCAAAAAACCCTCTAAGGGGACGTCCATTAATTACGTACGCAGCGAGGGGGGAGGGGGGTACGTGAAAGCGTACGGCTGCGTACGGAACTTTCAGGGGGGGGGTGGTACATAAAGTACGCACAACAAATTCATTTAAAAAAAAATCTATGCACAAGGTGCGAACGTATCGAATACTTAAAACGATTGTGATCTCTTGTCATTATCTTGTAATAATATACGAACGGTTTGATTTTATTTGTAATGAGATAAAAGGAAAAAAAAATATTGAAGTCTGCCGATTAAATGGAACCACATGCCTTCAATATATTTTATTATCGTTACACGCAAGGAAGAATAGACCTGTCCTAATTTTATTTTTACAATTTACTTTCTATCTCTAATTTTATATTTATTTTATTTATTTATTTTATTTAGATTGTGCAACGCTTCGTTTTAACTCTTTCAACCGAAAACCGGTTTTATTTGAGAAAAATACAAGCGAATACGTGAAAAGAGCGATAAAAGAGAAATTAAAAAGGTGCACAAGCTTATGATTTCTTTCCTGTAATGCAAAAATGTGCCAAAGAACATGTGAACTATGCACCAAATTAAAGTACAAATGAAATGTAGAATTATAGTAACCTTATAACAGCATCATTATGAATTCCATAACAGAGCCTCGGATTCGACAGGATAAACGGCAACGACTTAGGCAACGGAAAAAGGACAACGATTTACAATTAGGAACATGGAATGTTAGATCTCTGTTACGGCCAGGAGGGTTGAGATCACTCACTAGTGCGCTAAGGGCGACTAAACTTGACATTACAGCAGTACAGGAAACTAGATGGCCTGGGAAGGATTCTATGATCAGTAGAGACTTTACGTTTTATTACAGCGGCAAGAGCAACGACAGCCCAAGAGGATACGGAACAGGCTTCATGGTCTTCGGTAGAGCCAGAAACGCGGTGATTGGTTTCACTCCTGTCAACGAACGAATATGCACTCTACGGATAAGAAGAAAATTTTTCAATTATACTCTTATTAACGTCTACGCTCCAACGGAGGAAAAAGATAATGACGCGAAGGAGCTATTTTACGAGAAACTGAACCGAATCGAGACATCAAAATCATACTTGGGGATTTGAATGCCAAGATAGGTCGCGAAGTCTACTACCGTCCCACTATTGGTAAATATAGCCTCCACGAAAAGACAAGCGAAAATGGAACGTTGGCAATTGATTTCGCAGCGTCAAGGAACATGGTTGTCTGCAGTACCTGTTTCGAACATAAAGACATCCACAAAGCGACATGGGTATCACCTGATGGACGAACCAAAAACCAGATTGACCACGTGTTCATAGATGGGCGTCACTGTTCAAATGTTTTGGATGTCAAAAGTTGTAGGGGACCGAACATCGATTCAGATCACTACTTGGTAAAGGTGGTTGTAAGGGCTCGAGTTTCGATTTCACACAATCGACAGCCGGCATTGGAAAAGTGGGACGTCGAGAAACTGCAGGACCAAAATATTAAACGACAATATGTGGATAGTTTGGAGAGGAAAATTATTGACGGAATGGAAAGCGAACAACAAAACGTAGACGTTACATGGAATCAAATTAGACGAAACGTAGAGCAAGCTGCAGCAGAGACGATAGGAACAAGAACGGGAAAGAAAAGAAATGACTGGTTCGATGACGAATGCAGAAAAGCACTGGAAGACAAAAATGCGTCTCGAGCGAAAAATCTGAATAGATGCACTCGAGCTGGCATAGCAGAGTACCGTTTGAAAAGAAATTTCGAGAGAAAACTGTTCCGAAGAAAGAAGCGACAACATGGCAAGGAAGTTTTAATCGAAATTGAAAGGTTTGGTAATCGAAAAGAGACGCAGAATTTTTACCGGAAAGTAAACGAATCGAGGAAAGGTTACAGTCAACAACCTTTATTGTGCAAGTGCAAAGATGAGTTGGTCTTAGCAGATGAGGAATGGTGAATCAGACGATGGGCGGAGTACTATAAGGAACTGCTGAACCCGAACAGACCACCGAACCAGAACGACACCAACGACGACTTGCCATTTCAGACCGCCCAGTACAGCCACATATTGCAGAACCAACGCTACAGGAAGTGGAGCATGAAATTTTGAAGCTCCACTGTTGGTGAATATCAAGGTGGTTTTCGTGTAGGTCGTTTAACAACGGACCAGCTGTTTAGCATTAAACAGATCTTAGAGAAGTGTAAAGAGTACAACGTTGAAATACACCAATTGTTCGATGACTTGAAGGCAGCATATAACAGTGTCAACAGGAGGAAGTTATGGAGAGTGATGGAGGAATTTGGTGTTCTCAAAAAACTAATCTCGCTAACAAAGTTGACATTGGATGGAGCTAACAGTCGAGTAAGAATTCGAAGCAAATTGTCAGACGCTTTCGACATTGAGGAAGGACTACGACAAGGAGATCCAATCGCGACGCTGCTTTTTAATTTGATCCTAGAAGCAGCAGTGAGAGCTATGGACGTCGACACTAGCAGCACAATTTTCACCAAATCCAGTCAATTGCTGGGCTTCGCAGATGACTTGGACATCTTGGGCCGAAACATGGAAGCTGTTAAAGAACAGTTCACGGCTTTGAACAGAAAGAGTGCCGACCTCGGGTTGAAAGTTAATTACGCAAAGACCGAATACATGATTATCTCCCCATCGAATCGACAACATGACCAAAACGTAACAATTGACGCACACACATTTATGGTGGTAGACAAGTTCGTATACCTTGGATCTCAGCTTAATTCTGACTACGACATCATGGACGAAATCAAAAGGCGGATAACTCTTGGCAACCAGAGTTATTAGAGCCTGAAAAAAATTTTAAAGTGCAAATCAGTAAGCCGAAACTCAAAATGTGGCGCACTGTAAAAATCTGTGATAAGACCAATAGTTACGTATGGGTCGGAGTCGTGGTGCATGACTCAGAAAGACGAACAATCGCTGCTCACGTTCGAAAGAAAGGTACTGCGGACAATTTTTGGACCACTATATGACGAGAATCAGAACAGATGGAGCAGACGATTTAACCATGAGCTTATGGAACCAAAGACCCGTACGTATCAGAATAGGTATAGCAAACAGAATAGATGTTACAAAAAGACTAGAACGTATCTAAATATACAAATAAGCAAACAATCCAACGTTTTATGTTCTTTTATAACTGTAAGAATTTCAAAAATCCATAGGCATTACCCAAAGTAATGTCGAAAGCCCTACCGAAGTACGTCTCAGACCATTTAAACCTTGAAAAGATTATATCCAAGGACTGGGCTATTTTGTAGTAAAAACCCTGAAACACGTTTTCCCTTAAATTTTATTGTCTACGACTTTGCCTTTGGAAGCGTGTTCTCTAAAATTTTATTCTCTACAACTTCGCCTTTGGAACCAACTTTCTAACTCTCATAGTTCTGTAGAATCGGGTCATCCTGCCCAATTATGGAAGTGGCCATATACCACGATTGGGCCATCTTTTTCCAAAACCCTGAAACACGTGTTCGATAAAATTTAATTCTCTATAACTTCGTCTTCGGAACCAACTTTCTAACTTTCATAGTTCTGGAGATTTGGGTCATCCTGCCCAAATATGGAAAAATATGGAAGTGGCCCTATTATGCTCGGAGCGGTAGCGGAGAGCGTGACGCAGTCCCCACACCAAAGAAAAACGTACACAAACCCAAAAAACTCCATACAAAAACCTTTGGGACAAGACACGATGTAAAAGCTAACTTTTGAGTTTTTTCCCCTCGCCCCCTTCCCCACCAAAATATTTAAAAAAAAACTACGTCGCAGCAGCTTTCTAACGATCACACACTCATCAAAATCGGTTGAAAACGAGCCGAGATATCGCCAATCAAAAATGATCAATTTCGATATACACTTACGGAAATATATTTTTGCATCAAATAGAATTTTGTACTTCTGCGCAAGTTTTTGCAGTGTTAACAAGCTGCGCAGAAGTACAAAATTCTATTTGATGCAAAAATATATTTCCGTAAGTGTAATAATGGTAAAATTATCTTTGAAAATAATCAAAATTTTATTTCTGTGTTATGTGTCAACGATCTATGTATCTATCTACTTGTTTTTCCCGAGAACCGCCCAAGCGATTTCCTTAAAATTTTCAGGGAATGTCAGTCTCGGCCCCAAATGAAAAATTTCATATGCCGCTTTTCCGGGAAAATTCTGGAAAAGCCGTGGCATGTGGAAACGTGGTCAATTTTTAAGGGTTTTTTAAGTAATGCTCGGAGTTTTCGAATTTTAGCTTCGGAGTGACAATAGCTAGAGAGTTGGTTTCTTCAGAAAAGTTCTAGAGTTTGGTCAGGAAAATTTTTTTAGGATCTTAAGAAAATGGCTGCCGGCAGTCAAACCGACGCCATCTTGAATTTTCCCAAGCAATAAATTAGGTTTTTTCTGTTTTTCGAATTTTAGCTTCAGAATGACAATACTCAGAGAGTTGGTTTCTTCGGGAAAGTTATATAGAGTTTGATCAGGATAATTTTTTGGGATTTTCAGAAATCTGCCAAAGTGACGCCATCTTGGATTTTTGTTAGGTATAAGTCCAAGTATAAGTACAAGTCCAGCTTCTGGGTATCGAAAGGCTGTCCACAAGGGGGGATACTCTCACCGTTGCTTTGGTGCATGGTCGTGGACTCCTTGATCAAGAGGTTGAATGAGACAGGCGTTCATGCGCAGGGTTATTCGGACGACCTGACTATTCTAGTTAAAGGCAAGTTCGAAAGTACCCTGGGAAGTCGCTTGATGAGTTCGCTGAGGTTAGTGGAGGAACGGTGCCTGGAGAGGGGTTAACCCCAACAAAACAGACATTGTGCTTTTTAGTAAAAGGAACATAGGACACAATTTAGTGGGGAACTTCAGGCTCTTCGGAAAGGTTGTTGATCCATGATCCTAGCCCAACAGTAAAGTATCTGGGGGTTATTCTCGACCAAAAGCTCAACTGGATCGAGCATGTTAAATACAAAGAACAGAAAGCGGTGGCCGCTTTCCGGATCTGTCGAAAGGCTTTTGGAAGGGGCTGGGGAATACCGTCTAGAGCCATATTGTGGATCTATGAGACGGTGGTCAGACCCATGTTGAGCCATGGCTGCGTAGTTTGGTGGCCTAGGCCAAAATGGTCTATGGATGAGGAATTTTGAATCTGGCCATTGAAAGATCCTGAAAATGATCAACGACAGGATCTTTGATATGCCCAGAGATCGCATGATTCTACAGGACGACTTTGTGAGGCGATACCAGATCGTTATACCGGACAGACCGAATTGGCTAGGAAACTGACCGACCTGCCTACCGGCTGATGGACTGGTGAGCTTTACGGATGGGTCAAAAACTGAGGAAGGAGAGGGAGCTGGGATCTATTCGCAGGAACCGGCGAACTGCGACAGTCTCCATTTGGGAAAGTTAGCGAGCGTCCTCCAGAAGAAATGACGGGTGGCAGAGCGACCATCTGCTCAGACAGTGAATCGATGATAAAGGCGCTCGCGTCGCCTGTGACAACGTCAAAACTGGTTAAAGAGCTGAAAGGAACCCTAAACCGATTGGGACTGAGAAATCAGATCACGATCGCCTGGGTCCCTGGGCACACTGGTGTAGACGGTAATGAGAGAGCAGACGAGAGTGGAAGACTAGCATCATCTGCCCTTTGTACAAGAAAGGCGACAAATTGGAGTGGGGCAACTATCGCGGAATTTCGCTTTTGAATATCGCCTACAAGATATTTGCGAATATTCTATACAAACGCCTTCTTCCATACATGGAATCTACTGTTGGTGAATATCAAGGTGGTTTTCGTGTAGGTCGTTCAACAACGGACCAGCTGTTTAGCATTAGACAGATCTTGGAGAAGTGTAAGGAGTACAACGTGGAAATACACCATTTGTTCGTAGACTTCAAAGCCGCATACGACAGTGTCAACAGGAAGAAGTTATGGAAAGTGATGGAGGAATTAGGGGTTCCCAAAAAACTAATCTCGCTAACAAAGTTGACAATGGATGGAGCTAACAGCCGAGTAAGAATCCGAAGCAAATTGTCAGACGCTTTCGACATTGAGGAAGGACTACGTCAAGGTGATCCGCTCGCGACGCTGCTTTTTAATTTGACCCTTGAAGCAGCAGTGAGAACCATGGACATCGACACCAGCAGCACCATTTTCACCAAATCCAGTCAATTGCTGGGCTTCGCTGATGACTTGGATATCTTGGGCCGAAACATGGAAGCTGTTAAGGAAAAATTCACGGCCTTGGGAGAAAAGGTACCGACCTCGGGTTAAAGGTTAATGACACAAAGACCGAATACATGATTGTCTCCCCATCGAAGCGACAACACGACCAAAGCATAACAATTGACACACACACATTTAAGGTGGTAAAAAAGTTCGTATATCTTGGATCTCTGCTTAATTCTGACAACGTAATCATGGACGAAATCAAAAGACGGATAACTCTTGGCAACCGGAGTTATTACAGCCTGATAAAAATTTTAAAGTCCAAATCAGTAAGCAGAAACTCTAAATGCGCACTGTAAAAATCTGTGATAAGACCAATAGTTACGTATGGGTCGGAGTCGTGGTTCATGACTCAGAAAGACGAACAATCGCTGCTCACGTTCGAAAGAAAGGTACTGCGGACAATTTTCGGACCAGTATATGACGAAAATATGAACAGATGGCGCAGATGATTTAATCATGAGCTTATGCAGCTTTATGGAGAGCCGGACATAGTTCGAACAACAAAAATTAACAGACTACGATGGCTTGGTCATGTGCAGCGTATGGACGACAATCGTATCCCGAAGAAACTTTTTATCACCAAACCGGAAGGCAAAAGAAGTGCAGGCAGACCAAAATCCAGATGGTGCGATGCAACTTTTGCCAACCTGAGAACTGCGGGAGTAACCAGCTGGAAGACGTTAGCTGAGAATAGGTCCGGTTGGAGAAGCATGTTGGAGAAGGCCAAGACCCTTAATGGGTTGTAGGGCCGGTTAAGTAAGTAAGTAAGTAAGTATAACAGCATCATTGGTGTAGCCAGTTCAAGTTCAAGGTCAAAAATTGTATATTGTAATAATTGTTTATTGTATATTTTGTTCGGCTCAAAGTTAATAATATGCAAAATCGCTTCAAAATTAATTATTTTTATCTGAACTTTTTAGTCTTTTTGCGTACGTACAAAGTGAGGATAAGGGGGTTTGTTAAAAATACGGATACGTACAGGGTGGAGGGGGGTCCAAAAATCACATTTTCTTGCGTACGTAATTAATGGACGTTCCCTTACAAAGGAGGTGTGACGCAAGTCTTTATGTCTGCTTACAAAAGTTGTGAAATCAGAAAAGTGTGACACATTAAGCATCTAAGGTAAAACTATTTTCTTCCAGTTACAAAAGTTTTGAAATCAGAGGGGGTAACGCACTAAGCTTCGATTCGCAAAAAAAAATTAAACAAAACTACGTTGAGTTCAAAAAATTTCGTCACAAATGCCAGACCCACCAGCGGAATAATTTTTCAACACTTTCAGTTTTTACGCTACAAAAATTTGACTTTTATTTCTTATTGCATCGTTTAGGGTAAATTTAAATTTTTCCGTGTAAAAACTGAAGTGTTGAAAAATTATTCCGCTGGTGGGTCTGGCATTTGTGACGCAATTTTTTGAACTCAACGTAATTTTATTTAAAATTTTTTTTTGCGAATCGAAACTTAATGCGTCACCCCTTCTGATTTCAGAACATTTGTAACTGGAAGAAAATAGTTTTACCTTAGATGCTTAATGCGTCACACTTTTCTGATTTTACAACTTTTATAAGCAGACATAAAGACTTACGTCACACCTCCTCTGTAAGACGTTTTTTTGCGGATTCAACTTCCCCCGTACTGCTCCGAATTCGATGGTCTATCTCTTATACTTTCCCCGAACTTCTAAAACCATCGAAATTGACCACAGGTCCACCTGTCCCACATTTTCGAAAAAACCAACGCCGGTAGTATCTCCGAAGATACGTTTGAAAACTGATTTGACCCAAATTTTATTCTAAGACGACATGTTGACTAACTTTAAGCCGGTTTTCAATTTTTACCCATTATTTGAGAACAATATCCCACCACGGAACATGTTATCTCGACGTTTTGGACCATCCCCTACAACATAAAAAAAAATAATTTTTCAGTAATTTTCGGGCAGCGGAGCAAAAAGTTTTCTTGTACAAAGTTGTAGGCCATCAAAAACTCTAAGACTTTTCTTCGCCGACCAAATCTCTAACACAACATCTTGACTGACTTTTGGCAGATTTTCAATTTTGACCCGTTTTTACCCATAACATGTTTTCTCGACGTTTTGGACCATCTCCGACAACATATCAAAAAGTTTTTTTTGCTCCTCAGTTTAAACGCAAAAATAACGGGATTGTGACCGACAGACAAATAAATAGACACAAAAATAGACGAATAAATAGACACTATAAACAGGCAAACTTTATGTTAGACGTTTATAATTAGTTAAGAGTTTTGAACAGCAATCTTGTTAAAATTAGTATAATAGTTATTACGCAATAATTTATTTATCCTCTCGGAGGATCATATCCCTTGCCTTCGGCTCGGGATTCAAGCTTCCTCCTCGAAGATAAATAACTTTTCCCGCAGAAACGCCACTGACAGCCACTGAGGTGTATAAAATTTAATAAAATTTGTACTGTACATTATGAATAAAGGATACATACACTTAGACGTGACTTTTTCAATTTCGTTACATCTTATGCCTGCGTCCAAAAAATTTAGTTGAGAAGCTTTGATTGAAATGTATGACAATTCGATTCTTCATTCTTCGCACGAAGAATATTCGAGAAATTATTGTACAACATTGTTTAGAAGCTTAACGGTTTTTAGATACATATTTAAATGTCAAGCAAAATCCTTTGCCAATGACATATGGGCCTTTCATAAGAAACTGGACACCTTATAAGATGCTCTCAATCATTCAATGAAAGTATGAAAGTGACAAACATAGCAGACTGTATAAAAATATAGACTGGCAGTCTTTGACAAAAAATTAACACAAATGAAGCAAAAGTGAAATGCGAAATCTTTAGCGGTGTTGGTAAATTACGTAAATTTTTTGTGGATTACGTATTTTCAGGAGGACAAATCGGCGTGAATTGTGTATTTGTTGGTGTGCGATGTGCGATGTGCATACCATACACAAATTACGTATTTTAATTTTTTTTCAGCTTATGGTTACGTACACCCAGTCTATATATTATAATGTCATTGGCCTTTGCACACTAAAACTGGAAACTGGACATAGTCAGAACTACCAAAATGAACCGACTGCGTTGGCTCGGTTATGTACAACGAATGGAAGATCATCGTATTCCGAAAAAAATCCTTAAAACCAGACCGGAGGGAAAGAGAGGTGCAGGGCGTCCAAAATCCAGATGGTATGACGCAGCTCTTGCCGACTTAAAAACTGTGGGAGTATCCAGCTTCGAGACGTTAGCTGCGGATAGGTCCGGTTGGAGAAACTTGTTGCATAAGGCCAAGACCCTTAATGGGTTGTAGTGCCGGTTAATCAATCGAATCGCTTGCTGAAAACTTTCTGGGGCTTGCTGACAACTTTCTGAAACTGTCTGACAATTTGTGATAATTTTCTGAGACTGAGTGACACTTACTGACAACTTTCTGAGACTTGCTGACAACTTTCTGAGACTTGCTGACAACTTTCTGAGACTTGCTGACAACTTTTTGGCACTTACTTATAACTTTCTGAGAATCTCCGACACTTGTTGACCTTCTTACACTTTCTGACACTTTTCCGAAGAAACCAACTGTCTAGGTATTCTAATTCTGAAGATAGACAAAAAAATCCAAAATGGCGTCACTTTTACAGCCGGCAGCCATTTTCTTCGGATGTTAGAAAATTCTTCTGACGAAATTCTATAACATTCTAGAAGAAACCAACTCACTAGGTATTGTCATTCCGGAGGAAAAATTCGAAAACCCAAAGAAGCATAATTTATTGCTTACGAAAATCCAAGATAGCGTCACTTTGGCATATTTCTGAAGATTCTAAAAAATTGTCTCGATCAAACTCTACAACTTTGCAAAAGACCTAAGTATTGTCATTCCGAAGCTAAAATTCGACAACAAAAAAATCAAATTTATTGCTTAAGAAAATCCAAAGATGGCGCCAATTTGACTGCTGGCAGACATTTTCTCAAGATCCCAAAAAATTCCACTGATCAAACTCTATAACTTTCCCGAGTATTACCTGAAAAACCCTTAAAATTGATCAGTTTTTCCCATGCCACGACTTTTCCAGAACTTTTCCGGAAAAGCAGCTTATGAAATTTTTCATGTGGGGCCCAGACTGACGTTCCCCGAAAATTTGATGAAAATCTTTGGAGCGGTTCTCGAAATCGAAAGTTATTAAGAGATAGATAGATACATAAAGATAGATAGAAACGACAGATCAGAAAAAAGTTTATAATAATGAGAACGATTCGCTAACCTTCTAATATCATGTGACCATTAGTAACACGAAGCGTTGGTTTGTGCTGGATCGGACGACGTTCCGATTCGGAATTTTGTTAGATTAACTACTTTTCATTAACCATGACTCTGTTAATTTTTTTTTTACATTTTTTGTTTTTTTAATTTTTTTGTCTTGTAATTTTTTCTTGCAAATATGCTGTAGTCAGGTGGCTTCAGCCGTTGATGAATAAATAAACATTTATTTGTTGAACAATAGAAAAACCGACAGCCTATAGAAAAATGTCATTTTCAAACCTCGATATCTCAAGCCAATTTTCAACCGATTTTGATGAGTCTGGGCTGCTACGACGTAGTTTTTTTAAAAAATAGTTGAGAAGGGGAGGGGGGCAGGGGGAAAAAACTCAAAAGTTCGTGTATATATGGTGACTTGTCCCAAATGTTTTTGTATGGCGTTTTATGAGTTTGTGGACTTCTTTTTTGGGGTGTGGGACTGCGTTCAGATCCCTAAAATCCCTAAAAAAATCCCTAAATTTCGACTGGTTACAAACGTCGTGATGTGCATTTAAATATAATTACATCAGCGAATAAATCTACAAAAATAAATGATAAAGATTACAATCTACGACTCGGATTGGTATCTAAAAACACACGGACGCGGACACACGGACGCGGACGTAGGGACACTCGGATGTGGACACACGGACAAAATCGATCCTAATTCGGCCGTAAGACCCTGACTAACGTCAAGGGAATATTATGTCCTTTGTGTACCTTCAAGAAAAAAAATTTGCCCTAGCTTCCCGGTTCGAGATACCCACAAATGTTGGGAAAAAAATGGTAGCCGACAGGATTTGAACCAGCGACGCTAGGTATAGGGAGCTTTGTTACATATTTCTGAATAGGACAACTTCCAAGACTACTCTTGAATTTTGATTCGCAACAGAAAAATGTCCTTTGTTCTTTTCGAATAATCCGCATTTGGTTAAAAAAATATGTAGCATAAGGATCATGTTAGGTGGCGAATCAGCAATAAAAAAAAGGCCCACAGTAAATCTTCTCCGATTTTCATAATTTTTGTTTGTTTGAGGGGTCTGGACATGACTCACAACTTATTGAATAAACTTTTGAGCTTTTGGACTCACCTAGGGCCCCAAAACTGAGTATCATCTATGGGCCAACGTGTTTTTCTACATAATTCGGGTAAATCTTATCCGATTTTCAAAACTTTTTTTCCTGAAAGATAATCAGAATTTTTTTTAAATATCTCTTTATTTATCATCCCAAATAAATTCCTGTTTGGGATACAATGTTACGGTCGGAAAAGTGGTGAAAAACGTAGTTTTTTGAAGGTTGGTGGAACTTTTTCACTTATATCACTGCAAAATTAAATTAGTGAAAATCTGTCGAGTGATTCGGGCTATAGAGTCCTTAGTGCGGGCCCAACTCATGCTACGCGACCCAACACGATATTTTTTTTTTCGTGAATATTCCTTTGATAATGAGGTTTTTTGTGCAGTGTTTTAGAGAAAAAAGGCGAACTTTTT
This sequence comes from Pseudolycoriella hygida, assembly GCA_029228625.1. Classification (NCBI taxonomy): domain Eukaryota; kingdom Metazoa; phylum Arthropoda; class Insecta; order Diptera; family Sciaridae; genus Pseudolycoriella; species Pseudolycoriella hygida. Next base: position 96,238,896 of record CM055404.1, on the reverse strand, counting down.
TGTCCATAAAGGACGGGTTTTTTAATATTGCCCTTTCGGCAATTTCCAACCCAATTTAATGAGGACGTAATTGCACATAATTGAGTAAAGACAATATTTACGTAGATTTTCGTAACATCAACTCCGTTTGCCGCATCTATTCTGATACGTACGGGTCCCTTCATATGTTTTGTACATAACTTGAGTAAATCTCTTCCGATTTTCATTTTATTTAATCGAAGGGTCTAGGAATGTGTAATATTTCATGGAAGAAAATTTTTTGATTAGAACCCTAAAACTGAGCTTCTACTAGGGCCCAACGTGTTTCTTTACATAAATCGAGTAAATCCTAACCGATTTTGTTGATTCTTTTTCTATTCGAGAGGTAGCCGAGTGCCGAATTATGTTCAAAAACAAATTTGGGCCCGGTGCCTGTGCTTAGGGCTCAAGTGGGGCTCAGGTCGGTCGGTCCAAACAAAAAAATAAATATTTCTATGTTTCAGAGCAAATTGAGGAAAACATTTTTGCCTATGGAATCATGTGTCCGAGGCCTCTACTTAGGTCCCTAGGTCAATCGGTATTTAGGTCAGCCCTAGCCCAAAAAATGGTTCGAGTCTCTTCGTAACATACGGTTCCCTTCATATGTTTCAATGTTGCTCTTTCGGCAATTTCCAATATAATTTAATGTGGGCGTAGTTTCATACATTTAAGAGTTAAGGCAATATTTGGACCCGTACGAAGTGCGAAGGTCCTATACATTTACTACAAACAATTTTGATGTAACATGGGCTAGATCGAGGTGGCAGTTGGGGGGATACATTTATTATCGTCTAAATATGACGAATCAACAATAAAAAAAATGTCCGTCCGTCCGTCCGTCTCCATTTTTTCCAAACGGATCAACCGATCACCCTAAACTTTTTTTCCTTGAAAGATACATGCCTCCCATGATTCAAGTTCGAAGATGAGCAAAATCGATCAAGTGGTTCCGGAGATATGGTCGACGAAGTGAGCAAAAACATGGTTTTTCGAGGGTTGGTGAAGCTTTTTCGCAAATATCTCAGCAAGTATAGCACGAAAATTGCTCATGTTGGTGTCAGATGAAAGGATTTGATGTCAGAAAATCGACGAAAATGAGCTTCTTGGCCATATACGAAAACAGTTTTTCGTGTTTATTTCTTTAACTATGCAAGATTCATTGTCACAGGCAAAGTTGTAGAGAATTTTTTAGGGTACATGTGTCTCAGGGTTTTGGGTAAAAATGCCTCAATCCTGGGACTTCTAGAATTGGGAGGGATAACCAATATCTCTAGAACTATAAGAGTTAAAAAGTTGCTTCCAAAGGCAAAGTTGTAGAAAATAAAATTTTAGAGAACACGTGTCTCAGGATTTTGGGTAAAAATGCCACAATGCTGGGATATGACCACTTCTAGAATTGGGAGGGATGATCCATATCTCTAGAAGTATAGGAGGTAGAAAGTTGCTTCCAAAAGCAAAGTTGTAGAGAATAAAATTTTAGCGAACACGTGTCTCAGGGTTTCGGGTAAAAATGCCACAATCCTGGGATATGACCACTTCTAGAATTGGACAAAAATATTTTTCAAAATTTTATTGAGCATGTATTGAGCATACTCAGTTGTGAAAAATATTTTTTTAGCCAATGAGACTGTTGAGTGTATTCGTTTTCGACAAAAATATTTTCACCTTTTTATGAAAAATTAAAAAAAAAATATGAAAATCGGGAAAGATTTCCTCGAGTTATATGCAAAAAATCAAAAACCGCTTTAACGGCTTAGCTCAGCGGCCCTTGGACCGATATTCCCCAGATACCAAAAAACTTCGAATAGATACTATTTCTCTTTTCTTTCTTTATAATGTCACAGTGATTTGCTAGTAAGAGTTGAAAGGTCTTATTGTTTAAGTGAAGAGAAATCGGGTAGCAGGTTTTACTATTTTCATTCCTAAAACAATAGATACCATTTTTCGAAAGTGCTGAATCGTATTTTTTCACTAAAAATTGAGGTTCTACCGGTTCTACCGAATTCCCGCAGTACGTTAATAGATTTTTTTAATGAGCGAAATTTACAACTCTCTGTTTCGCAGAAATCACATTCAGCCACCAAATTATCATTTCTCTGTATGTAGCGGTTATTCATTAAACTCATTCAATACACTTTTAACTTGTCATCTTTTTGTCACATTATGAACAAAAAAAAGTGACAAAATGACAACATAAAAAAAAATTCAGACCAAAAAATTTTATTTTTAACGATTAAATTCTAATCAGAAAAACTAACGAAAAATAAACTTTGAAGTTAATGTGCAAAAAAAAACTAGCAAGCAACCTGAAACATGTTTTCTATACCAACTCACAACCAGGTAATGACATAAAATTTTGTTCTAAGTTGCGAAAATGTTACGTGGTGTTGCATTGTAACGTCTTTGTTGTTCTTTTTGCATCATTGCGTACGACACATTTCAAAGTCAAAAATCGATAACATTTTTCCATATTTTCAGCAATTTCTTTTTCATCTCAGTCAAATTTCACCCCGCCGCAACAATATCACTCTGAAACACAAGCAAAAAAAGAAACCTAACCTTAATGAGGTAGTGCTCTCGCACAACAATGTTGACCAGTTGTGTGACAGTTTTAATGAAACGCTGAAAAATCTTCAAACATCACCCCAAATTGGTATTTTGGATGTGAACGTTGACGCGGTTATATCGAAGAAGTTGCCCTATATTTTGAAAACCCACGACAATTTGTTTAAAGCAGAGAAGAATTGGAAAGTGTCGTACATTTCGTCAGAATCATTTGCAAAAAATCGCGGCGAACCGTCAAGAACACTAAGTAGTCCAAGCCTATCACATGTGATTCGGAGCTTGTGTCAACAAACTAAATTCGGGTAATTGAATGTAAAAGCGATGGATGATGCAATAGGTTACAGTTTTTTTTTCGTCTACATAGATACTCAGTACAAAGGAGGGGGTTCAAAACGCAAAGGGCCATAGAAGCGCAATTGAAACGAAATCCCACGTTTTCATCGAGACTTCGTGATTTGTTTGGTAAGTTGAACGAAATTTGAACTTTGACCTTCTGTTGACTTCTGCAGTAGGAGACAACATAGGCGCGCGTATCCTACGTAAGTAAGTCGGTGCCATTTGTATGACAAACCAATTTTTTGGCTGCGGCTCGAAAACGGTCCGATAACTTTTCTTAAAAATTTGCAGGGACCTTCGGCTGGGCATTCTACGCCATATGAGATTTTAAAAAAGAGGGGGGGGGGGGGTGTATCGGCCTCGTTTAGGCGCCAGCGCTCATGGAAGCTCCCATATAAAAGCATATTTTGTATTGTTTGTGTGTGTAAGGTATGGGTCAAACATGAGCAAAATTTTTAGAATGTGACCTGAGGCGGCGGTGATGCTGAAATCGTGGCGGCGGTCAGTGGTGGCCGCCACCGGCAGCTATGGCAGCCGCGCGAAGTGCCGTGGCGCCAAAAAATTTTATGAATGAGGGTTGTAGAGGAAGTGACTCTACTTCCAAAACTACTGTTATCACAACAAAAACCCTTTTTAAAAGGGAAACGTGACGCAGGTCTCTGTGTTTCTTCTTCCAAAACGACTGATATCAATGGGGATGACGCTTACAACTTTGAAACGCAAAAAATGTTTTTGGAATGTTTTCATTTTTGATTTAAAACATGTGCGGAGGACCCGTACGTATCAGAATAGACGTGACAAACAGAATAGATGTTGCAAAAAGATTCGAACGTATCAAAGTAAATCTTGCCTTAACTCTGAAGTGTATGAAATTACGTCCAAATTAAATTGCATTGGAAATTGCCAAGAGGGCAATATTGAAAAACCCGTCCGAAGAAACGGTGTAAAAAAGCCTTCTGAAAGTATAAAATTGACCCTCAAATAGACAAAAATGTTCATCTCAATTTTTTCTACAACAGGAAAAAACCATTTTTTTGTCGGCCGACCTTAGGACCGACCTAGGGTCTTCAGGAGAGGCCTCGGACAAATACTTAAATAGACAAAAATATTTCCCTCCATTTTCTCTACAACTTAGTGAAAAACCTTTTTTTGTATAGGGCAGACCTTAGGACCGACCTAGGGCTATAAGGAAATGCCTCGGACACATACTTCCATAGACAAAAATGTTTCCCTCAATTTGCTCTCCAACATAGCACAAAAAGTTTTTTTGTTAGGGCCGACCTTAGAACAGACCTGAGGCCCACTTCAGCCCTAAGCACAGGCACCGGGTCCAAATTTGTTTTTGAATATAATTTGGAACTCGATTACCTCTCAAATAGAAAAAGAATCAAGAAAATCAGTTAGGATCAAATCCAAAAAAGTTCTTCAATAAATCGTCGGCCATGCCCAGATCTTTCAAACAAAAAAAGTTTATGGCAATCGGAAAAGATTTACTCGAGTTATGTACAAAAAACACGTATGGCCCTAGTATAGACTCGGTTTTAGTGCCCTAGCTAAGTCCAGGGACTCAAATTTGAAAAAGTTTCTTCCATAAATTGTCGGCCATGCCCAGTTCTTTCAAATAAAAAAATATTTATGAAAATCGGAAAAGATATACTCGAGTTATGTACAAAAGACCAAAAACCACTTAAACGGCCCTAGCTCGGCGGCCCTTGGGTCGACAGTGCCCAGATTCAATCCCATAAAGATTTTTCGATTACCTTTCAAGGAAAAAACCTTTTTGAAAATCGGTTGGGTTTTACTCAAGTTATCGCGTTGACAGATGGACGGACGTACATATTTTTTATTGTTGATTCGTCATCTAAGGACCATGATCGATGCTCCCCGCCCCCTACTCACCGGTCGTAATTGGGATGGTTACAAACGTCGTGGTAAACGCATAAGACCCCTTTTCGAAGAACTTTGTTCTTCGTACGGGTCTAAAAATGCGTCACAAATGGCGGACCCCCCAATGTTATTGTTTTTCTACGCTTTCAGCTTTCATACTCAAAAATTTGACTTCCTGTACAAAATACGCCATACATCCCATAAAGTCTCAATTCAATTATCTCCCTTGAGAAATGTTACGTCACACGTCAAGTCACCTAACCTAGCCCATTTTGCATTCTCAGCTCCAACTGGTACCGTAAAATCGCTGGATTCTTCTCTGGCAGTCACAGGGAGTTCTCTGAAGCATAATGAAACACTGAGCAAATTGTTGCTGCAGGATGATGGTGTGCTAAAGGATGAAAATGTAAGTTGCTTTTTATGACACAGATGTTTTTTTTTTTGATGTTGGATAACAGGAAGAAAATATTTTTAGAAACAGCGAATTAAAATTGCCTTCGCCGAAGGCTATTTAGCCGGGAACACGAATGCAGATGGCTCCCAGAAAGGCGGGAAAGCAATGAAATATTTGAAGGTTAGTTCATGTATCAGATCACATACCACGGTTTCTTTTACCAAAAACCGAACATTTTCCTCCAAGGTCTTCCAGCAGCTGCTGATAATTGCCGTTTTCTTGGGAATTCTGTCAAGTCTGTTTTCGTCAACGAATGGATCGATGTTTAGGTAAGCATTCAACTGATGAATGTATAAATTCGAATATCCTGCGTACAATTTGGTTTTTTTACAATTTACATGCAATCAAGAATTCAACTGGGACCGCAAGTTGAGGTCGACCCAGAAGACATCACCATAACATTTAATGATGTTAAAGGATGTGACGAAGCTAAAACTGAGCTTAAAGAAGTGGTCGAGTTCTTGAAAAATCCCGAGAAATTTTCAACATTGGGTGGAAAATTACCAAAAGGTGTTTTACTTGTGGGGCCACCAGGTACGTGCTCGAACCAAATATTGGACGTAAAACCATTCCTGGAGTCACTCTATCACCCGCCAAAGAAATCGTTTGTTTGGCTAGTGAAAGATCTCGAACTCATAAATCTGATTTATTGGAATCTATAAACATTGTTCTTGGCCTACCTTTCGCCTTGTGCATTTCAACATGCCAAAACCAGGCCCTTACCATCTCTTCCACCGAAAACAATCTTAACGTCATCGTTACCAATATGATTATTCCATTGTTCCTTATGACACACTTTAACTATGCTTCAAAGAAAACTCATGTCTACTCAACTCCCACTTACCATGCAGAGTCGTGAAAGCTATTGTTGTGTCCCTACTCAAATCTTTCTAGTTTAACAAAGTGTCCACAACTGACTGGCTAACACACTAATCATTTTTCTGCTATCCTAAAACTCCATGAGTAAGCTGCAATCTTTTAAGCAAACAGTTTCAAAGCGCTCCCTTACAAAATCAGGAGGCACAAAATCCAGAGGCGTCAAAATCCGGAGGCATCAAAATTCTGATGATGTTGTTGCGTCTGGATTTTGTAGCATCCGGATTTTGTAGCCTCCGGATTTAGTTATACTGTATATAACTTCACAGCGAATTAATGATTGTAATTCATTGGCGACGCGACGGTCTTAATTATATTTAATATTTAGGGGGCTCTGCCCCCTCACCTCCGCGTCTGCGGTGGGCTTGGTTACGCCCTGCAGGCGACCGTATGTGCATAAGGCTCTTCCCCAAACCCCGCTAGGGGCTCTGCCCCTTAGACCCCGCAAGGGAGATATTTCCCCTTGACCCCCTATTCGGGGGCTGCCGCCCCTCGACCCAGCTTTTTTTTAAATTTTATTCACGGCCTACGGCGCAGCAATACATATTCATAACACAATTTGTAAAAATAAACTTTAGCTTCTGTAAATAACAATACATATTTCGTCCGTAGATTTTATCCTGATTTTTTATTTTCTTCTGGATTTTGACGCCACCGGATTTTGACGCCTCTGGGTTTTGTAGCCTCCGGATTTTTTGTCCGGATTTTGACGCCTCTGGATTTTGTGCCTCCGGATTTTGTAGCGGCACCGTTCCAAAGTATTTAAACTCAAAGACTTGTTCGAACATGCATAACCATAATCTTTCCCACACTTGTCTTCATCCCGAACTTCCCGGATGCGAAGTACAAGCAGTCAATCCCACTTTGCAAATCGGTTGGTTTTTCTGCTATTTAGACAAACGACAGAATGTTCTTAATTACCTCAACAACTTCGGCGTAAATCTTTGTCCATAAAAATGACAAGAGTAGTGGAGAGACGCATCACTGTGCATGAAAATAATGTTTTCTTCCCGGCAACCGAGTCAAAATTTCCTGGCAAACAAAAATCAGCCAAAGATTTCCCGAATCGTGTTCCTTAATTTGCAAGTAGGATAGTATCGATCCATCGAACATGAAAGCGCCGCAGGCGAAAATTTTTGATTGTAGGATTCTTTGTAAGTAAGAATTTTATTAATTGGCTGACCCGATAAGTTTAGTGTTTAACTTCCCGATAAGTTTAGCTTCCCGATGAGATTTTCTTCCCGATAAGTTTAGCTTCCCGATGAGATTTACTTCCCGATAAGTTTAGCTAACTTTTGTACTTTTATTATATTCTATAAAGATCGATTTTACATTTTTAAGTAAAATTTTTGACCCTTCCCGTTTTCATTTCCCGATTTTACATTGAAGTTTTGGTCAACAAGGACTTCCCGCTTTCATTTCCCGGTTTTCAATTTTTTCGCCTTTGCCCTATTTCCCGCGAACCAGATTTTTCGCCCTAAAACTTTCCGCGAACGAGGCTTGTGGGTTCACGCAGTTTTTGCATGCGTGCGCATCACCCTCATCAACCTCAAACATCGCTGAACAAAATTATCCTAACGGAATAAGACCTAATTTATTTTCAACATAAGAATTTCTCGACAAAGTAACAACTGACGAAGCTGCTGCACACATTCAATTTCATTCAAAAGCAATTGAAAATCCTGCCTACGGAATCTGGTGTCTCTATTACGTAATTCCGTCGGGAGAGCGCTAGTAAAAAGCCGATACTGGCGTGCTGTTGAGAGGGTAGATCTTCCGGGTAATGCGGGACTTTCTTGGTGAACAAGGAATTTCGGCTTGCGAGAGATATTTGTCCGCCAATAATTTCGTTTCAAACCCACAGGAACTGGCAAAACATTGCTGGCTAGAGCGGTTGCCGGCGAGGCAGGTGTTCCCTTTTTCCACGCAGCTGGTCCAGAATTCGATGAAGTATTGGTTGGCCAAGGTGCCAGACGAGTACGAGATTTATTCAAAGCAGCCAAAGACCGTGCACCTTGCGTAATTTTCATCGATGAAATCGATTCGGTGGGCGCGAAACGTACAAATTCTGTACTACATCCATATGCGAATCAAACAATAAATCAACTTCTATCGGAAATGGATGGATTCCACCAGAATGAAGGAGTAATAGTGTTAGGAGCTACAAATCGCAGGGATGATTTAGATGGAGCATTGTTGCGGCCTGGTCGATTTGATGTAGAGGTAAGTATGGAAACAGTTAATTTGCAAATGAAAAAGCCCTAACGAAACTTTCTGTTGATGTACCAGGTGGTTGTTCCAACACCAGACTTTCATGGTAGGCAAGAAATTTTAACGCTTTATTTAGAAAAAATTTTGCACAAAGATATAGACATACCATTACTGGCTCGAGGTACGACAGGATTCACTGGAGCTGATTTAGAAAATATGGTAAATCAAGCAGCATTACGGGCTGGTAAGTACGAATGTTACAAATGCGAGGAATTCCTTTTGAAAATGTACCTTTTCAGCGATCGATGGAGCAGATGTCGTTTCCATGAAATACTTGGAAAGTGCGCGTGATAAAGTACTTATGGGTCCTGAACGAAAGGCTCGTCTACCCGATGAAGAAGCGAACCAAATAACTGCGTACCACGAAGGTGGACACGCAATCGTTGCTTATTTCACTAAGGAATCTCATCCCTTACACAAAGTTACAATAATGCCACGAGGACCGTCATTGGGTCATACGGCCTACATTCCTGAGAAGGAAAGGTACCACGTAACAAAGCAACAGTTGTTAGCTATGATGGATACAATGATGGGAGGCCGAGCTGCTGAAGAATTGATTTTCGGACCTGACAAAATTACATCGGGTAAGTGTCTTTCAGTTCTTCGAAATCTCTGGTAAAAAGTAGAGAAGTCCTCGCCCTCCATGTGAAGGATAGGATTGGATAAGTGGTCTGAATCTAGAAAGAGTAAATCACCTAGGCCGCAGTTTGCCCTGTTGTGCATACCCGCTACCCTCCTGGTTTAGTTTGTATTACAGCTTAGTTTGTGTTACAGCTTAGGAAGTTGAAGATGTGGTGTTTAGAATGGAAGTTGGTAAGACATTTGGCTCTGGCTTTTACTAGAGCTGGGCAGTAACAGAGGAAATTTTCTGCTGATTCGAACTCGCCATATTTGTCACAATTTGGGTTATGAACTGAATTCATGATGTTTAGTCCAGTAAGTATGTGTGTCAGTCTTTTCTTAGCTTGTCTTGCTGAGTTCAGACACTTCTAATGATTGGCGAACGTTTTATCTTTCCATGTGGTAATAATTCCTTGCAAAGTCTTTGACGAAACTGGCACACTAGATTTGGATCCCAGTCACAGTTTTTGCCTGTTTGCCTGCTTTTCACATTCGGAGTGGGACTTCTCGCTGATTGGCAATCGGTTGAATTGTATCACGGCATTTCAAGGGCTCTCAAAATTGATTGGCTATCTGTGAAGATAAGCACTCGTTGAAGTGAGTTGGTCTCCTCTTTGATTGCGTGACAGAGATTTCCGAGTGAAAAATGCTGATAAGTCTTTCGACCGGCAAGGAAAATTCCAGTCCGTTGTGTACGCTGTGAAAGCCAGTGCCAGAAAAACACCGCAGAATGACCCGTCTGAGTACCATTCTTGGACCCTTGTGTGAGATAGGGGTAGTCACGTTACCATTCTTCTTTCGTGGTAATGGATACTTTAAAGCATTTGTCCAACCTTCCATATAGGTTGCGTATATCATATCTATTGCGTTGCATGACATGTTCAGGTGATTGTGCGCCATATTCGGAAGCGATTAACATTTTGCTTAATTCGCTCATTCCATGTGAAATTTTACTTTTAAAAATATGACCAAAAATTCATACACGTCTCGTCTCAAACTATAATTTTAATTTGTAGGCGCTAGTAGTGACCTAAAACAGGCGACATCTATAGCTCAACATATGGTAAAAGACTGGGGAATGTCAGACAAAGTTGGCTTACGAACTATTGAAGGTCCAAAAGGACTATCAAATGGAGACATGCTTGGCCCAAACACAAACGAGTTGGTGAGTAATGAAAACCTAATTCGGTAAATCTCATGTTAAAAACTCTTCGATTTCGCTGCTAGGTGGATGCTGAGATAAAGAAAATTCTATCTGAAAGTTATGAGCGAGCAAAAGCTATCCTCAAAGCACATGCTAAGGAACACAAGGCATTAGCTGAGGCTTTGTTGAAATATGAAACATTAGACGCAGACGATATAAAAGCTATAATGGCTGGTGAGAAAATTCCATCAGATGTGGTAAATTGATTGTTTAGGTTTACGAGATAGAAATTAAATTATGTGTAATAAGAAATGGCATTCGATTGTTAAACATATTTTACAAGCTTATTTGATAAAATAGCCATCAATTCCACCAAACGCTCTTTCATTTTAATTCAGTTACACTCGAAATTCATTGCAAAATCTCGAAGTCGTAATTTTAAACAAATCGGTCAATTCTGGCGTGTAACCCAATGAAGCAGGTTCGAACTCAAGAAAAAGTCTCCGGGCAGGCGCGGGAAATGATTAAGTAGGCTGACTTTTTAGTATCTCTAAATGTATGCGTTTCCGATTGCGTCTGAAAACACTTTTAGTCGAAACGCGCACGCTCACCGAATCCATTTTTGCATTTTGACAGAAAAGATTCTTGTATGAAGGAGTTCAAAGGGTTGGTCACATTGCTACAGAGATGTTTAAACACATCATAAGCGGAAGGTGGCCAAAAAGCTTTCCAAAAGTTTGATGGTGATGATGCTTTACTACATCAACATGTAACCTGATATGGCGAATAGAGGACTTTTGGCGAGTTCCATTCAGCCAGATGTTTGGAAATTACGTAAATATAAAAACTTTTGGCGAGCCCAATTCAAGGTTAGCCAAATGTTTGGAAATTTCATAAATATCAAAACGCAATTTCCAAACATTTGGATAACTTCACACCGTGAACACGGCACATCATCATCATCATCAAAAAACTTTTGGCGAGTTTTTTAGCCAGCTTCACACATTCTAGATTGAATTTTCGCGTAGCACCCCATTCCTAGGGTCTGCAATGAAACAAATGATTAATTAACACGAAATTATATAAATCTAGCCATGTTGTTGCTATGACTTGATACTTCCAAACTAAACATATCAGCGCTGAATCGGTTGATTTCCTTGAGGTGACGATTATATTTGCATAGAACAGATTTACAAATTCGTTTCTGCCTACCATTTCAGATATTTTTGTGTGCGAAATGTATCAGAGAAAAATATGGCTGCCGTGCGATTGAAAAATTTACAATTGTCTTCATTGCAATTATCTCGATTAGAAGCAACTTCACTTTAGTTACTGTTGTTGTAACCTGTTGTAACGAAGTTGGTTGTAGTTGAGATAAGAGCGGCGACGTGAAAATATGTAGATTTTTGATGAATTTGTATTCAACGTATTTTTCAAATTTAGTTTCCAAATCATGTTCACCTATAAGTAGTTCTTAACGAAAATAGATGGCAGCACACTTGACGTTTGAAGTAGACTAACTTATTTGAGAATTTTTACATTTGAAGCAGATTTATTTAGTTCACGATACAAATGTTTTCGCCGAAAATTGGCAACAATAGCCAGCTTCCAATGATGCAGTAGCAAGATTTTACTTTTTGTACCCGTACGAAATACAAAGGTTCTGTACGTTTACTGCAAACAATTTTTTTGTACCATGGAGAAGATCGAGGCGGGAGTCTAGACATGACGAATAAGCAAAGAAAAATATCCGGTTGTCCGTCCGTCTCCCTTTTTTCCAAACGGTACAACCGATCCCTTCCCAAAAGGTACACACGTCCCATGATTTAAGTTCATGTGTACAAAACCTGGATTTTCGAGGAGCACATATTTCGGAAATTGTTCATTTTGGTGTCACAAAACTGGGAAAAATGTTTTGTGGAAATCGGTAAAGTGGTTTGGGCACTGAGACCTATGGAATGGACGAAATTCAGCTTCTTGCCCATATACGATAGGAAATGGTTGTTCGTCAGTAATCGATTAACTATGCAATACAGAGATTTGCTTTCAAAGGCAAAATTGTAGAGCATACAATTTTAGAGGGTGTTAGGGAAAAATGACTCAATTCTGGAATATAACCAGTTCTACAATTGGGAGAGATGACTAAAGTGAACGGTTTCCAAAGCAAAACCAAAAGGAACCACCGGGAGTGAAACCGAAAAAAAGTTGGAGTCAGATACTACCCGACGATTTCGAGACAGTTGAAGCCGGTCTACAGGGAGATGAACATGGAATTGGTACATCGCAATGAAGGTTCTCTCAAAGACCTCTTAGGATCGACCAAAGACGCCGCTCTTGACCTGCATAAGTCGGGTATTTATCGAATTCAGTGCTCGCATTGCGGCCGATTTTGTAACCTGCATCAGTCGGGTATTTATCGAATTCAGTGCTCGCATTGCGGCCGATTTTATTATGGTATGACCATCCGGAAGCTCTTTATTCGTTTCAAGGAGCACGTCAAATCAGCGAATTGGATGAATAAGACGGCAGTTGGGAAGCATATATTCAGTTCGAATCACGAAGTGCACATTAGTGAGCTCGAACTTATAAAGCCGATTCGCCAAGCATGAAAGATTGAATACTATGAGGCGATTTTCATTCACCGTCATAGACACGAAAACGTCATCGATGTGGATGATGGTAATATTAAATCTCATCTCCTCAACTTATTTGTTTTGGAACGTACACTAGACGAAAATATAATTGACCTCACAGATGACACTCCAAATTCGAGTATGGATGAGTCTTTCTATGATTGTGAGTGAACGACGAAGCAAAGGGAATGGTGGACCTTTTAGATTTTGGACACCAAAAGTAATGATTTGCCCCCCCCCCCCTCTTTTCTTTCTGTCTTTCCTGTTTTCTGTTCCTTATTATCACTTGCTTTATTTGTGTTGTTGTTATATGTTTGTATTTATTTATGACTTTGGTAGTAGTGCAATCAGATTTTATGTAATTTTAATTTTTATATTATCAGTCGTTGAAGAGCCTTGATGATGTTTGCTTAGCGAACGAAACTAGTTGGCAAAATAAAATTCATTTGGTACAATTTAAAATAAGAAAAAGCGTTTCTTAATGTTTAATTCGTAAATAGATTTTCTCAATTGTGGCGTATTTCGCGTTTTCTATGTAATTTGTTTGGTAATGAAACTTATACGCGTTTTAAAGGAATGACTCCTATATCTAAACTATGGCAGTCACAAAGTTGCTTCCAAAGGCAAAGTTGTGGAGAATTAATATTTGGAGACGGATGTCATTAGACGTACTTTGGTAGGGCCTTTGACATTACCTTTCGTGATTTCTGCATGTCGTTCAAATTCTGATAGTCCTAGAATAACTTGGAACATTTAATTTTGTGCTCATTTTAAAACCTTTACAATATCTATTCTGATACGTGCAGGTCTTTGCTTATGTTAAGACATTTTATATTTCATTACGATTCTTCCGTTCTTCTGCTCAATTGTCAACGTTATTGGGTTCGAGTTAGGTCCCCTTCGGAATAAAATATGTCCCAATCGTTATGGGCAAGTCAATGGAAATGTTACCGTATTGCCAAGCTGTCACACCAACGATCTATAAAGAGTAAGAAGGAAATTATTCAATTATACAGACTTGTTTAGATTTTAAAATTGTTCCGTCAGAAATCTAGTGAAATACGTCTGGTTAGTATGTTAATTACGTTCGTTGCGGCTCGCAAACATTTGAAGAATGACTCATTGTCGAGTTTACTAATTACTATAGACAAACGGCTATCAATTACAGGGGCACGTCAACAATAATTTCACTTTTGCAGAAGGCTACTCGTAACGATTTAGATTTTCGTGAGCACTACGAAAATGTAAATTGTATCGCAGGATCACTCTTTGTCCCATCCTGGAAAATTTTTAAGAAAATCCTCATGAAAAAATCAATTCAGGCCTGCTGTTTATTTGTTGTGCTTAGTTGTCTTTATTTGCATGTGACTAAAAATTTGAAACAATTTGTCTCACATTTGTCCACAGATGCGGTACATATGTTACACTTAAGTGAAGCACAGTATTTTCACATGGATCGTTTGCACATGTCATAAATTCCACTTTACATTCCTAAATGACGAGTCAACTAACTTTGGTAGCTCCAAATATTTCTAAACTTTTTCTCGCCTATGTAACACGTTCACGTATTCCCCAGTTCCGTTCCCAAAGTGGTGCACAAAAAATTTGGAATCTCTCTTACTTCGATTGAGTACGTGACTTTAATATCTTTTCTGGTTACATCCGTTGGTTCGGTAGGTGGAAATCCGACAGCCAGTTCGATTTTTTCATCTGTATGCTCGTTACATCCGCGAGTTTCGTATTGCATTAGTGCAGTTCTTTCGATACTCGTATCCGGAAAACAAAATATAATTTTGCCCTGAATGGTGTACTCCACAGTCTGATTGGAAGAAATTTCATTAAGAAATACATGGATTTATTGCTGCAAACTCTTGACTACCTTGATTAATCGAACGAGAAACTTATCGATCTTGCGATTGCTGTTGTTATTTACGGAAATTTCCAAGTCCATTACTTGCTTAGGTGTGAAGCCTGTTTTGGACGATTTGACTTTAATTTCGACGGACTTTGCAACGCAACATGAGTAAAAACACGAAAGCAAGTAGAAACCAATGAAAGTGTTTTTTTCAACGATCAGCGGTAACTGGAACAATTTGTAATATTTCAAATATAATATGGTTTGAATGCAAAAATCAAAAGTATACCGCAAGACTTGGTATGTTATTTATATCCAATGGCTTAATAACCGTAAACTCTTTACTAAACGATTCTTTGGAAAAGAATGACGAATCCAGTACAAGGGTCGCTTTATATTCTGTGCTACCTGATGATCCGTTGAACGTGGAAGGCAGAGTCAGAGGAAGCATAATCTCAAAGTCGAACTTGTGATATCCAGCAGACAGCGTAATTTTGCCTATAACAGTTTATGCTTAAAATAGATGTCCATTGAAAAGAAAAAAATTCAAACCATCGGCACTTTTTGTCGTAGTCAAAGCCACTTTTTCATCGAGATGAATTTTCGATAGTTTATTAGTTGACTTTGAATGACTAATTTCGATTTTTGTTTTCCCAGTTATGTTTACATAAATATCCCGGAATTCATTTTCTTTTTCTAATCCGAATTCAACTGATCCCTTCAATAAATGACCACTTAAAATAACATTCGTATCAAGGTCATGGAATGTTATTTCACATTTTGTAAGCATTTTCCGTAAATCACCACTAGCAAATCATCAAAACTCAAGAAATGTCGAAACAGCTGAAGTGCAAGTCTTTCTACCCTGCGTTACAGTTTACTTCTATGGGCTTGTCAATATTGTATCAAAAATCAATAAAACAAAAATAGACAACATACAGCACCACGCATACCAAAATCTAATAAAACGATGACATCATTAGAAATAACAAACAGCCGATCTACAAGTATATACGCACAGAGTACAATACGGACAGCACACACGATTTTCTGCGGTCGAGTCAAACATCACAGAATAGTGGATTGAGGCGTGTGTGCTACAGAATGCATTTACAAGTCTTCTACACGCTTCGGTTTACTCTGATTTATCACCCGCTTTCTTAACCAATTTTGTTTTCTTTTATATTTCACGAGAATTTATTATAAGGGAGAAACTTTGTTGGAAACCAGCGGGATTGAACGGTATCTCTAGGTACTTTAGGAATAACAAAACAAAACCGAAAATTTTTGTTCTAGACCCGTACGAAGAACGAAGTTCTTTGACAAAGGGTCTATTGCGTCGGTTACTTTTTCGTTTCATGGTCCTTAGATACCGAATCTGTAAAAAAAAGTTGTCCGTCTGTCAACACGATAACTCGAGTAAAGGCTTGACCGATTTTCAAAATCTTTTTTTTTCCCTGAAAGGTAATCGAAAAAGCTTTTATGGGATTGAATTTGGACACTGTCGGCCTAAGGGCCGCCGAGGTAGGGCCGTTTTTGTTTGAAAGGTCTCGGCATGACCGAAAGTTTATGGAAGAAACCTTTTTTATCTTCAGCCCTTGGACTTAGCTAGGGCACTAAAAACGAGTCTCTCCTATGGCCAAACGTGTTTTTTGTGCATAACTCAAAAAAAAAAAAAAAATTCATCGAAATATCTGGGGAATGCCCAAAAATTTATGGAAGAAATTTTTTTTTACTTTGGGTCGCTGGACCTAGCTAGAGCCCTAAAGAGGCGGACCGACTAGGGCCCTACTTGCTTTTTATACATAAATCTAGTAAATTCCATCCGATTTTCGTGATTCATTTTCTATGCGATAGGTAATCAAAGCCTTAAGAGCATCCAAGAAAAAATTTGGGGCCGTGCCGACCCTAAGATGGCCGCTAATGTTAGGGTGGATTGATCTAGGCAATTTATTTTGGAAATATTTAAATGCAGGAATGGAAAAGTGAAAACCGACAAGTTTTTGATTTGTATGGTAAATTAGTGGTAAATCAGAAACTGTTGGTTTTCACTTTCCCGTTCCTGTATTTTGAAAACTATAAGAGATAGAATATCGGCGATCCCTAAGCACAGGTACCGGGCCCAAATTTATTTTTGAATATAATTCATTACTCGGTTGCCTCTGAAATAGAAAAAGAATCAACAAAATCGGTTAGGATTTACCCGATTTATGTATGAACTGAAGTGTAGAAACTAAGTTTTAGAGTCCTGGCTGACTCCAAAGGCTTCTAATCAAAAAATTTTCTTTCATAAAATATGGGACATTCTTAGACTTTTCGATTAAAAAGAAAATTTGATCATCGAAAGAGATTTACTCGATTTATGTACAAAAAACATACAGTGCTTTAGCAGAGACTCGTTTTTAGTGCCCTAGCTAAGTCCAAGGGCTCAATCTCAAAAAAGTTGCTTCGACAAATTAGTTTGCTTTCGTAGACCTGTCGATTAAAAAATAATTATGAAAATCGGAAGAGATTTACTCGAGTTTTGTAAAAAAAAAAACCGTGGAGCCCTAGCAGAAACTCGTTTTTAGTGCCCTTAGCTCAAAATCATAAAAGTTCTTTCTATAAAACGCCTTCCATGCCTAGACCTTTCAAACAAAAAAACGTTTATGAAAATCGGAAAAGATTTACGCAAGCTAAGCGGCATTTTTATACCCAGATTCAATCCTATAAAAGATTTTTCAATTACTTTTCAGGGAAAAAAAGTTTTCGAAAATCGATTGAGTTTTACTTGATCTATCATATTGAAGGACGGATGGATGGACATTTTTTTATTGCTGATTCGTCATCTAAGGACCATGATCGATGCTCCCCTCCTACTCCCGGATACCGATACTTACAATGGAACTAATATTTCTTTTACAGCTTTTCTTTATTGACGAGACTAACCCTCCGGAATCTCACATTTCCACATTTTAATGATTAACCAGGATAGAACGTCACAAAGCATTCTTAAGGATTGCAGTTAAATATAGCAGAACTAAACAGACTTTTTAACTTGAATAACAAAGAATGTATGCATAGGTCTGGAAGAGTGTTTATAGAACAACTCTGGTTCCATTCCATTGCCGGTGTTTTTTCAATAGTTCAAACGACCGTTGGTCATCAAAGTTAAGAAAATTATTATTAACTAAAAACATCAACCAAATGATACTAAAAACACATTGCCTTGGTCTCCTCTGAAAGTCAGCCAGCAAATAAAATAATTTTCGTTTTCATAAATAAGTTTTTTTATTCAAATTTCTTTATGAAAATGCAGACCAAAAATGCAAAGAGTTGAGGTTTTCCTTCATAATAATTCCTTAACAGCTAAAATTAAAATCAGTCCAAATATTCTTTTTTAGCTTCCACAATTATGTTTTTATTATTTTCAAATGATTTACTTACAAAAATGTGCATCGTTTTAAAATTGTTTATTGATCTCGTTATAATTTTGAGTGAATAACTTCATTCGTTTTTCAATGTTTTTAATTAATTTGTTCTACTACCTAAATGCGACTATTATGCACTGCATATCGTTAACCACAACAGTTTTGCAAATGTAAATAATGACAAAAAATTATTCTGAAAAAACTATTTTACAAGGGATCAAGGTATTTAGATATTAAAAAAATATTTGTTTGAGCTCCAAATTCTCATATTTTTATCCAACGGAGCGCAATCGCTTTATATAAAAAAATATATAAATCCATTGATTTCGTAGAATAATTTATATTCTTTATCATAAAAAGGCTGAGTAGAATATATCTTGTTGTAAAATACGGAATGAGTTGTTTTTCCTGCGAAATTCTTTACGATGGAAGCAATGACATTTTTTCATAAACCATATGGATGTTAATAATAGCGTGTTAAGTTGGTCATTGATGTTGGGTAGCTATTTCTTGCCCTTGGTGGCCTTTTCGGCAGCCTTGGTTACCTTACCGCCAGTAGCGTCCTTGAAGACAACAGATTTGATGACACCGACGGCAACGGTTTGTCTCATATCACGAACGGCAAAACGTCCCAACGGTGGGAATTCTTGGAAGGATTCGACACACAATGGTTTCGATGGTACGAGGATGACAATGGCAGCATCACCGGATTTGATGGCTTTTGGATTTTCTTCGGTAGATTTGCCAGAACGACGATCGACCTTTTCTTTGATTTCCGAAAATTTGCAAGCAATATGGGCGGTGTGACAATCCAAAACGGGTGTGTAACCGTTAGAGATTTGACCAGGATGGTTGAGAACGATAACTTGAGCGGTGAAGTTTTCAGCTCCTTTTGGTGGATTGGCCTTTGAGTCACCAGCAACGTAACCACGACGCAATTCCTTGACGGACACGTTCTTAACGTTGAAACCAACATTGTCTCCGGGTACGGCTTCGGTAAGAGCCTCGTGATGCATTTCAACGGACTTGACTTCAGTGGTGATGTTGGCTGGGGCGAAAACGACTACGGTACCAGGTTTCAAGACACCGGTTTCAACACGACCGACTGGGACTGTTCCAATACCACCGATTTTGTAGACATCCTGTAGTGGGAGACGAAGAGCTTTGTCGGTAGGACGAGATGGTGGAAGGATGGCATCCAAAGCTTCGATCAAACACTTGCCTTCAGCGTTTCCTTCTTTACGTTCAACCTTCCATCCCTTGAACCATGGCATGTTGGTTGATGGTTCCAGCATGTTGTCACCGTGCCATCCAGAAATTGGTACGAAAGCGACAGCAGCTGGATTGTAACCAATCTTCTTAATGTATGACGATACTTCCTTCTTGATTTCCTCATAACGGTTCTCACTGAATGGTGGTTCAGTAGAGTCCATTTTGTTGACGCCAACAATCAATTGCTTGACACCGAGGGTGAAAGCAAGGAGAGCATGCTCACGAGTCTGTCCGTTCTTTGAGATACCAGCTTCAAATTCACCGGTACCAGCAGCTACGATCAACACAGCGCAATCAGCCTGTGACGTACCAGTAATCATGTTCTTGATGAAATCACGATGTCCTGGGGCATCAATGATGGTTACGTAGTATTTGGCGGTTTCGAATTTCCACAAGGCGATATCAATAGTGATACCACGTTCACGTTCGGCCTTCAATTTGTCCAAGACCCACGCGTACTTGAACGAACCTTTACCCATTTCTTGGGCTTCCTTTTCGAATTTTTCAATAGTACGTTTGTCGATACCACCACACTTGTAGATCAAGTGACCGGTTGTTGTTGATTTGCCGGAATCGACATGTCCAATGACGACAATGTTAATATGAACCTTTTCTTTTCCCATCGTTAATCTGAAAATATTCAAACGAAATTTGGTTAGTTGGTCTTCCTCATAATTTAGAGAAATTGATATTAATTTGTTGTAGAAAAACTCAGTAAGTTGGTATAGGATTCTACATGACTTTTCAGTAGCAGAACTGGATGTAATTTGTTTCATCATTTTGTGCAACGCTTACTAACACGTACTGACTCATCTTATGAATTACGCAATTGTTTCGATAAAAAATATAATGAAACAATTAGATACGAGACTGTGAAGGGTGGCAGATAGCATTTTCGGCAACAAAAGTCGAGTAAATTTCCATGCGAGAAACGTGGTTTCCGACCACAGAATGCCGGCGTGGCAACACAACCTCAGAAATGCATGAAATGTTGTCTTTAGACAAAAAAGAATCGGAAATTCGATTCGCGGATAATTCGTTCAGTAAGAATTGAACGATTGAAATGTTAATCGGGTTACTAATCGAGTCGTTCGCGCACACACACATCGCACTCCTTTGTTCAATGTGTATGAGATCGAAAAAAATGGCCGCTGAAAATTACAGGAAAGACGAAATAACTACCGGGCGGCCATCTTTGAAGAACCGGCTGAAATGCCAATTTTTCGTTTTTCTCGGCGTCGTTTGCACAAATTGGTGATTGAATCTATGAAAATTGATATTAAACTAAATGGAACATGCAACCGATGCCAAAAGCGATCTTAGCGAATTTTCCAGAACAAGCAACACCCGATGCAACCACGTACCACGTGTCACTACATTCATTCCCTTCGAATTTTCGATATAAATTACGATAATTTCCCAAGAAATTTTAGTTATTTAACTAATAAACTTAATTATTTGTTCACGAAAAGTTAAAAAACCGCATAGGATGTCCTCCATTGTAGGGTAAGAGTGCCGAAAGTGCCACGTGCCTCAAATTCACTTTCACATTACTTATCTTAATTATTTCATTAAAATTGCTACAGATTTAATTTAGATTTATAAAACAAATGCAAAGTAAATAGCTTGAGTCACTTCAATGCACTTTAAATAGTTCAAAAAACACTTACAGATTTCGTTTTTCAAGAGCTGCGCTAAATGTATCCAAATGCGGCTAAAGACTGTGACAAAGTGAACGAGAAATAGCAAAAAGAATCACGAACACTGCTCTTCGTAAAAATATCCCCTCCCTTATTCGTGGTAGTGTTTCCTCTTTTTCAATTTCATTCAAAACCAAGTTTGAAAAGCCCCACAAATATATTTGTTAATTTCCCAATCGATAAAGTTCGTCTTTTTTTTAAATTTCGATTTTTTATTGTTTTAGCGTGTGATTAATGTTTTCGGAAAAGAAATTGGCTGAGGCCCGCTTTATTAAAAAAAGGTTTCCGGGAAATTTTACGCAAATGAAAAATTTTACACAAAATGTGGCTCTACAAAAATTGCATATTTTAGTTGTTACGAATGTCCTTTTTCTAGCTTTCAGAGCATGTCAGTTGTTCATAAAAATGCAAATCGTTCAACTGTTATGTTGATTCTGCTCGGCCTTCAATTTGTCCAAGAACCAAGCGTACTTGAACGAACCTTTACCCATTTCTTGGGCTTCCTTTTCGAATTTTTCAATAGTACGTTTGTCGATACAACCACACTTGTAGATCAAGTGACCGGTTGTTGTTGATTTGCCGGAATCGACATGTCCAATGACGACAATGTTAATATGAACCTTTGTCTGGGCAACACAGACAGTTCTCAAAAGAGAAGCCTAAAGTAATTGATGCAATACAACATGAGTGTTTCTATGTTATGGAAAATTTGTGTTTGCGAAGTAAAAGTTACAATTTCCGTTGCCGTTGTGATGAAAAATTACGTGAGTCACAGGGCATGACATGTAAAAATTGAACCTGTGCGCTTGCAGCCCTTGTCTTGTTTGAATTTTTAAACATTCATCAATTGTGATCCGAATAACAATTGAAAAAATTAGGTAGGTGGTTCCGATCGATGATGCATTAGTAAAGTGTAGTCTGCACATGAAAAGCACTTGCGCAAGGTTTCTGTAGTTATTTTGTTCAGTTGCCCGCCACACATTTGTAGGAAGGGGAGGGGCCTCAATTTGTGTATCCAGTGCCCAGAATTTGTGCTAGAGTGAAAATTCCTGTATAAATCGGAAAAATTCTACTCTTCTTGGTTCTTTTTCTATTAGAGAGTATGGAAAATTTGTGGGCGGGTCCGTTTTTTTTTTCATCAGAAAAAAATTGCCAACGGCTGAAAGCCAAGGGGGTACCGACTACCAAAAATCTCAAAAAAATCACAAAAAATCAAAAAAATCACGAAAAATCACGAAAAATCAAAAAAATCACAAAAAAACACAAAAAATCAAAAAAATCACAGAAAATCACGAAAAATCTCAGAAAATAGTCGAATGCACTATACTGTTGTAAAATTGAATAAGACCAAATTTTACGACGCAACAACATAGGCGTTTGATATTTTCGCTAAAAAGAGTAACGATGCGGACTTCGTTTTCGAGGAAGTATGTTTAGACTCGTTAGAAGAGCGAAGTTCTTCGAAGAGGTGTCTTATGCGTTTACCAAGACGTTTGTAACCAGTCGATTTGAGGTGGAGGAGGGGGGGAGCATCGAACATAGTCCTTAAATGCCGAATCTGCAAAAAAAATTTTGTCTGTCCGTCTGTGCCGCTTAAGTGCTTTTGGGTCTTTTGTACATAACTCGAATAAATATTTTCATTTTTTCATAAAATTTTTAGTTTATGCCATTGGACTTAGGTAGGGCTCTAAAAATGAGCCGTCGAGCCCTCCATGCTTTTCATGTATAAACCGGGTAAATTACATCCGATTTTCATGATTCTTTTTCTATTTGAGAAGTAAGCGAATGCCAAACCTTTCTTAAGACAAAAGTTGGGTCTACTAGGGCCACAAGTTGGTCCTAAGGTCGTCCCTGGCCCAAAAAATTTTTTGTGCTATGTTGTAGAGAAAATCGAAGCGAATATTTTTTTCCATGAAAGTTAGTGTCCGAGGCCTCTGCTTAAGGCCCTAGATCGGTTCTCGTAATTGTAACACATGAGTCAAACGAGAAAAAAATCAATGTAAAATAGATCACAAAAAATCTCTTTTCGTGCATCTCTTGTATAGAACATTATGAACTGAAGGTGCATTCAAAAACCCGGTTACGTCCTATGAGATTTTTCTATAGCCAAAGATCTCAAGCTAATTTTTTTTTATTGGAAAAAGTGGAAAATTAGGTTGGAACATTATTATTTTCACTATAAATAACATTGTAAAAACGGTCAAATCTTTGTATTTCGTATCGAGATTTAATTCGAGTTTTTTTCATTTTTATTGAAAACGAAGTGAGCCTAGAATTGAGTAATGTCATCCTACAGCAAGAATAAAACCGTTTCGAAAAACTTGCGTCTTTCAAGCAAGTAAAAGCAGAAGATCTTCGAATAAACTGCAGGGAGGCTACTGCGGAAGATTTTTTCCTTTCTTTACCAATCCAATTCGAAATATCCAGTACAGCCAAAAATTACTCGATTTGAACAGTAAGCCTAAAATATGCAATCGAAGTGCATTTAATATTCATTTATAATATATCTTAGTTCACACATTTTCTGTAAAAACATTATATTGCATTCGCCCATTCCCCTTCAAAATTATTAATCTAGTAAATAATAAAAGAGAAATTATTAATCGCTGACAATGACATTTTTCGTTCTCCTATGTTTGTTTTCTCTTTTTCGCTCATGCAATAAAGCATCATATTGCTATTTGAGGGGAAATCTCGGCAAGCCTCGATTGTTCCCCTCAAATGGCAATAAAATACTATTATGTACATATCTACTGTACTGTAAGGGAGAAAAAAAATCTATGCAAAAGTTCATACAAAATTGTTTGTCTCTTTCACACTAAGTTTCTTATGCAAATTAGGGCAGTGTAGAGTCCACTTTACAGTAAAGGAAGCGAACTTTCAGCCTCTCGATACAAAAAAAATATTTATGCAACACAAAATGTATAAAGGTATTTCAGTTCACGGTTTCACAAACTAGGTACTTGACTTTGTCTAGATAATTTGGTCCACTAAGAACCGATATACTATTTTACAGTTCTTATAGAATAAAATACTATTATTTAAACATCTTTAGTCATTCCTTAAAAAACCCTTTAACCGAAAAGACATGCTTGGATTCAAAAAATTCTCTCAAAATTTCCCTCATCCCTGAACGTCATGCATAAATATCAATCAGCTGTTTTTAGCGAACGTGAACTTTTATATGTACACGGCTAATTCCATCGGTAACCCATACATTGTCGCTACCATGTCACCTGGGGAACGAATGTGTTTTGTCTCATGTTAAAACAAATCTCATTGAAAGAATGAAAGAGATGAAATTCGTTACCTAGGTGACGGTACCGATGGAATTAGCCACACATTCTTCTACAAATTTTTTCTTGAATTTTTGTAAATAGGAAAAACCATAACTTGATTTTCGCTAGCGCTATAAGATGTATTGGAGTACTTCTATTTATCCTTGTAACGGTTTATATTTAATATTTACAGATTTGTATGGTTACCTCTTACGATTTTACAGTTAGCTCACTCGCTGATTCCAAGCTCCCAGGACGTAACTTTACTTAACTTTAGTAGTTAAAAAAATTATATCCCTATGAAACTAAGCAAGAAACGGTAAAAAACGCTACAAAATAACATTTGACTCACTCTCCTAATTGACCGATAGTCTCTATATTTTCTCCTCATTCCTCTCCATATTGTTTACAGCTTTGGGATGTGCATTTTCGCCAAATTACAAAAAAATTCACTTGGACTGTATGTGAAAGTAGATTTTCTATTCCACTGATCGTGATTCAAACTGATCCAACTTATGTAATTTCTTTATAGGGTAATGAGGAGTCTTGCGCCGTGTGATTTACAATAACTCAAAAAGGACATTTTCCTTATACAAAATGTGTCATTTTTAAATCATTGTGAATCACACCGGTGCGATCCTAGCAGTCCTGCTTCGGGAAGTCCATAGCTTTCATTTGACACCCCACTGACATCATTTGACCAAATATTCACCAAAACGTGTTCCCGGTGGTGAAAAGTTTGTGTATTTTCTTTGGTAGTCGCTTTGAGCAATACCTGGATTTCATTTGACAATCAATTGACCGTAATGAGGACGAGATATAATTAAGAAACCTTTATCAAAAGACTTACTTTGAGCACTTACAGCATGTCATCCGATTCGATAAAAATGGTTCTTTAACAACTTTTTTCCAAAGACGTTTATCTCAAATTCTCAACTAACTCACCACGACCCATTAAAATATTGCAGATTCATACTTGTAAACGTATTTCTTTGAATGAATGAATGAATGAATGAATTTATTATTTCAAGTTTGAATATTCCACATGTTTTGAATACATCATTTAAGTTTCAGCGTGCACTGCACAATTAAGAAAGAATCTTTCTCTCCCACTCTTATACGATGACTAAGCCTTTCCAGAAGGATGACATGGGGTTCAATTTTTTTATTAGAACTGCGATATCCCATTCTACGTAGTGAGGCGTGAGCGAACGAAGCGCCACCAATCAACATTTTGTCGTTTCTCTGATTTTATGATGAATTTGACTTACAAACACTGATATGCTTATTTTTCGACAAATTTCTGAAACTCGAATAAATCATAAAAAACACAAAAAAATCAAAAAAGATCAAAAAAATCACTAAAAGATCAAAAAATCAAAAAAATCAAAAAATTACAAGAAATCTTAATCAATTTTAAAGTCGGTACCCCTTGCTGAAAGCCTACTGGCAGTGCACATAATATTAACAATTAAACAAGTCATCAAGAAGTTGGTGTGAGACGGGAAGCGAATAAGGCCCAGTCGACCCGTCGGAGTCCGTATTCACCTTCTCACATCCGTTCGAAATCTTGTAGTCAGTCTACTCCACCAGGGATTCCTGCATGGCTTTGATATCATAATAGGCAAACCATAGTCCAAAGACATGAGTGAACCTACGAGGCACATGAAATAACACAAAAAAAACATTGATTAGGTTCATTGAAAAGTCATTGCAGTAATTTGACAACATGAATCCATTCAGTCTCAGCATGTGGCTGGTCAAAATTATTCCTCTAACAGTCGATCGAAATCTATCTCTCGAGACAGATGACTTATAGAAATGAGAGAACAAGTTGAAAACTCTAGAGGTATAATTAACCGGTTCAAACAAACGGAATACGTCGCGTAACTGAGGACAGCGTATATGATCGGTGAACACAAAAACTGCAGTCAAATTAATCATTCTACACGATAGGGGCTCAATATTAATGCACTAACAACGCGACACATATGAGGGAAGACGAAACCTCGCATTCCGCTGAACCGACCACCTCAGCGCATACATAAGAAACTTCTTTTGTATGGACTCAATCTTACTACTGTAGTTCTGGTAGTAAGGCGACTAGACAACTGAGACATTTGTATTTGTATTTTGTCTTTTAGAGACTCCACTAACAGCTTTTTGTAGCCAATAACAAGTGTTGTCTGGACCACCGGCTTAACTTGACTTCCGAACCACGTCTCAAAGTAATGCCAATGTAGCGACTTATTCAATTACTCCAAGAATTTATTGTGAGTCGCATGATTATCTTGCCTAAATGTAGGCTTAGATATTTCGTACACAGATTCATCGTATATGGGTGATACGATTCATTCAGTGTAGAGCTGAGTGGGCATACCAAATTTGATGCCCAGTCCATGCCTAATGCCCACTTTTTTCAAAAAAAATGCTCAGCCCATGCCCAAGGCCCACTTTTTAAAAAAAATGCCCAGCCCATGCCCACTTTTTTCAAAAAAAATGGCCAGCCCAT
>CM055404.1:96163568-96211564 GCA_029228625.1 Pseudolycoriella hygida | reverse complement strand
CAAATAGCTTCCCTATTGTTGGTAGAATAGCTACACCTCTGTAGTTTTCGACATTACTTCTAGACCCACTTTTAAAAATTGGGGTAATATAAGATGTTTTCCATCTTGTCGGAAATTTTCCAGTTGAGAGGGATAAGTTGAAAATACAAAGTAGTGGAGATGACAGACTTTCAGCACAAGCTTTCAATAAAATCGGAGAGATTTTATCTGGACCTTCACCCTTACTTGTGTCTATACTAGTCAGATGGTTCAAAACGTCTTGGATCTCAAAAGAGATTGATCCAATGTCAATGTGCTTTTCTATAGGGTACATTTTTTTCGATAAGTCAGAACCACTCTCATTGTCAGCTACATAAACGCTTTCGAAGAATTCAGCGAAAAGATCACACGTTTCGTTAGGATTACCAGCCTTCTTATTACCTCTTGACATAATAGAAGGATAGCCTGTAGTCCTTTTTCGTGACTTCACGTAATACCAAAATTTTGACGGATCCGAAGTTAACATTTCTTCGGTGTTAGCCAAATATTTGTTAAAGGCTTGGTCACGCAAGGAGAGAAATTCTTTACTTATGGACAAAAATTGCATTTTTAGTTTCCGTTTTTCGTCTGGGTTTGTTTCATTTTTACATCGTTTGTGAGATTTGCTTGTTTTATTTTTTAAATTGCGCAAACGCTGATTGTACCAGGGTGGATCGTTAATAACCATTTTCTTTTTGAGCAGAATAAATTTCTCTAATCCGTCTAACAAAGTGTCGTAAAATACGTTGACTATGTCAAATGAACAAAAAGAGGGATAGCGATAGATTCATTCTGTAGTCAATGCTACCGATGCTACCTATTGAATTAAATATGTACATTCATAATTGTTAAATCTGTTGTATCTGACTTTTTTTTCAAAGGCTTCGGACTCTCAATTGAACGGTGTTCTGCAGTAACTGAGTGTTTTCATTGTGATAAAAATAGAATGACAAAGATGGTACAGAACACCGTTCAATTATTCCAATTAGACTCTCGACGCCCTTTTTGTATTAAAAAATCATGTGGACGACGTGGGCGCCGACAAAATTTGATAATGCCCAAAAACTTGGGCATGCCCATCCTCATACCCATGGGCATGCCCATGGCCGTGGGCAGCCCACTCACCTCTAATTCAGTGTGTACGTTGTTATGGGCACCAAACACACCACAACTACCCAACTTTTGAAGCTTGAGTGAAGTTCATAGAAAAATTCCATGTAGAATTTTTCCGACACGGGTTTGAACCCCGATCGTTTTGGTGGAAGGCCAGTACGCTAACCACTGTGCCAACCCGTCCGTTATTCAAGATGTGACCTCACATGAGCAAAATAAACACTTTTGAGAGCAGCAACGTTCCGAAAGTCCCTACAAACTCTCTTTAGAAAACCCAACATCGAGTACGCCTTAGAAATTATCAGGTACATGTGCCTGTTGAACGACAGATCTTCCGTAAACCTAATCCCTAAATCACGAATCTTAGCAACCCTTTCGAGAAACGATTGACCAATCGAATACACAAACCGAATCGGGTCGCGCTTCTTAAAAAAACGTCACCGCGCATTTCTGAATGTTCAGTTCAAGCGAATTGTCTAAACACCACATTGCTAAGGCTGACAAGTCACTCTGCAAAGCAATGGAATTAGCAACAGACTTAACACGACGATAAATCTTGAGGTCGTCGGAGTACAACGATAACTCAGACGACTTGATGGTCAGCGTAACGTCATTAATAAAAATCAGAAACAACAGCAGGCCTAAGTGGCTCCCTTGTGGTACACCCGATGCCACTTCGTGTAGATCTGACCTCTATTCCGATAGCTTCACATACTGGGTGCGCTCGCACAGATAGGTACGAATCCAATGCAACAGATGAGAGTGCAGTCCAAGTTTATTCAAATTACGGAGCAGGTAGTCATGACTAACTCTATCAAAAGCTTTGCTCACATCAGCACATACCACATCAAGCTGGTCACCTTTCTCGACCACCCGAACACGAACAGCCTTCGTAACAAAATCCATGAGATTGGTAGCGGTGGAACGACCTCTCACAAAACCGTGTTGATACACTGATATAATACCATCTAACGGTAATACTATCTAACGGTAAGCACATCACATAGATTCAAAAAATTTCCTGAATGTAGTGAGAATCGCGGCTCCTCTGTAAGTTACGTGTTACGTGTCGGAACGAAATCCTTTATTGAAGATGGGCACTAGGGGGGATCGGTTTTTCCAAATGACCTAGAGGAGTGGCCTACAAAATATTTTTACGTCAAGAAGACTCCAAAAGCACCAGGGTTTAGGTTTTGGACGAATTTTAATGCTTGCACAAAATCGATGAAGTCAAAATTTCCAGTTTCGGTGTATTTCCCCATTGCGAACTCTACCAAAAAAAAAGTTTGTGCTTTTATCCCCACCTGACATTGCTTTTCGACAATTCTATATACATTTGAGGTGTAAAAATAAGTTTATGGCTATACAAGAAGAAAGTTGTGGCGTGTTTTTCAATATTGCCCTTACGGCAATTTTCAATCCAATTTTAATGTGTAGATGTGCATACGTAATTTCATATACTTAAGAATTAAGTCATTATTTGTGTAGATATGTCCGAGCTTTTTTGCAACATCAATTCAGTTTGCCAAGTATAGCCTGTTTGCTGCATCTATTCTGATGTTTCATAACATATGCAGGGGACCCGTACGCATCAGAATAGATGTGCCAAACAGAATAGACGTTGCAAAAAGATATGAATGTATCTAAGTAAATGTCGCCTTAACTCTTAAGTATATGAAATTGCGTCGACATCAAATTGGATTGGATATTGCCGAAAAGGCAATATTGAAAAACCCGTCCGAAGAAACGGCGCAAAAAATATCTCCAATCCTTAAAAAGGCCCAAAATTAAAAAAATGGAAAAAAAAATTAAAAAAATTGCACTAGACCCGATCTTAGAACCGACCTAGACCACTTGTGAGGCTCCTGATCCATACTTCCACGAACAAAAAAGTTCGTTTCTTTTTTCTTCGCAACACTGCACAAAAAACCTCTTCATTAAAGAAATATTCACAAAAAACCAACAAATATCGTGTAGGATCGGGTAACGTGAGTTGGGCCCACACTGAGGACTCTACAGCCCGAACCACTCAACAGATTTTGACTAATTTAACTTTCGTGATTGTCTGATGTCCGTATCTTTTATTTTAAATCTGCAAGAGTGATTTCGATTCTAATTTCGCAGAGATGTAAGTGTCCACCTACCTTAAAAAACCAAGTTTTTTACCACTTTTTCGACCATGACTTCGAAAGTTTTCGACCGATTTTGCCCAAATTCATTTTTCAGGAAAAAAGCTCTTGAAAATCGGATAAGATTTACCTAATTTATGTACAAAAAACACATTGGGCCCTAGAAGAGATTCAGTTTTAGAACCCTAGCAGAGTTCAAAAGCTTTAAATTAAAAAAGTTTCTTCCATAAAATGTCAGGCATGCCAAGGCATTTCAAACAAAAAAAATTTATGAAAATCGAAAAAGATTTACTCGAGCTATGTACAAAAAACCAAAAATCACTTAAACGGCCCTAGCTCGGCTGCCCTTGGGCCTACTAGATTCTATCACATGAAAGATTTTTCAATTACCTTTCTGGGAAAATTTTTTTTTTTAAAATCGGTAGACTTTTACTCATGTTATCGCGGTGACGGACGGACGGACATTTTTTTTTATTATTGATTCGTCATCTAAGGACCATGATCGAAGCTCCCCCGGATCGAAATTGGGGTGGCTATAAACGTCGTGGTAAACGCAAAAGATCCCTTTTTGAAGAACTTCGTTCTTCGTTCGGGTCTAAAAATCGCCACCTTTTAGTAGTATGTGCCGCTAAATGCTGAAAGGAACATGCCTAACCGGTTGTCACTCGAGCACAAATTCATGCATTTGCACCAATACTCCATTCGACAGCACACATTATAATCCACATTATAATCTCAAGAAAATTACCTCCATTTATTAAAATTGCCGACGAACTTTTTTCCGCAAACGCTTCAGCAAGTAACTAGTCATTTCGAAGGAAGCATTTCTGCTTATAGAACTTGTAGTTTAGCATTTTATTAGCATTTTAAGAGTTAGTCTCAAGGTAGAAAAAGTGCAAAAGCATTGCATTGTCATGTTAAGTTGCTGTTGACTGAGGATTTTGGTGCGAAATCGTACAGGGCAATACTACGCTATTACGCGTCTCGTGTCGAATATTCTTTGACTTTCAAAATGACACAGATACGGTAACGAGGAACCATAAAATGAAACATTCAACACTTGAGTATATTCATTATCGATACAATTGCGTTATCCTACCATCCTATAAATTTACACTTTTCCATTCGCAACAAATTGGTGCTGTTGGTATGACTTGCCTAACGAAATCGGTTTTCTTTGATTTGGTAAATGACTTAAAATTTTTTGCCAACGATTTGGTGGCCAAACGATATACGTAGCTCGAGCTGTCATCAAACCAGCTGAAACTGGACCGAATGTGTTACTGTCTAGAGAATTTCCTGTTCGGAAAATGTCAGTTTTTGAGGATTTTACGGTAACTCTTACGCTGAACACCATACCTGTATGATCACCTTCAACCCAACAAAATCCTTCTGGAATTTTAACGTACGGATTCTTATAGCCTATAGTGGAAACTACATCACCCTGCAAAGCCACAACCCTTTTGATTATTTTCTGTTCGGGATCTTTTGGTGAAATCAACGAAACGATGTCACCTCGTTCCACCGTAAAGTTCCGTATGGCCCATCGTGACAAAAAAACGTAGTCGCATGTGTCGGCATCCGGATTTAATGCCGGTTGCATCGAGGCACCTTTAAGTCGTTAGTGGCAAGAATGGCAAGTTTGATTTGTTTTGATCAGTTATATAAACAAGTATTTGAACAAACGGTTACTTACCTTCAACACGAGCGACATAACCGACGCAATCAACGAATGTTACGCCAATTGGTATAGATAAAGCTATGGTTTTTATCAAATAGGGTATTTTCATCATTCTAGAGAAACAATGTTATTAATTACTAAATCATGAATTTCGCACGTAAGGTTACAGGTTATGTATGCGCGGTTTGACATTGCTGCCATGTAAAAACTCATTTTTTATTTGAGTTTTTTGAGCTGGGAAATTTCTGAAAGGCGTTATGAGAGGATCGTGAGGTTTAATTTAAGCATCTGCAGTCGTAAATAAATTGAATAGGGTGAGGATTCGCGGAAGTTACATTAGTTTTACATTGACTCGTATTCAGCTATGAACGTAAGCGGATGACGCCACCGACAGGCGGCTACTATTGCCTGATGAAAAGGGACGCAAATCATGTTCTATTGAAATTGAAAATTAACCGCCTCTACTGCGTAAGACTAGGCGGGTTTTCAAAGTGAGGTTTTCGCTATGAAGCAGTCAATTCTATGACCATTCACAAAGGGGCCCCCCTCGAACGTTTTCGTACGCTTGTGCAGATCTTCCGCCTACTTCATATTCAATAAACCAATAGAGAAGTTATTTAGTTTTCTAAACCTAAATCAACAAATATGTTTAGACCCGTACGAAAAACGAAGTTCTTCGAAGAGGGGTCCATGGTCCATTGCGTTTACCACGACGTTTGTAACCAGTCGAATTTCGACCAGAGAGTAGATGAGCATCGATCATGGTCTTTAGATGACGAATCAGCAATAAAAAACATATGAAGGGACCCGTATGTATCAGAATAGATGTGGCAAACAAAGTTGATGTTACGAAAAGCCTCGAACGTATTTAAGTAAATATTGCCTTACGTACATACATAATATTATTAAATTGCATTGGAAATTGCCGATAGGTTAATATTGAAAAACCCGTCCGAAGCAACGGTGTAAAAAACCCTTCTGAAAGCACAAAATTCATCCCCAAATAGACGAAAATGTTCACCTCAATTTTCTGTACAACATAGCAAAAAAACCATTTTTTTGGCTAGGGCCGACCTTAGTGCGACCTAGGGCCTTCAGGAGAGGTCTCGTGCAAATACTTCCATAGACAACAACATTTCTCTCAATTTTCTAGGGCCGACCTGAGGACCGATCTAGGGCCCTAAGTGGAGGCCTCAGACACATGCTTCCATAGACAAAAATGTTTCTCTCAATGTGCTCTGCAACATAGCAAAAAACCTGTACGAAGAACGAAGTTTACCACGACGTTTGTAACCACCCCAACTTTGACCGGGGAGTAGGGAGGGGGAGCATTGATCATGGTCCTTAGATGACGAATCAGCAATAAAAAAATGTCCGTCCGTCCGTCACCGCGATAACTTGAGTAAAACTCAACCGATTTTCAAAATATTTTTGAAATATTATTGAAAGATAATCGAAATACCTCTTATAGGATTGAATCTACGCACCGTCGGCCCAAGGACGGCCGAGCCAGGTCCGTTTAAGCGGTTTTTGGTCTTTTGTACATAACTCGAGTAAATCTTTTCCGATTTTCATAATTTTTTTTTGTTTTAAAGATCTGAGCATGACCGATAATTTATAAAAGAAACTTTTGCCTGTGCTCAGGGATCAAGTGGGCCTCATATCGGTCCTAAGGTCGGCCCTAGCCAAAAAATTTTTTTTGCTATGTTGCAGATCAAATTGAGGAGAAACATTTTTGTTATGGAAGTATGTGTCCGAGGCCTCTAAATAGGGCAGGTCAGTACTAAGGTCGGCCCTAGCCCAAAAAATGGTTTTTTGCTATGTTGTAGAGAAAATTGAGGAGAACATTTTTGGGGGTCAATTTTATGCTTTCGGAAAATATTTTTACACCGGACGGGTTTTTCAATATTGCCCTATCGGCAATTTCCAATAAAATATAATGTGGACGTAAGGCAATATTTATTTAAATACGTTCGAGTCTTTCCGTAACATCAACTCTGTTTGCCATTTCTATTCCGATACGTAGCGGGTCCCTTGCATATGTTTTTTACTATAGAATGATACCTTCTAAAAACGTCAAACGAAGTTTTGAAAAATTCCTCGATTCGGACCGAAAAATCGAGGAATTTTTCAAAACTTCGTTGTTTTTACACGGTCAAGGAATAACAAACATTCTTAAACGTCAAAACTTCGAATGGCCCGTTGCGTCAGTTTATGATACACATCAAACTGATTACTTTAAAAGTCATCAAAAAGTGATCATTTTCATACGATTTTTCGAGGGCATCAAAGTCATCAAAAATTGAGCACCATTGTCACAGGGGGGATTCTGAGGACTACGAATGGGTTGAACATAAAGTTACTCCTTCTAACTGTATTAAAGACTGACATGAAACGCACCTGGAAAATCCAAAACAAAGTAGCTAGTTTATCTCATGCATTGGGCACAAGTGAAAGAAATTCTACGGAAAACAGAAAACACTGCGAAAAACAATCAAGATTTCTCAGATTGGATCGCTGCAAACAAAAAAGTGAAGAAATACACTTAACAGGAAGGGTGCTTCATTCCAGTCCCTTATTTATATTACTCTGACTGCAATGTTGTTTTTTTTTGACCTAATTCATCGTTACAAAACAATTCCTCCCCCATCGTACTTTTTCGTACGCTTTTCAACAACCCCCTACCCCCCCATACGAGCGAAAGTACTTTGTGAATAGAATTGAGGAAAAAAAAAAGTTTTCCACACAAAATTACAAAGACGAATATACATATAGACATTGCAAAAATCAATGGTTATAAAAAGTCAATGGTGGATAATAGTATATTACTGCATAGACGTGTATATCAGCAGTGCATACGCACGAGGAGCGAAGCTCCGAGTGTTAGTATAACCGCTTTTATACATATCTATTCAGTACGATGCTATAATGTGTTAGTTTAACCCTTCACGTTTTTAGGTGTGTTGGTTTAAACGGATCCGTTGAACTTTTTTGTTCCTAGAAAAATGTAGTTAAATTATTTTCTTCACCTTATCCGCATGTTTTTTTATGATTTTAATGCATTCGCTGTCGGTGTGTTAGTAGAGTGTATAAGTTGGTTAAGATCGATTTTAAGTCAGTTAAATGACGATTTACTATCGGTTTTTTTCATTTCATATAATCGACAAAAAACTTCCCTTTTGTACGCATGCAATTTTTAGGGATTTTCCCACTAAAAAGACGTTAGTCAAATGCTGCTTCATAAAAAACGCAAAATGGGAAAATGTACCGAAAACACACTTTTGAAACTAAAATATAAAATCAACCTTAATTTTTCAAGGCAAGGTCGTAAAACAACTTTTTGTTCTGAATCGGAGCCTCAGTATCAAATGACTTCCCTAGGAGCGCGTGAAGCAATTACTTCTTCGTTCAGCAGTTAATCGTTGGTGAAATTTCTACCCATTCGGTGAAAGATGTCATTAATAACACGCTTCGTTGGTTATGATGCGAAAAATGCTGATCGTTGGTTATGATGCGAAAAATGCTGAACGGTGATTGGTCTGGTGAACTTTTGTAAAATTTCAGAAGCAATTTCCGTTTGAAATATATTTTGGATTTCCAGATACGAAAATTTTCTGATTTAACGGTTGGGTTTTACCAAGTTACAAAATTAGAGGTTACCGAGGTTACAACAAAAAAAAAATATTCGTGCGTTAGGTTACCATCGAACTACAATAAAACCATCGGCAGACAATTCCATTTTTTGCGCTCAAAGTGACATTCAAATTAAAAGTCATTCACTTAAAATATTGCACAGGAGGAATACTCTTTCAACAAAAAGGTTTTGTTGATAATTTCACAGTTTGTGTCTTATTGGCGAAAAGACACATCAAGGTCTACATTTATTTGAATTTACATGAATACCTCAAAATGAATATTACGCGAAAAAGTAAGTAAATCTGAAGTTAATATTGAATTTGAATGACCAATTGAGAAGAGAAGAAGAGATTTGAGAAGCATTTTTATAGCAAAAACGAAGTGTTGACAAATCTTTTAATTCCTTAACCTCAAACTTAAAAACAAAACGCCGGATTTTCAGCGTTTCAAGGTGACGACAGGTCATTAAGAAAGCAAAATATGAAATATATGAAATTCCAATTTTTGGTCAGTGCCTGATAGTATCTGTGGTCGAGTTAGACGAAATGTTCAATTTGTTCTTATATTTAGAATTTTATTAAATTTGCCATAAAGTATATTATTCAAGAGGAGTGTTTGGAGTTGGGCCACTTGGTTTAAAGCATATAGTAATCACAATTTAGAAACTGACCATTTTGTTTCAGACTTCCGTGAAAAGTTTGACGAGCTAAAGGAGGTCGTGAATGCAGCCAATTTCATTGCAATTGATTGCGAATTTACAGGACTGTCGCAAGAAAATGTGAAGGTATTACTTTATGACTCTCCATCGGAATATTTCCATAAAATCTGTCAGCAAACAAGGTACCTTCGCTATTTGTATGGCAATTATATGAGGTCGTCCGTTAAATAACTTAAATTTCAGCGGCTACATCGCCATCCAAATTGGCATGACGGCATTCCGTTCGAAGGAGGAAGACGCCGAAAACTTCACGTATCGGAGTTATAACTTTTTTGTGTTCCCTCAATTGAAAAAACAACGCTTCGAATGTCAAGGCGACTCAATGGCATTTCTCGGCGGAAATAATTTCGATTTTAATAAACTCTTCCGTGAAGGACTGTCTTATTGTGATGAAGACGAGGCTAAACGGCTCAGGGACAATTTCGAAAAGAAGGTGAAATTAATTGAAAATAATGATTACAAGAAAAATGGTGACGAACAGGATGTTGCAGTTCCATTGGAAGAACGGGAACTTGTAGATCGATTGACGTGCGTGAAAATTTTTACAAGTTTCTAATTTTCGTATTCACTTTTTGTTTGATTTCAGTGGTGAGATTGAAGAGTTTCTGAAATCTAGCGACGACGAAAAGTATATAGCGAGAAATTGCAATGCGTTCCAACGAAAGTTGATTTATCAACTGCTGGAGCGACGATATGAACACACCATTTCCGCAAGTTCTTGCAATGAAAGCAACCAAAAGGTAATTAAACCCGAGGAAAATCATATTCTTTCTAAAAAGTACAATAATTTGCAAATATTACATTCCGTTCAGGTCATCCTCTTGAAAAAGCTACAATCCAAAGAACAACAGCGAGAAATACAACTAGAAGAAATTAACAAAGAACGGATTCAAATAGAGGATGTCATTGGCTTTAGCAATTTTATACAATTTTTGTCACAAACGGTGAGTTTTTTTTTTGCTGAGTTTCCTTTGTTTTCTGTAAGGTTTTAACACAGATATGTCACAAAGCCAAGCACATGATGAACTTATAAAAACCGTCCTAAGGCATGGCAAATCCCAGAGTGCCGATAAACCGATTCCATAGATTTGCAATTAGAAAATTAGGAAAAGGGCCCCCTTATTGATTTTCCTCGGCTATCAATATTCTACTTATAGCCACGCTTTTAAAAGTCTATTCGAGAAACTAAGTTATTATAAATATTTTGCAGAAAAAATTGATTGTTGGCCACAACATGCTTCTGGACGTCATTTATATAATGAAACAGTTTGTTGGACCGATTTCCAACAAACTTCAAGAATTTAAAACCAAGACTCACAAGACCTTCCCGAAGTATGTTTTCTACTTAAGAGTAATACAGTGAAAACTTCAGGTGGTTTCAAATATTTTCCATACAAGCATTTCCAAATCAAGCGATTTATGACTCATTCGATTCTCCTTCAAAAATGAGCAGATACGGGTCTGAAAACTGAAATATTTATTTTAAAAGGGCTGATATTATGCACGAACATAACCAAATACCTGTATTAAAAGACTTATCTGTTTGTGTCGGTCCACTCCTCGTCCCTGAAACACAGATCTGATAATCCTATGTTTCGTAAACCGCTCATCATGTAAATCTCAAAAACCTCCAGCTATTTGCTCCAAAGGGATCCATATAATAATAATAATCTGCCTTACAACCATGAAGGGTTAGAGGCTAGATCATTATTTGTTTATTTATTATAAAGGGATCCATATGCTATGACCTAATTCCTCTGAGTACACTCCGGCTCCCGTTTCCTCATCCGTCTTCAATCCATCCGTGTGAACCGTCATGTCTGCCTCAATCGGAGGCGACCTACTTTCCCAGTCAGACCTCAGTGGAACACACGTTTTGAAATTTCCTTCAAAACGAAATGTTGTCTGCATACTATCTCCCGGCATCTCTAACTAAAATAAAGTTGTTTGTAGTAAACGTATAGGACCTTTGTACTTCGTACGGGTTAAGTAACAAAAAAATGTTGACAGCGGTCCCAGTTGTTCACTGAAAAGGTTGTTCTGGTCCTTGGTATATGAATTGGTACTATAATCAATCCCTGTGTGGTGTTTAGTAAATGACATCTATGAGTAGATAAGACATTAATGGGAGAGTGGATAATGACAGTTGATATCATTATGACTAACCCTACACCCCGAACATTTTCTGTGAACATATGATCCGATCACAAATTTGGGCAGAAGAGTCTTTTTAATACATTTTTGCCCATGCGGCGCGAAATTGCTACATTAGATGTGGAACTTCGCGCCAGCGTCAGTCACAATATGACATTTCGTATAAGGAAAATGTTCTATTGTGAATCGCGCTGGCGCGAGCTTCTCCGTTACCTTTTCGCCACCCCCGTGGAACCTTTTAGCATACAGAAACCATGTCAGTCGCTCTGGATATCGCCGAAGCCGGTTCTGTTGATTAAATCGAGCCGTAAGCTTTCATCCTAAACCAAATATACGCTATCCATGACCAACGTCGACGTAGTCGAATACTCAATTTTTATCTTGTAGCTGACAGTACCAACTATTCTAAAATTTGTTTGTGACTGGACATACGTAATATTGTTCAAGTGTTTTAATTGTGCCCAACAATAGTATTTCAGTTTTTGTCGAAAAAAGTTCTGTCAAGAGTACTATGGATTTGGAAGATCCGAAAAGTTGCCAATTTCAGGTTCAGCTTTATGTAAAAAAAAGGTTGAGCCGTAGTAGAGGCTCAGTTTTAGGGCCCTGACTGAGTGCAATGGCTTAGACTCAAACAATTTATTCTTGAAAATCGGGAAACATTTACTCGAGTTATTGTGTTGACAGACAAACTTTTTTTTGCATATTTCTCTTATTTAAAACCCACCAACTCCCAGGTCCTAATCCGCCTTGTTACAAACGTCATGGTAAACGCAACAGACCCCTTTTCGAAGCACTTCGAAGAAGAATTAAATTTGCTATAAATCGCTTGATTTCGAAATGGCTTGAATAAATCACCTGAAGATTCCGCTCTTAAAATAATTTTGTAAATGTGCTAAATTCGACTTTCGTTCTCAGTTTACTGGACACGAAATATATGTGCACAGACGATGAAATCAAGCCGTTCATAAATTCGAGTGTTCTAGCGAGATTGCTAGAAACAACATCGATTGAACCATTTGAGAGGCCGAAATTTGGTAAAATAATTTAATTTTCAAAATTCATCGAAACCAAAAATTTTTGATCAACAGAAGCTGAATCGAAAGAATACTCATATTCATTGGATGATCCGAAAGAGCACGAAGCTGGTTACGATTCTTTCATAACCGGCGTATGCTTTGCCACAATGGCAAACTATTTAAACATCTGTGATATTAGTGAGAAGTCACCGAGACTTCGTCAGATTATAAACAGGTGAGTTTAGAGAAAAACGAAATTATATTTTTCGTGATCTTTTATCCCCCCCCCCTTACATCTCTCATTGAAAGTCGAATGCAATGTTTAAAAACTACGAATCATTAGAAACATACAATTTAAGGTGTGAGGCACTTGCCTCAAAATGATAATAGTCTCCATCAAGAGAACTTTACACCAAAGTTTTACATGAACAAAGCACTATTGATCTCGTAAAAAGAGAAGTAAAACATATGCGAAAGACTAAATAAATATTGCCTTGAGTCGTCGCGGGCCCATACTTGCATGGACAAAATTTTCGACTTTTTTTCTACAACACTAATCAAGAAACCTCATCATTGGAGGAATATTCATGAAAAATCGCCAAGTATAGTGTAATGTCGCATAGCGTGAGTTGGACCCTGCAACCCGAACCACTCAATCGATTTTCACAATTTTTTTTATCGTGATTTTCTAAAGTCCATATCTTTCATTCAAAGCCTTAAAGAGCGATTTCCGTGCTAATTTTGCAGGGACATTAGTCAAAAAGTTTCACCAACCTTCAGAAACCTCGTCCGACCACTTCGCAGACCTTAAGTCCGACCTAGGGCCATAAGGAAATGCCTCGGACGCATAATTCCATAGATTAAAATCTTTCCCTCAATTTGTCCTAAGCACGGGCACCGGGTCCAAAGAGTGACCCGTAATATTACCTGTTTCGTCACCTATTGGGAATTGGTTAAAAACAAAACAAATTGAAAGTTTGTTATATGAAGGACAATATCAAATCTTTAGATTGATCTGAACTTTTGTTATTGAGATCCAGGTCCTCAAAATTAGGTATCCTTCAGATTTTACACAGAGTTTTCAGAATGTATGAAAAAATGCGTGTAAACGTGCAACCGTTATTGCATGTTAATAATGCGTGTACGCGCATGTAAATGATAATGTATACAGTGTGACTAAACAGGTTAAATTTTTGCATTTTTTGCGGTCACTCTATGTTTTTGAATATAATTCGGTACTCGATTAGGGGCTGTCCCTAAATTACGTAACACATTTTTGGCCACTTTTTTATTAGAAACCCTTGGACTCAGTCAGGACCCTAAAACTAAGTTTCTACTAGGGCCCAACGTGTTTGCTTACATAAATTGGATAAATCCTAACTGATTTTGTTGATTCCTTTTCTATTTGAGAGGTAATCGAGTACCAAATTATATTAAAACACAAATTTGAACACGGTACCCGTGCTTAGGGCTGAAGTAGGCCTCAGGTCTGTCCTAAGGTCTGTCCTAAGGTCAGCCCTAACCAAAAAAAATTTTTTTTTGCTATGTTGCAGAGCAAAAAATAGTTTTTCACTATGTTGTATAGAAAATGGAGGGAGATATTTTTGTCTATGTAAGCCTAAGGTCGGCCCTAGACAAAAAAATGGTTTTTTGCTATGTTGTAGAAAAAATTGAGATGAAAATTTTTGTCTGTTTGGTGGTCAATTTTGTACTTTCGGAGGCCTTTCTTACACCGTTTCTTTAGACGGGTTTTTCAATATTGCTCTCTCGGCATACACTTAAGAGTTAAAGCAATATTTACTTAAATACGTTCGAGTCTTTTCGTGACATCAACTTTGTTTGTTGCATCTATTCTGGGGTCCCTTCATATGTTTTTGTTGCATGTTTCTCTTAATTAGAGAAACAACTAAAAACACAGAAACCCCGGTTCCCGATCCGGCTGGTTAGAAACGTCGTGGAAAATGCAATAAACTACTTTTCAAAGCACTTCGTTTTACGTACATGTCTAAATATTGCACAGGTGATTCTCTGTAGAGCAATAAATCAGTTTTTCATAATAAAAGTTAAAGTAGTAAAGACGTTTTACTTATGTGAGACACCAATGATCAGCCAACACATAATTTATTTTACTGTTTTCTGCGAGAGTGTGTTGGTGTGTACTTCCGCCGCATGTTGCACGGAAGGAAATTTTCCGCCGCATATACACCAACACACTCTCTCCTACTACAGTAAAATATTCTTCAAAATAAACCCATTTCAAAGTAAATATGAACGATTACAAACTGTCACATATTTTCTTAATGTGACAGTTTAAATATAAAAGTTCATATTTATTTTGAAACGAGTTTAGGCCCATAAATACTTGATGTGTACTTCCCTCGAGCTGCGCTCTCGGTGTACGTATGCATCCCGTATGTATGTTGGACCTGTTAACATGTTAACCTCCCAACAATAGCATCGAACATATCAACAGATCAAAAGAAAAAATGAAATACTCTTAGACATAAGACTGTAAACTAGAAATAAGAATATATAAATATCAGATGTAATGTAAATAACCAAACGATTAATAAAAATGTATGTGCATATGTTGAAAACTACTATTACAGCCATTGACTATCTTTTGCTAATTTCCAGATTTTTTACACCTGTGGATGTTAACCATATCAACCTGACGGGCAAGGAACGTAAGTTGAACAAAAAGTCTAAAATGCGTTAGTTATTGAGAAACCATGTATAGTTGTAAGTTCCGAATAAATCAGTGATATGGAAAACGAAATAATTTTAATGTTTTTATTTAAATTGTTAGCAGTTTTCGTATTTTCTTTTTGCATTAAAATTATTTTTAGAATTATGGAATTTTATTTGTCTTGTGCCTTTCAAATTATTTTCGTTCTTAAATAGGGCATGTCGTTGACAACAGTTAATGGTTAATTGAACACATCGACCTAATAAAGGTCCACTGTGGCATTAAAAAGCCCTCATCGAAAACATTTCCGAATTCCGAAACAATCGAATTCGCCATTCAAATACGTGCCGTAATAGTAATTTATGCAACAAGTTGCGATAAGAAAATGTTTTCGTCCCGAGATGTGGAATTTTCAAACGAGCGTAGCCACAGTTTATTTCTTTATATTAAATTCGAAATTTTCTTTCAGCGTCACCTCCGTCCCGTGACCATGTTTTCCACTTAAAAATTCCGAACGACTGGACGAATAACAACATCTACCAAATGTTTCGCACCTACGGTAACGTTCGAATATCGTGGCTGGATGATACTTCGTGTTTTGTGGCATTACATAATCGTGAAAATGCAACAGGTCTTTTGAAGGTTATTGGGAAATATGAAGGTGTAACCATGGTATCGTTCGCTGATTACAAAGCAAAAGTAAGTACTGTAAATGTAACTTTTATTTAAAAATTAATGCAACGAAGCATCTTCAATACAAAGAAATGCAATTTGTTTT
Source organism: Pseudolycoriella hygida (assembly GCA_029228625.1). Classification (NCBI taxonomy): domain Eukaryota; kingdom Metazoa; phylum Arthropoda; class Insecta; order Diptera; family Sciaridae; genus Pseudolycoriella; species Pseudolycoriella hygida. The sequence continues at coordinate 96,195,632 of CM055404.1, read as the reverse complement.
TGTTTGTCTGGTTTGCACAAAGCAGTTCTAAGAAAATATATACTGAAAATACTGAGAATGCCAACTTTCACTGGATGACAATATCTAGAAAAGGAGTCTCATTAACCGAATCTCGAAAATTGTAAAAAGGGTTTAAATTCCAAAGAAAAGAAAATCGAAGATATTTCTGATAACGTTTACAAGATTGAAAGGAGGCAAGACTCTTCGTTTCTTCGTCATTTTGATTAGGCGAAAGTACTGACATACTTATAGACTGGCAGTCTTTGACAAAAAATTAACACAAACTGAAACAAATGTGAAATTCGAAAAGCCAAGTAATGTTGGTAAATTACGTACATATCACATCACACGTACACAAATCAGCGTGAATCGAGTATGTGTTGATGTGCGATGTGCGTACTTTACAAAAGGTACGTATTTTCATTTTTGCTTCAGCTGATGGTTACGTAAACCCAGTCTATAATTATTATGTCATTGGCCTAAGAGATTGATAAGATTTGAGTATCAAAAGAATACAAACTAATACAAAACATAACCAAAGACCTGACGTATCAGAATAGATGTGGCAAAGAGACTCGAAGGTACCTAAATATACAAATAAGCAAACAGTCCAACGTTGTCTGTTCTTTTATAACAGGAAGAATATCAAAGATCCATAGAAATTACTCTTTGACATTGCCCTACCGAGGTACGTCTCAGACGATTCAAATCTAGAAAAGCTTATATCCAAGGACTAAGCCATTTTCCCCTAAAACCCTGAAACACGCGTTCTCTAGAACTTTATTCTCTCTACAACTTTACCTTTGGAAGCAGCTACCTCTCATATTCTGGAGATTCGGGTCGTCCTGCCCAATTATGGAAGTGGCCATATACCAGAATTTGGCCATATTTCCTCAAAACCCTGAAATATGTGTTCGTTTAAATTTAATTCTCTACAACTTCGTCTTTGGAACCAACTTTCAAACTCTCATAGTTCTGGAGATTCGAGTAATATATTTTTGTATGTTTTCATATATGGCCAAGAATCTCAATTTCGTCCATTCCATTGGTCCCAGTGGCCAGACCCCTATACCGATTCCCACAAAATTTTTTTCCCAGTTTTGTGACATCAAATGCTTTCATTTGAAACCAAAATGAAGAATTTCCGTGCTATACTTGCTGAGATATTTGCGAAAAAGCTTCACCGACCTTCGAAAAACCATGTTTTTGGTCACTTCCTCGACCATATCTCCGGAACCACTTGATCGATTTTGCTCATCTTCGAACTGGAATCATGGGAGACATGTATTTCAGGGAAAAAAAGTTTAGGCTGATCGGTTCAGCCGTTTGGAAAAAAAAGTGGAGACGGACAAACGCACAGACGGACGGACATTTTTTTTATTGCTGATTCGTCATATCTAGACGATAATAGATGCATCCCCCCTCCCACCTCGATCTACCCCATGTTACAGTAAAATTGTTTGTAGTAAACGTATAGGACCTTTGTACTTCGTACGGGTCCAAAAATCGCTGGTTACTTGTTGCCAATTATTGTGTTACTTATAGACGTTAAACGTTCACGAAAAGCACGGTGGGGCTCAACAGATGATGAATTATCTGGATGGATGATGAATGGATTTTGAATAAGCGCTATTCAAACCCGCTTTCGTTTAAAAAGTCCGCAGAACCGTTTTTCAAAAAATTGATTTTTTCGACTCTATGAAAACTTTTGCACTTCTCTATTTCACGTAGGCTATTGTTTTTTTTTCAACATCACCAAACAGACTGTAAATACTTTCCCTAAAAGTGCCCCACATTTAGTGCTGATACTTCGGGAAATTTGAGTAAAGCAATCTTTCTTTAATTTTCTATAATTTAATTCTTGAAGTTGGCGTGACGTCTCAGCGCGAGGGGTGGGGTGTGATAAGGCTAGCGAGACCGGGGGAGTACGAAAAAGGTCGATTTTGACGTGACATTCTTTATGAACAGCCCGTCATCACAGTTCTGACGAAAAGCGTTGTTCAATTATTCAACAATGTACTCTGTCGACTATACTTTTCAAAATCCATGTCAATGGTGCATTTGATATTGGCGCCTATTAATTCATTTTTTATATAAAATTGTTTGTTTATGGGCTATTTACAAATTGCGAACACTGAAAACGCAGTTTTTTTACACATTGGTATAGTATATATATAATTATATATAGCAGCCATCGTTTCTCATCTCGCGCCTTAGTAGCGTGGGCAGTTTGTGGATGGCCCCGAAGTCAATCAAAATAAATTTTAAAAAATCAGAGCCGCCAGGCTAGGCATTTGACCGTTGCTTTTCCATATTTTAGTACGTTTAGAGCGCTGCCTCGAGTCGCTTTTCTCTTGTAATTTTTATATCGACTCAGAGGCAGCGCCAGCACGCTGTATTAGAAACTCAAAATATAAACCTTTCAGAGATCGGAAAATCGAACAACCTCCAGCCTAGCAAAACGAAAACTGGAAGCAGCAGAGAGTGGAGAGTGGTCAGTATTTTTTATGAAATTGATTTTTGTTGTCGCATTAGTGGTCGCATTAGTGAAATGTCATGACCACATTTTCGCAATAAAATAAGTTACAAACAAACTTGACTTCAACTGCACTTATTTTGGATCATCGATTAGAGACAGCTGTACACCTTGGGCGTTAATTTAAATTAAATTTATTTATTTTTTAGCATTGCTGAGCCAAAAAAGAAAAAAAGACAACAGGGAACATCCCAACATTTTCAACAAGTTGACGATTGGTAGTAGTATAAGTATGCCGACAGCAACGTCCGTTGTGTTTTCATACTTTGATTTATTCATTTGTTATAATTTCGTTCGCATTGGAGTAAAATAATAAATATTCCTCAACTCAAAGAAGTTATTCACTCTAAATTAAATCTTAGGGAGTTTTTGTTTCATAGGTAGCCTTGTCCTTAAATATAAAAATTCTGCCTTCCTGTTTCTAAACAGTGGACTTGCATTTTGGCTGTTGGCAGCGAATGAAAAATCTATCCATAATTCATACCTAGGATTCTCTGGGGGATTTTTCCGTGAGAGTGTCAGGATTTGTTCAATGTGGTTTTAAAAGTTCTTGAATACGTCATATCGAATTCGAATGGTGGCTGCTAGGAACTTTACGCCCATAAAGAACGTAATTCCTAAGTTTATACTGCCTCGCGAAATTTTTACTTAACAGAAGGAAGCTCGCGCCCATACATTTTGTTAGGTTGGAAGTGGGTGCGTGCTCAATGTAGAGTGTTTTACAATAAACGGATCGACACAAAAAGTACTTGGAATTTAGTAAAAAGAAAATTCAGTTTGAGTTCGCATCCGTTTCTAGATTTTAGTTTCCCTTAGAATCTATTTCCAATTTTTAGTTTCTCTGAAATAATCTCTATTGAGTTCGCACTTATTTTCCAGTTTTCAATGTTTAGCTTCCCGGAAAACACTTCACTTCATGTTCGCAAACAACTTCTTGTAGCAAGAAATACACGTTTGAACGATAGTTCGAGTAAATCGACTCCAATTTCGTTATACTTTTTTCCCTGAAACGCAATCAAATTTGTGGTTTCGAATTCGAAGATGGTCGCTATAATGGTATTTTGAGGGGTTCGGCAACAGTTTTTCACTCATATATACGGAGTATAGCTTCTACGACATCTAATAATATATTGAATGAAAGTGTGCGCTTTCAGCTTTCAGGAAGATATAAGTTTATCGAAAACGTTTCACTTTGTCGTTAGCTCCCAGAGTGAGCTCAAGCCACTCTATTCGCCCGTAGAATGATAGGTAGTAAATATTGTATGTAGAACGAGTAATTTCTATCAAATATAAGTATTTACTTAAGCTATTCCGACCTTTTCATTAATTTGAAATAAACAAGCTAATTCAAGATAAATTATTTAAATTCTACTAACTTACCTTTTCTTGCGTATTTTTGCTCAAACAACAAAATTTTTTAATTTTAGATCCGTAAGAAGAGCGATTTTATTCCGATTGTGAATTAGTTTATAAAGCATTAATTCATCATTTTCCATGCGACGAGTTTCTAGGGAGTGTAATTTCATGTGTGTCAATCGATCGTTATGTGGTGGCCGAGGATGGGATATGCGATATTTATAGAAAAACATTCTTGTTTTTTTTTACACTCTTTCAATTTGATCGATGGCATTATCATAAAGTGGGCATCAAATTGTCGAACAGTATTCAGGTCTGCTTCTAACGTGGGACGTATACAACAACATACGCATACTGATTTGTGATGAAAACTATTTGTTACATCTAAAGATGAATCCTAAGGTTCCATATGAATTCCGTGTTATGACTCTAATAAATCATTTATAAAAATTAGGAAAAGTAGAGGTCCTAGGATCGATCCTTGCGGAACCCCTGACGAGGGAATGATTCTCTCAGACTTGGAACCACCAATTACAACGAATTGTGATCTATCATGCAAATATGATGAGAACCATTGCACTAGATACTCAGGAATTACAAGTGCTTCCAATTTAATCAATTTGTGATCAACCTTATGGAATGCTTTAGAAAAGTCCTGACCCCCATTTGTAATTGCATCGGCAACTGATGAGACGTATTCCATTAAATTCGTTTGAGTAGACCTTTTCTCGAAGAAACCATGCTGGCTACTATAAATGTTCGATTTAACCTGAAAGTTTTGTGAATACAAGTCTCTCGAATATTTTAGAAACTGCACACAAAATACTGACTGGCTTATAATTTTCTATTTTATCTTTGACTCTTTCTTTAAAAATTGGTGAGATAAAACTGGCTTTCCAGTCTGAAGGAAACTTTCTTTACCTATTAAAGAGGATGCTTAACGGTAGGCAGAGAGATAACGACAGGTGCACGAAAAACATCATTGGTATGTTGTCTGGGCTTGCGACTTTGTTTACATCTTACAATTTTTTAATTACTGACTCAACCTGATCAAGAGTAAATGATATCTCCGAGAGATCGGGATCTGGAACTACTTCTAATTGATGAATGAAAGGGTCAGAGACAACCTCGGGGGAGATACTGATTATTGGATTAGAAACCGAATTGATACTTGGCAAACAAATAAACGCAATTATTAATAGCTTTCGTTTGTCAGGATCGAAAGAAGAGGGTTAATTAGTACTACTATCATAACAATATTTCTGATTATATTAATATTTGATCAGACCGTCGTAATGGGTCGATGTTTAAAATGTTCTATCAGAACGTTCGAGGCCTTAAAACCAAAATTATTGGGATTAGAACTAATTTCTGTGTGATTCTTCTGTGTGAAACGTGGTTAAGAGATGATTTTTCCAGCAACGAGGAAAGACAGGGAAAACGCTGAAATTGGTAAAAATGATGGGGGTGGATGCTTAATTGAGTTAAAAAAGCTTTGTATCTAAACGAATAACAGACTTTGAACTGATTAATGATGTTTTGGTCACTATTAATTACATAGACGGAAGCAAGACATATCTCAATGTAAGATATATTGAATTGAGAACCAGTTTTGAATTTTATAAAAAGCAATGTGTCTGCTAATGCGAATGATAAAATTATATTAGGAGGTGACTTCAACCTCGGAGATAGTGTAAAATGGAATTATGATTCAACATGTGGGACATATGTGTCACAATATGTGGTAGGCTCTATACCGAATGAACTATGAGACACTCTCTTATGTGACATGAATCAACTGAATACTGTACGCAATGTTAAGGGCAGAAAATTAGATTTACTGTCAGCTAACCTTCCACCTGAACGGGTAAAGTCAAGGAGGGAAATGAATCCGTTAGTTGGTATTGATGGTCATCATCCAGCGCTTTCAGTGAATTTTGACTTGTCGAGATTCAAATATCTTAAGGAAAACAGATTGCCTACGACTAACTTCTTCAAGGATGGTTATGTATAGCCTTGCGTCAATAGACTGGTCTTGTGAACTATTTGGAATGGATATTGATAGTGCTATTAGAAAGTTTTATCTTCTTCTGGAACTGTAAATTCGCACTATTCCGAAATCTCCTACTTCATCTAGAGATTATCCGGTTTATTTCTGTCATAAATTAGTCTCATTAATTAAGAAAAAAATTCCGTTAGATTGAAAATGAGAAGTGAAAAATCTGCAGTCACTAAAAATAAGCTTAAAGCTGAATACTCTAAACTTCGTAAAGAAGTCAAAGAAGGCATACAGTTAGGATTTAATGAATATGTCAATGTTTTTTTGCTTTCACTTAATCCCTATGAAAGACGAACTCGCTACCGAACAGCATGAAATATATGGTTGAGGAAGCTTCTGATAGAGTGTCAGTTTGTAACTTGTTTTTTCTGCATAAATCGGGTAAATCTTATCCAATTTTCAAAAACTTCCTTTCCTGAAAGATAATCAGACAATTAGTTACAAGATTGAATTTAGGAAGAATCGGTCGAAATCTTTCGAAGTTACGGTCAAAAAAGTGGCGAAAAACTTGGTTTTTTGAAGGTTGGTGGAACTTTTTAACTTATATCTCTGCGAAATTAAAACGGAAATCACTCTTGAAGATTTAAAATAAAAGATATGGACATCAGAAAATCACGGAAGTTGAGTGGTTCGGGCTGTACGGTCCTCAATGTGGGCCCAACTCACGCTGCGCGATCCTACACGATATTTGGTGTTTTTTTGTGAATATTTCTTTAATTACGGACTTTTTCCAAAGAAAATATGTGAACTGGTGACATTTGTTAAGGATAAGTATCATTTACGTAACGAAAGTGACTTCAGAACAGTTATAGCCAACAAAACTTCTGCTAGAAATACAATGATGGTCAAGGGTCTCAGTGCTTTTAATACTTTGCCAAAAGACATTAAAAATGAGACAGATGTCTTTAGATTTAAAAAGCACTGCTTGAATATGTGAATGCGAACGTTGAGAATAAAAAAAACTAAGTGATGAATTAGACTTTAAAAAACAATACGTAATTGTGAAACTTATAGCAAATGCTAATAAATAAATGTATCTATATGTCTATTTATGATGAGGTAGTGCTCCTAGCGTGTCCTCAGTGAAACGAAATTGTTGCGTTTCGTTTCGAAATTAGTAAATCAAGCGTTTTGAGACCAAAACGGAAATGAAACGAAACGAAACTAAATGTATGACTTCGTTTCAGGTTAAATGGGTTGAATGATTGTTCTAATCTAAGTAGCTTTTCAAATATGCTGAGATATGAAGTCATTTTATTCACAAAAACTGTGAAATCCGATATTTCCACATTTCACCGAAACAAAGCAATATAACATTGAAACTATGGATCTTTCTATCGGTCAAATCATCCGTATTGATGAAAATCAAAGTTGTGAAGTCGGTGAATTATTAACGATTAATTTGGAAACTGTGAAACAATTGAAAAAACCTAACAAGACGCGATCTCCTGTTTATAAATTTTTCGAATGGGATGAACAAATTTGTAAATGGAAGTGCACCACTTGCAAGTAATTACATCAACATATGATTTTATTGTGTCGCATAAATAACAAACAAACTTTCCATACTTCGCTAGTGTCACCTATGCACTCCAAGAATCTGGAAGCACTGGTTCTTTGGTAAATCACATGAAGCGGAAACATGTGTCAATGTACAACAACGAGATATCAAATGTCGAGTCAACAAAACCTGAGAACAGAGTGATAACGAAGGAAGGGTTTCGTCAACAGATCGCCGAATTTATTGTCTGTTGTGATCAACCCTTTACAATCGTTGAAAATCCGTATTTCATTGATCTCGTCGATTTTTGTTCCGGAGGAAACGAGGCATGTAAACTCTTCAGTGCCCAAACTGCGAAGGAAGACATCGATAAGATGTATGTCGAATTCAAAACAAACGCAAAAAAAGTTCTTCAGAGTAACGCTGCAAAGATTAGCTTCATTATTGACTGCTGGACCTCTTCGAACCAACATCCCTTTCAAGGAGTCATAGCAAGATATATTTCGAATGATTGGGAGTTGAAAAGTGTGGTCATCGACCTAACTGTGCTTCGTGGGGATCACGAAGGAAAAAATATTGCAAATGCATTCTGGAATGTGCTGGTAGACTACGGTATAGTGGAAAAGCTGTTGAGTGTGACGACGGATAATGCCAGCAACATGGACACTCTTTTCGACGAGCTTGAGCGACTATTCGAAGCGTACGGGATCCCGTTTGACTCGAAAAACTTTCGAGTCAGATGTTTCGTTCATATTTTAAATTTGGCCAGTCGGGCTATGATCAATACTGTTGGTGATGGTGACAGCAGTACATATCCCAGTGACGACGAAAGTGATGGTGAGGACGAAGTCGAAAAAGTGGGAAGCAAAAACGCGAAAGTTCTGCCAGTTGTCGCTAAAATGCGGAAAGGGGTCGTTGCAATAAGAAATTCGCCACAAAGAAGGGAACTGTTCGAAAAACAATGTGCGGTCACTGGCATCAAACATAAGACATTGTTGAGAGATGTCAGAACGCGTTTCAATGCTACACTAACTATGATGGAGCGTGCAGAGGAAATGAAGCAGCCGTTTGACATGACTTTGAACTGCATCCCGAAATTGCGAAAATATTGTCTGAACAAAGAGGAGTGGCAAATGATTCATGAATTGATAAAATTACTGAAACCGTTCAAAGAAGCCACCATAATGCTTTCGAATGAGCATTCGCCGACAATGTCGCGAATTTCATCCGTTTATCATGTGCTCTTCAATCACTTGGAAAAGGTAATGGACAACAATGATAACGAGGCACCTGCGAAACGATCAAGAAAAATCAATCAGCAAGAGCGTCCTGAATGGCTGATGAATGCAGCTAGTAATGGGTGGGAAAAATTACGGAAATATTACCCAACGGCTGATGGATTGGTACACATCGTTGCTACAGGTAAGCTATAAAAACATTGATCTAACGAATTCATCCAGCGACGGGCAGTGATTATTGAAATTTAGTTCTAGATCCTCGCTACAAATTGGTTTGGTACAAAGCTACCGGTTGGCCAAAACATTGGATCGACAACGCTCGAAAACAGTTAACTGAATTTTACAAAACCAAATATTTGCCGCTGTATTCAAAAAGCAATGATGAACGTACGCCAACGACAGAAATACAACAACCGGCACAACCATCTTTGTTTGGTGACTTATTTGCGAAGCAAATGCGAAGTTTTCACAAATCTTCGACAGATGATGACCTGAAACGTTATTTGAGTGAGGATGTCGTCGATCCGGACATGTTGGTAAAAGAACGCACTGGAATTAACGGAGTTCTAGGATGGTGGAAGGTAATTGAAGCACTAAATAATGATACGTTGACCAAACAATAAGTTTTAATAAACAAAAAAAAAATTTTTTTTATATCACAGATTCATGAGAAGGAGTTCCCGGTATTGTCTGCCATGGCCAAGGACTTTTTGGCCGTATCTGGCAATGGCATCCCCGTGGAAAGATTATTTTCGGCGGGACCAGACATCCTTCATGCGAAAAGGCAAGGCCTAAGTGCTGCATCGATACAAAAGTTGGTCTGCTTGCGATCCTGGTTAAAAACTGGTTTCGACAAGGACTTAGCATATGCGCTGACACACAAGCTTGGTGTTGACTGTGTCCAGACGTGAAATAAAAGTTTTAGTTTTTGTTTCACTTTGCACATAATATAAACTTACTTGAAACTTGAGATAAATACAGAAAAATTCATTTGCAACTAGGCAATCATAATTGTTTCTAATTTGTCTACGAAGACATTCTAATGCCTTTAAAAAAAAAAATTTTTCGTGACTTTGCTTTTACATCGCGAATATGAGACTTGACATAACCATATTTTTAATTGTCAAAAGTGAAACAGAGAAATGACAAATAATTTTGATCATACACATAATTGACACACCGTAAAACGAAACGGTTTTGAAACGAAAAATGTTTAACTCGAACCGAAACGAATTAAAGCCACACAAAACGAACAATGCATCGAATTGAAACGGCTGGCGCACTATGATGAGGTTTTTTTGGGGTGTTGCAGAGAAAAAAGAGGCGAACTATTTTGTTCATGGAAGTATGGATCAAGCCCTCTCCTAAGTGCTCTAGGTCGGTTCTAAGATCGGGCTTTTTTTTCAAATGTTTTCCATTCTTTTTTTAATTTCGGGCTTTTTTAAGGATTGGAGATGTTTTTTGCACCGTTTCTTCGGACGGGTTTTGCCCTTTCGGCAATATCCAATCCAACTTAATGTCGACGCAATTTCATACACTCAAAAGTTAAGGCGACTTTTACTTAGATACGTTCGAATCTGTTTGCAACATCTATTCTGATGCGTAGGGATCCCATGCATATGTTTTTTCCTTGTTTTCTAGGAGAAACATAAAATTCGCGTGGAAATGGGACGCTCCATAGCGGACTGTCTAATGGCACTCGTGTGCCAATAGCATACTCCGGTGAGGACTGGCTAATGGCATTCAAGTCACTCCATTAAAAGGATACAAAAGGCAGGTAATTTTATGCGTTCGCTTCTAAGCCCTGGTTTACCATTAAAAAAAATATCACTCCGTTTTTCGATCTTTATTTCTTTTACCTGAAGTTAAGGTTACACACTTCCAGGATTTCCCATATTTTGGAGAACCCTCTATGAATTCTCCTAATGGACAAATCTGAAAGTATATCAAACTATCATGATGGCTGTATTCGAAGAATAAACTCATCCTATTGGTCCAACCTGATTGAGATTTTCTGAATCCAATCGAATCTTCTGAATTTGTCCTAGTTTTTTAAATATTGATCCAAGGATCTTACATACTTCCTAAATTCTACATGAAAATCTCCTCAATTCCTGTGTAATATAGCGATATGCTTGCTATGCTACATGTAATGCCATGACATAAATAATATTTAGGCCATTTCACTCAAAAGTTGAAAATAAAAAAGTTTATGACCTGGGAACCTCGTTTTTCGGTTAAACTGTTCGTTTGACAATCTTTTTTTGTGTAAGAGACTTATAGATAAGATCTAGTACCTTCGTACACTTCAGTAGATTGGCACGGTTCCCAGGTAATATACAAAATTCATTGTATGGAATTGCCCATTTACACGTGAGGTAATGAAAAATTTGGCATTTTGGCATTCGAGTAGTGCTAATGTTTCCTAGAACAGTCAAATATTGTCAAAACATGAAAACAAATTGTGTTACTTCCTCAAGCAAAAAGAATTAATTTCTTCTTTGTATGATTTTGGGCCAGTTTGATCGAACTTCCTAAGTTCTGGTTTCCTGGTTCTGTCTGGTCGACATGCGCATTCTATCCAGGCAACTTAACATTTCTCTGTTCGTATTACGCGCTGCTATGACTACTCCTTTAGAAGTTAAAAAAGGTCTCTAAATGAACAAAATCTACCTTGCGCGAAATTTTGCAGAGAAAAAATACATTTTTAATACGGTTTGCAGATGACAGCAGTTATTTCGTGTAGTTTCAGACTGCGTCAGCAATGAAACGAGAGGATAACTTAAGCCTTCTGTTCTTTTTGTAAAAAAAATGATCCGATAAAATACACAATCGTTTTATTTTATTATTTGAGTATAAAATTTATGTCTTGGCCGATGTTTTAACTTTTAACTCGTTATCCGGGAAATAGGAATATTCTTCGTCATCACAGGCACCTTTTCTACCTACCAACCGTTCACCCTCTAAAAAATAAATTTTTCCATGATTACGCTAATCAATGAGAGAGAGAAAATAGAAATTTCAAGCGGAGCAATGTTTGGAATTGGAATTTCACGATACTTGCGAAGTGCGAAAAGCGAGCTGAGACAAAGTCTTTTATATTGAGAGTTCACACGCCTTAAACGGATCAAAAGTTTAGGTCTGGGCAAGGTGCCCTGTTAGCTCCACATTAATCTGACTGAAACTGGCCTGAAACGTGAAGCATGACCTGAGTATAGAAAATGGATTACTCCCTCCCGAGCAATTGGTAAAATCAGGTCAGGCTACTCAAGTTTGAATGGCCTGTTTGTTTTGTCGTTTGTCGCTTGTTTCGTAGAATTCCAACTAGATCAAACTTCGGTCTTGTTGAAATTTCCCCTTTCGCTTTGCTAGCTAACTACTGTTCCTATCGGTTACTTACTGGAATTTAAACCATTTAGACATATTTCGATATCAAGAACACATTTGTTGGCAAACGTAGCTTCCGTTCCATCCTCATAGGTAAGGCAGTATGGATCGTAAATCTTGCGACAGACTTTTTTGCAGTTTGAACAAAACATGTTGTCGAAAATGCAGACTAAGACAAAAAGAGCATTTAATATTTTAGCAAATGGAATAAATTTCAAAAAAACGTTTACCGAATACGCAAAGTGTTATTGAAAATTTCATTTTTTTTCTGTTTTTTTTTTTTTTTTGCTTTTCACTTAACTCAAAAAAACTTCTTATTACGATGTACGTTTGACTACTTCTCAAGTCCCAAAGAACACTGAAACAATATTCGATCTCATTGTATTTTACTTCTGCAATTTGCTGGTATCAAGATTGCGACAGTCAAAATTGTTAAATAAACCTAATCGAATGTCGATAATTTTGTAACGACGAAAAACCATCTATTCAAATATGTGTGCTCCACAATTTTCTTCAATTCTCATTTAGTTATATTTATGAACGATTTGTAATCGTTTTTAAGAAAATTGGTTTTTGTCACGTATGTCGATTTACATGTTGCAATCCATGGGATGTGAGACCTGCCAGACGTTACTCCATATTGATATCACTTCTTCAAAGGCTCCGCGTATAAATCGTCAACGTAAAATGGTTTAGAATTACATCGTGTGATACAAAGGCATGGAACTAAAATTATCTTCTGTGAACGTTGAAAGCAAAGTTGTGACCAATTGTCCCGAAACCCTGGTCCAAATATCACATATTAAACTTGATAATGAGCTTTTTGCTCACATGGATAATTCTTAGAGATCCTTTCGTTAGCGACGTTTTCACTGTATCAGTGGTAAATTGCACGCGAGCCTAGTGCCATCTATGATGAGGTCTTAGAATGCCCGGTAGGCATTTCTTGGACCACATGCTTAACGTGAATTCTGAACCACGTCTAACGGTAGCTAGCATTGTACCATTAAGATTTCTTTTGGTGCTAATTATATATCCGTCCAAAGTCAGACTCAGATATTTGTACACAGAATTCATCGAATATGGGTGACGTCATATTTGTCATTCTCCTGTGTACGATACGTTGCGGCACCAAATTCACAACTACCCATATTACGAAGCCTGGGTGTAGTACACTTTCGATTAAAAAAATCTTTATTTGAAAATCGGAAGAGTTATGTACAAAGAACACATGGCTAATTCCATCGTTAACCCATACATTATCGCTACCATGTCACCTGGGGAACGAATGTGTTTTGTCTCATGTTAATTTAAATCATAAAAAGAGTGAAAAAGATGAAATTCGTTACCCAGGTGACGGTAGAGTCATTCTTTGTGAAATCACCCAAACTGAAAATAACGCATTCGAGGAACCTAATGAAATTGTGACGGGTGGTAGGGCTAATTGATATAAGAAAATTGTGGAAGACACTTTTCCGGGGAGAGTCTTAATTTAGCTGGCACGTCTACTCGAAAATGCACTAAAATCTGGTACAGTCATTTCTTTAAGATTCTATAACTTTTTACGGATAAATCCGATTAAAGTGACTATGGCTGATTTAGACAGACGTTAGATGAAGCTTTCAGGTAAAAACGAGATCGATTCGAAAAAGTCAATTTTCTGGCCTCCGCAGGCCTTCGAATTGAAAAATTAGAGTTTGCGAAAATGAATATCCTTCTTGATTTTTACTTTTATATCCAAAAAAAAACTTTACTTCATTTCTCACATACCCTGAAAAAATTACGGTGGTGAATTTTCTCTTTATCGAGAAAAAAATTAAAAATGGGTGAAAATGTTAAAATGAGTTATTTACAAAAGACCAAGAAAAACTTAAGCGGCCCTTGCTCGGCAACCTTTGGGCTGACAGTGCCCAGATTCAATTCCATAAAAGATTTTTCGATTAGAGAAAAAAAAGTTTTTGAAAATCGGTTGAGTCTTACCCGAGTTATCGTGCACTAACAGCTTCAACATGAGCATGCATATCTACACTACACACAATTGTTCAATACTAGGGTAGTTTTTTTTTGGGTGTAAGGTCGGGAATTCAATTAATTATGGGTCCACAGTGTACGGAAGAAGTAAATATTGGACCCGTATTTTTTATAGCAAGTTTTAAACGTTTTTCGCGGCGCGAAACGTAAATTCATTCATATATGCGAACACGTTGGTTAGAGCGGTACAGATATATAGTGTATATCTTTATTACTTCTGCTTAACTGAATTCCTGACACCCCAAAAAAACTACCCTAGGGTGTACCTAGGAACGTTACTTTCATGCTAAACATTGAAGAAAATCCTATACGAAATTTGTCCCTACCAGGATTGAACCCGGATATTCTTGGTGGAGAGCCAGTACGTTACCACAGACCTAACCCGTTCCCATACAAACACATACTAAACTTGGTGAAGTCAAAAGTCACTTTTTATTGTTTAATTGTTTAGTCACACGTTTATAACTTTGGTAACTTCCGAATTTGGTTGGTGGATTTGGTAGATTTTGACGTTTGAAAAAGGAAAACGTGTAAAATCTCGCTACAGGGAGGTGAGGGAAATGAATGAAAAAACAAGAATTTTCTTAAATTTTTAATGGTTTTTTAGTCTGTTTTACAATTTATAAATAAATTTCAAACCACCCGATCGAACCACGTCGGCTTTCAATAGATCTTTATAAGAAGCTGGAAGTTTTAAATGTGCTAAGGTAATCAAAAAATCATATAATATGTCGTTTGTCTTTTTGGTTCTTCCACGTTTCAAGAATATCATGTAATTTCGTGTAATTAATGTAAACAAGACAAGCCTCTTTTTGTAATAATTTTCCTTAAATAATCCTTAAATTTTTCATGTTCTTGCTAGTGTGTCAATAGATCAAATGGGAAAAGTGGTTTTTGTCTATAACTCGTGTGAGACGCAATGGAAACAAATGATACTTAGCAAGATTATGGACCTCCATAATACGAACATTTTTTGATTCTGACCCCTCCGCCCACTCCCACCTGTTTGGAGTTATTAGTCATTTTAGGTCAATTCTTTGGATTACTTTTGCCGCTTGCAGCAGCGGTGTGCTGTGAAACTGAGTATATGGGTACTTCATACACCTAGCCCAGTAAGAATATCCTTCACCTTCAGAAAAGCCAGGAAGCACCGTCACTTGTGAACAGCTCTTTTTCGCATATCCAGCTGCAGATCATGTTTCAGGGCAGTTATACAGACTTCTTCAGCTGAAAATAGTCAAGAAAAAGTGTCAAAAATTGACCTTTCTTACAAAAGTTATTCCAGACCGGTGCAACAGCCTTAAACCGGGGAAGTCTTTGCATGGTCTTATAGTAGGGGTAGTATACTAGAACACCCCATACTCAGTTTTTCGGTTGATCGCTGCTTCAAGCAGTAAAGCGTTCCCGAAGTTTTCACCTAAAATGACTAATAACTCAGGAGTGGGGGAAGGCTCCAAGGGATCCAATGATGAAAAACCTTTGTATCATTGGGGCTTACCATCCCATGAAATTTCATTTGATTTCATTTCGTTTTACACAAGTTATAGCCAAAAAACCATTTTTATCACCCCCTGACATACACTTACTTAGAGCACCATAACTCCCCCAAAACATCAAATTTTCCAAAAATGAGAAATTACTTTTCTTACAATAGAACAAGGAATCGAATGGCACATTCATCGGGAAAAAGTAGGACATGTTGTCCCAAAATCGTTAGAAGTTTTCGCAAAATCACTCTTAAGATCTAAAATTCTAATTGATGGATCCGTTTTTCTCGTAATTGTTTTTGGATACAAAAAGTGGTTCCGTTTTTGGAAAAAAACTATTTAAATATGAAGACTTCGGGAGAAAAACAAGATATGTTCATTCTTGCAAAAATGAACATATATCTTGTTTTTCTCCCAAAGTCTTCATATGTCCGTTGGAATCTCCGGAAAAGTTTTCCAATTTTCTTTGATTTAGCTATCCCAAAGTTAGCTATCCATGGGTCAATCTTTAGGCTAACGATTCTGTATGGTAGCGAAAGTTGGGTAGACTGCGGATATCTAGTGCATGACCTGGACGTTTCTGACATGAGGATTCTTAGGAGCATAGAAAAGGTTAATCGGAGGGAGCAGTGGGAAAATTAAATTAGGAACGACGACATCAGGGAAAAGCTAGGGGTTTCGTCAGTAGAAGAGGCGGCAAGGGTTAGCCGTCTGCGCTGGTTTGGGCACGTTAAAAGGATGGGCGATAACAGGCTGCAAAAGAGGATCTTGGATGCACAGTTCGACCTAGGGGTAGACCAAGGAGAAGGTTTATAGATTCAATCAAGTCAGACTTAGAAATTAGGGGACTTTCACTGGACGGGCTTACCAGCTCCTTGGCAGGGGATAGGAGGGCATGGAGGAGGGTGGTTCATCCATCGTCCTAGGGTTGCGGCTTAGAGACCTCACACCCAAAGGTAGTACCGGTTAATACGATGATGATGATGATTAGGTATTCCAAAACTATTCGTTATTCTCCCAAACGTCTAACATCTTCAGCATTAATTCTTTTGAAGTATTTGTAGCTTACATAGTAGGGTGGAGCGTTTTTGGACTTGTTTTTAATTTCTCATCTCCCCAACCGGAAATAAGATTTTCATGCTTGCTATCAGGGATGAAAGTTGAAAAATGTAAGCCCAAGGGGCGAAAGCGCCAGCCCCTTGGGCTTACATTTTTCAACTTTCGTCCCTGATAGCAAGCATGAAAAACTTAATACGTCACTCGGAAATGAATTACATGCCTACTACCTCGTACGTAAATAACTATTTCAGGTGGCCACGATTACGAAAATGCCTTTGAAAAATTTTGAAACTCAAATTTGGACCTTCCGCCATTGCTCTGAAGAGTTTCGTCTGGTTCGTCCTACTGTTGAGTGACCACTCAAAATTTTCTTAAGGACTCAGGCACCAACCTGAAATACCTTTTGTATTGAATTTGACACGTTCCTCGCGACTTTTCAACCGCACTGCGGTGATAGCATCTTGTTTCTTCACCTACTGCTGCAGTTGATGACTCCGTAACCATTTTTACAAAGCGTTTCGTCGCTTGTGAATGACAGGAAAATGGTTCCATTTTTTGTCATAAGCCAGAAGTTCCACGAGATCAGAATAAACATCAATCTTCAATATATAAGAGGGAATAAGGAAGCTGCTATATTATTGTGTGAGTGTTGACTCCTTTTTTTAGTTTGATTTTTATAAATTATTCTTAATAACTTTATTCTGATTGACGTTAGTGCATTTGCAATGAACGAACTAAGGAGTTGCAGTCGTGATGACTGTCCTCCTGGAAATGTGTAGTGTATTGGCATCTCGAGACCAGCTAACGAGGTCTTGATTTCCAAGAATGTACTTGTTCTGTGCAATGTTTGTTTGTTAGGTAATTCTCCCTTTGTTGAATCCTCGGAACAAGTGACTCCAAATGCGTCTCTGACGCCCAGGAATTGTAAGGGCTCTAAAAAGTCGTCCGATGTTCCGGGCCAGTCTAACCAGTCAGTCTCGAATTCACTAATACAACTTCCGCTAATAGCGACTCTTTAGAGATGCTACCTTTACTTCGTGATATTAAATCTTCAGTTACTGATCATCGCAAGGAAACAAAGTCTTATGCTTCCGTTTTATTAAGATGGCAACCACTAAATCTGCAACGGTCAATAGACCTCTTTTCTGTCAAATTGCTTCAGACGCAGCTTCTTCAAATGAATTGTCTAACTTCCCGTCATTAAATGTCACAGCTATGAAGCGTAAACTTCAGCCGTCAAGGCATCTCACTCCTAAGTATCCCATAAAATTCGCCAGCGCAAGTTGACATCCGGCACCAATTTGGACACCAACCATGGACTAGGTAGCCCAGTTAAATTTCTTCAACCAGTGAAGAGACTTTCAAAGTACATTTACGTTTCTCGCCTCAAGCCAGATGTAACAGCGCAAACGGTTTCCTCGTACATGAAGACGAAAATGCCCGAACTGGGACAAAATGATTTCAGCTTCAGACTTTTCGTCAAAAAAGATCAAAAGCTGGAAGAACTCTCGTTTATTTCTTTCCGGCTAAGTTGCACAGTTGAACTCTTTGACAAACTTTTAGATCCTTCTTTCTGGCCCTCTCATGTCCAAATTGGAGAATTTCAGGAGAAATAAAGGAGGACCTTATACACTTTTTTATCAATTTCGACAACTCCAGCGATAGAATCAACACAGGAAATTTGCAATTCTCCCGCAATTTCATTACCGAAACAAACTCCAGTGGTAAAAGAAACAACATCAATGAGTATGAAACACTGTGTGTCAGGGTCGGGTTCAGCCGCGAATTTCTGATTTCTTCCATCATAAAGATAAACCAATCGTATGTAACGGTTACATCATGTCTCATTCACAGTCAATAACTTCAGCTAAGAATTATCTTGATTCCATTAATCCCATTAAATCTGATCTCTCAAAGAGTAATGTCAGTTTATATTATCAGAATGTTCGCGGATTAAGAACAAAAACTGGTGATTTTCCAAATAACTCCTTGACGTGTGACTACGATGTTATAGCACTGTCTAAAACGTCGCTCAATTCGGCCTTCTTTGACAGTGAAACAGTTTTCAGTTTATAGAACTGATCGGTCTGAATTAAATAGCGTACATCAGAGATATGGAGGTGTTCTGATCGCTGTGCAATCATCTTTACCTAGCGAATGTGTTCCGGTGCCTGGCACCGACAACATCGAAATGGTTTTAGTTAAAGTACAGCTTCAAAGTCATTCGCTTTTTCTCTGTTGTCTATACATCCCTTCAGGCTCTTCTGTAAAAGTATACACAGAGTATCACGATGCATTAGAAAAGACACTTAAGTTTATAGATCTGGATGACCTTTTAGAAGCGGTTCGATATTTTGACGAGTTAATTTATGAAAACCTTTAATCTAAATGCATTGAAAAATCTAAGTTAAATGAAAAATCATTTTCAAAATTTTCAAAAAAAAGTCTAACAACGTCATCTTTGTAAACAAAAATAAACTATACGATTTTTGAGGTAAAATAATTCAGATCTAGCAAAAAATTGATTGACTTTATCTCGCGCTTGGAAGAAAAAAGGTAAGTAAAATTTATAAATAATTTATTCAGAAGTTTCAAAAGCGTAGCAAAGTGTGATATTCTATAAAGCAGTCCGGTACACAAAGGCCCACATTGCATTCAAACCTTGACGAAGATCTCTTTATCTCTTTTATTTTTGAATGACTGCAGACAAAACATGTTCGTGTCTTCAAACGTGAACCTCCACTCAAAGGAGCTTTCGTTGGAAAATGGCGATCGATTAAACGTTAAGGATGAGGGACAGAAGAGCTGCAAACAGTCCTTTCTTTTGAGATTTATCTTTGTCCATATTTTGAAAGCAGACTTCGAACTAGTTCGTTCCGAAAAGTTCTCAGACTTCTTTTCTTACCAGATTTCATTGTGTGCATTATATTGCAGTTGAAAACTTCCAGATTCTCGAACTGTGGCATTTCCTTACCGCAGGCCCGTATCTAGGGGGGGGGGAGGCAAGGGGGGCTTAGCCCCCCCTGAGCGTCTTCAGAGCCCCCCTAGCGAAACTGAAATGTTGCGAATTTTGCAAAAAAATATAAATCTTGACGTCATGATCGTTTTCAATAATTGAAATTTTCGCCTGCGGCGCAATCATTCTTTTCTTTTCCAATCATTTCAATGTTTCCATTTCGTTACTGAAATAGATTTTCGGTTATTGGTCACATAAGTCACATATACTGAGCTCTTAGAATTTTTGCTATAAATTGGTAATCAGAACTGTATACTTTCATAGAAAAGCAAAATGTCCAATTCAATTTTGAAAAATTTTCGCCTGCGGCGCAACTTTTAAATATAACATTCACCACCCACTCAAACTAAACTTTTTATTTTTCTCGCATAAGAATAATACTCAAAAATTTGTTTCCCTGCAGTGTTATAACAGAAGTTGTATGCTAGCTGCTAACAAAACCTGCGGCAAAAATTTAGGAATTTTTCTGATAAATAGTGTGAACGATTTTAGGAAAATATGGGAAGTGAAGGACAAATTCTATTGTCAAAACTTAGAGTAGCTTGTTTTTTTTCCGTTGCTGTATATATTTTAGGCGGAGGGGAACTTCGCACATTTAACTCACATTTTGTGAGCTAAGCTAACCAGAAGATAATTTCATGTGAAAATAAGTAATGAGATTATTTTGGAAAAATGGAAACGCCATGAATAATACTAAATTTTTCAAAACTTTGTGAAAAAATTTTTTCGCTCGCTCCGCTCGCGATTTCTGACGTCGGTTTTGTTTCAAAGACGAAGCAGAGTCGTGTGTGCGTCCTAAAAAGCGGGGAAGGAAACACCAGTTTTGTGTGCTAGGCACGGCAAATAATTTAGGGGGGCGCCGTTCAAACACAAAACACCTTCTATCGGCCACACTGTTTACCGAAAACCCTATACCAAAAATACGACTGTATTACTTTGAAATGCGCGAAATAAAGAGAACTTTCTCAAAATTTCATATGATTTTATTAATTCGGTGGGGGGCTCGAGCCCCCCCCCCCTGGCAGTCGACCCTGGCTACGGTGCCGTTTAGATGCTATATATTTGAAGCACAAGCGTCAAACTTTCGTCGATGGTCAGATTTTTGTACGCATTGATGTAAAGTGGGAATCTAGCTTTCAGCAGGTCCATGATTGGTTTGATTTTGAAGAGCCTGTCGCCTGGTTCTTGCTTTTGATTGTCATTGAAATGCAGTGCCCGTAGTATAGAGCTGACTGGGCATACCAAATTTGATGCCCAGCCCATGCCCAATGCCCACTTTTTAAAAAAAAAAAATGCCCAGCCCATGCCCAAGGCCCACTTTAAAAAAAATGCCCAGCCCATGCCCAATGCCCACTTTTTTCAAAAAAAATGCCCAGCCCATGCCCATGGTTCATCCAAGAAAGCGAAGGAATTTACTAAAATATTTGCCTTAACAGTTAACGCTTAACTTCAATATCACTTCACACTGCGTGAATCACGCACATTAAATTTTACAAAATACGAAATACGAATTTTCTGCGAATTACGACTTGAAAACGTGCAGATACGAACAATGCGCTAGCAAAATGTGATGGATACGTTAGACAATATAGAACAAGAATATTAATGAACAAAAAGAGGGATAGCGTAGCGATAGATTCATTCTGTACTCAATGCTACCGATGCTACCTATTGAATTAAATATGTACTACGAAAAGATCATTCACAATTGTTAAATCTGTTGTATCTGACTGTTTTTTCAAAGGCTTCGGACTCTCAATTATTCCAATTGGACCCTCGACGCCCTTTTTGAATTAAAAAATCAGGTGGGCGACGTGGGCGCCGACATAATTTGATAATGCCCACTCCCGCGCCCATGCCCACGGAAACTTGGGCATGCCCATCCCCATACCCACTCACCTCTACCGTAGTATTGCGAAAAAGCGGTCCCTCGGCATTATCTTCCGAAACATCTGAGTCTCAATCAGTGGATCTCTACTCCAATATTGTTCCATCTTCGGTTTTTTCACGGCTGCCATCAACATAAACGTAAATTTCTCGCCTGTCAATATCTTCCTTTTGATCCAGAATCGTACCAGAATCGAAAAATGGTATTTGTTCGATTGTTCTACAATTATATTGACATGCTTCTCATCGAAAAATAATTCAGAAAAGAATAGTTCGTTATAATGTGAAGTTTGTAGAACGTCGCAAGAAAGTCCAGATGAACACTCATCAAAGTCAAAAAGTTTAGCCGTAAATTTAGCTGATTCCCAACCCTCTGCTTCCTTTTGCATTTTGTTTTGTATTTATTTATTTTCTTATTTTGCTTTTCGATTTTCTTTGCAAGAGAGATGCAATTTTTTATTTTCGTCGGTGGAACCGACACGATACGGTTGCTGGACATCATTGCTGAAGATAATGTAGTGGCAGTGCTCGAATTCCTATTTAGGAAGCTTTTACGTCGGCGATCAATTTGACGTGATGCAATTTTATTTTTAGAAGGTTTTATCGAAGGCGTTTTAAGTTGTGGAGATGCTGCTGCTTGAGAAGTTTTTATTGATCCCATCTTCAGTGCTGAGGTGCTGTCGTGTTTTTTCGGCGGCATTGAATTTTTGTTCTTAGAAATTTTCGACGACATTTTGTGATTAAAACTCGATAAAACATTCGATTGAGAAATTTTGCGTCTCTTTTTTGGTACTAAGTTCTCTTCGTCACTGCTATAAGCTTTCAAATTCCACTCTTCGTCTTCCGATTCGCTCTCTGACTTAATATTCGTAAAAATTTCTTTAAAATCAGCCATTACAGATTCGTTCGACAAATTGGATTCATACTAAAAACAAAAATGTCAAATCAAATTGTAACAAATTGTAAGAAATCACTCTAAAACGAATAAATATGTCCGCCGCGTTTAAAAGGTTATGATGAAATGTGTATTTTAAGAGATTTCAATCTAAGTCAGGTTGATTGGATTCCTGACAGCTTCAATGACCACATTAACAGCATTGACGACTTAATCAGTAGTCAAGACGACTCACTTGAAAGCAATATGATGCTCCCCACTAATGTCGGTGAAGAAACGAAAGCTGATATCATCTATCGTATGATGAGCGGTAGCCTTCATCAAGTTAACAGCGTCCGCAACCATCACGGAAGAATCTTGGACCTAGTTTTTTACAGCAATCCAAATAACGTCAAAGTCATCAAATCTGATGTTCCTATGAGTCGAATTGATTTATATCACTATCCTATCGAAATAATATATAACGTAACGCTAAAATTGGCATTTTTTAGACCCCCCTTCCCCTCTGTAACGCTAGCGTAACGCAAGGTCTCATCTCGGAAGATGAAATGATATTGCTTAACTGAATTTCATTATGCCGCCAAAAGTATCTCCAGTAGAAGACGTATGTGTGGATGTGATGGGATCAGTGAGAAATGAAACTGAAGAGATAAAAAACTTTGTAGAGACGAAAGCAGTGGAGGTGGTAAAAAGAGAGAAGAGCGGCAGTTCGAACAAATTAAAAGAGAAGTGGAAGAAGATGCATAAAGCGGTAAAATCATTGAGAGAAAAAAATGTTATTTTTACAAGAGCAGACAAAAGTAACAACATCGTTGTGTTAGATCATGAAGACTATGAACGTATTGCATTGAAAACAATTAGTCATGGGCAATACGCTCCATGTGAATATGAAATGGTACAAGAGGTGGAAGACATTTTAGAGAATCACAAGTATGTTTTATGCGAGAACCCCAGGTACGAACTGAGACGATGGAAAGTGAGTAACCCGAAGATACCTAGACTTTATCACACAAAGAACCCGACGAAGATGGTGACTGGAAAGCCCGCCCTGTAGCATCGAACACCAATGCACCGACCGAGAGTATGGCCAAGAAACTAGCCAAAATATTCGGAAAGCTGCCACGACCAGAAGGCAAATCAGTGTTAAATGGCACAAAATTTGCGAGACAGGTGAATGGTGAATCGATCAACAAGAATGAAGAAATGAGCTCGCTGGACGTAACATTGATGTACCCCAACATCCCAATAGTTTTTACCTTAGCACTCCTGATGGCATGGCTTGTTAAGAACGGGGTCACAGCGCCACTAGCGAGGGCATACACTGAAATGGTAGCAGTATGCATATGACAGAACAAATTCCGTTTCAGAGACGTGGTGTATGAGAAAGAGGATGGGGCCGGAATAGGAAACTCGTTGACAAGTATCATGGCAGAGCTGTTCATGTGCTATTTTGAGAAGAAGCTGGAGAAGGACCCGCTTTTTCCCAGGTTCTACAGGAGATTCATCGATGACACCTTCTTATTCCATAATAGGAAGGAAATTCGAAGCCTTCAAAAAACTATTGGAAAATGAAATGGATGAGGTTAAAAAAGGAGCCATCCGTTCTACAATCGAAAAGCAGAATGAAGAAGGTAAACTCCCGTTCCTGAATGTGATGTGCGAAATCGTAGATGGTAAGGTGATAGTAGACGCATACAGAAAGCCAACTAAGACAAGTAGACTCATCACCAGCGACTCTTTTCACGATATGAAGCACAAGATAGCGGCGTACCACTCCATGGCAGACTATATGGTCAATCTTCCGCTAAATGAAGCCTATTTTGAAATGGAGAGAGCAGAAATCGTGGAAATAGGCCATGTTAATGGTTTCAAGAGTTCAACCATCTCTGACATCATGGACATACACATCGAGAAGAAACGCTTAAAAGACATTACAACCTTTTTTGAAAAACCCAAGGAGCCCGCAAAAAGAGTGAGTTTTAGATATTTCCCCAGAATGACGAAGCAGATGAAAACAATTTACAAGAAATTTGACATAGAACTAGTCCATAGGAACGAAGGCAATCTGAGAGATTTATTGGGGACAATTAAGGACAAACCGCTGGACCTGCATAGGTCTGGTGTATACAACATACGGTGTGGGTGCTGCGGGCGCTTATATTATGGAATGACAATCAGGAAGCTTTTCATACGTTTTAACGAGCACATAAATTCTGCGAAATGGAAGCAAAAAACTGCAGTTGAGAGACACATTTTCACTTCAAAACACGAGATCAACATAAGCGACCTGAAACTTATTCAACCTGTCAAGCAACACTGGAAGGTAGAATACTATTAGGCGATACACATACAAAAAAACAAACATGAGAACCTGCTCAATGAAAATGAAGGAAATATTAAATCGCCTTTGCTATACCTTTTTGATCTACAGAGAAAAATAGATGCGAGAGTCATTGACTTGACGGAGGACACGCCCAATTCGAGTGTGAGCGAAATTTTCTATGACTGCGAAGAGTGAAGAGAAATCGTCAATGGTGCAGCAAAATTGTTTTTCATGCTTGCTGAGAGAACCGAAAGTATTTTCGGCCCTCTTAGAAGGGCCTCCAAGTACTTTCGGTTCTCTTAGTAAGCATAAAAAAACCCAATACATCACGCAAAAACAAATGCCTTGTGATGTAAATGACTATTTTGTTTGTGATTCTTGGTGCGTTCGTTTCATTGACGTATGCAACGAAGTTATCTCCGTTATCACCACAGATAAGGAATTAAAATCAATTAATCTATTTTGTTATGTTATAGAATTTTAATTAGTCGATCCTATGGCCAATGTGACGCGTAGAGTTCTCAACATGTGTTCAATTTGTGCATTCTGACTTCTTCTAAGAATTGTGCACAAATTGTCAAATTGTGCACAAACTGTACACACATATACGTAGTTGTGCAAAAATTGTGCACAAATTGTACACACATGTACGCAGTTACACACTTTTTGTGCATTTTATGTGTTCACAAAATTTTGTACTTGTTATGTACTCTAAGCGTACACATTGGCCATAGCGATGATGATGTCAGCTTAGCTGAAGAAACCGGTTGGCAATAATAAAAATATTGTATAGTGCAATTGAAAAAATTAGAGTTTTATTCGTCTCAACACCCAAAGAGTTGATACAATTGCACGGTGTTCTGCGTCCCTACGATAATTTTGTTTGTTTTATAAATTGACAAAAAGCGTAACTGCGAAGAAGTGTTTGACACTTTTCTTTCAATTTCCTTTCACAGTCATGTGATTTTTTTGTCAATGTATAAATGGTTCCAACGTTCCCAAGATTCTAAGAGCAGAACAACAATCTACAAAATATGGTTTGTTGATTTTTCTAAATAAATTTGTATTGTGAGGTCTATAGATTCGTGCAACTGTCGGAACAACATCTCAACTGTTTTCACGAACTAAATTTTTTATTTCTTCTAAAATTGCAATACACTCTCTAGAACGGACATAGGATGTGACATAAGTCAACTAAAGAACCAAAACTTGATTTCAGTGAACAACCAACATGACACTAGATATTTTGTTTTGTATACATTTGCAATTCAACTTCGGTAATTCTGGTCGTCTATTAGACTTATGTCACATCTTAGGTCCGTGCTACAGAATGCGATGGAAATTGGCATTTCTGTTACCATAAACACAATAACCACAAACACATTTTACCATTGCATGCTGACAAAGTTCGGACTTCACATTATGGAAAATACGTTTTACAAATTTTTTATCGACTTAAAATTTTTTACGACATCTTTGTTACGTAACGCAACATACGTAACGCTGCTCCCCCCCCCCCCCTGTGGTTCTAGAAGTAATGTCGAAAGTTACAGAGTGTAGCTATTCTACCAACAATAGGAAAACTATTTGAAGCCATCGTCACCTGTATCTTATCCACGAAGTTCAATCGAATAATTTCAAAGTCTCAACATGGCTTTATGATGCGCATATCTACAGCGACAAATTTAACTGAATTTGTTAGCTACGCTACTAAAGTTATACACCGATTACACATATACACCGATTTTCGAAAAGCATTCGATAGAGTCAAGCATTCGATTCTTTTGAACAAGTTGAACCAAATGGGTGTTCATTCGAACTTACTAGCATGGATTGCATCTGATCTGAATGGAAGTTCACAATTCGTCAAATTGGGGAATTGCTCTTCTCGAACGTTTAACGTGATCTCTGGTGTTCCTCAGGGTAGCCATCTCGGCCCTCTCTTGTTCATACAATTCATGGACGATGCTACTAAAGGTAAACAGACATACCTAATGTATGCTGACGACTTGGAAATTTTCATGAGAGTCAGAAATGTTCTTGACGCAAGTGCTTTTCAACGTGACTTGAACAGGTTTCTACAATGGTGTAAAATCAACCAACTTATTTGAACGTTGATAAGTGTAAGGTAATCTCCTTCACACGAAAGAGATCCAAAATTGAGTTCGCTTACAATATCGATAATGTTGCTTTGACTCGTGTTAAGGTAATAAAAGATTAAGGAGTCCTCTTGGACCAAAAACTGACGTTCAAAAAACACATTGAATATATAATTGCTAAAGCTTAGTCAATGCTTGTTTCGTTATGAGGACTTGTAAGGAGTTTAAGAATATTAAAACTATGAAAAGTATATACTTTGCTTATGTCCTTTCTTACTTAGAATATGTTTCAGTTGTTTGGCATCCTTATCAAGACCCATTCGTTGACAGGATTGAATCAATTCAGAAAAAATTTTTGATGTACGCACTGAGGCGGACGGTGAAAAGGGACGAAAACTACAAGCTCCCGCCATATATTGAGAGATGTGAATCGATCAACATAGAAACACTCGCCCGACGCAGAATCAATGTCTCCGCACTTTTTGCATCCGAACTGTTGAATGGGAGTATTGACGCACCTTAAATTAAAGGCAAGTTCATTCGTAATTCTAGACCCACTCATGCTGATGACTTTCTCGTTGTTGACGAACACAGTTGGTTGGTTTTGTTTTTCGGTCTTATGCGGCGTGTTGTAAATGTCTAAATTAAGTGAAACTACTTTTTAGCAATATTTCGATCATTTAATTGTGATCTTCATCAGGCTACAAAGAATATCAAACATGGTCAAATTTATTATAAGTTCAAGGCTGATAGTTTGTTTGTTTACCTTTGGAGACGGTGTAAATTACATTAAAAATATCACATATTCAATAAAGCTATGCTTTCTTGGTGTGAAAAATAAAATTCTATATACAAATTAGGACAACTAAATGATATAATAAATTAGAATAAATAAATAAATAATTGTAAACATTGCACGTAAAAACTATAATCACAAACGAATATTTTGTTAGACGGATAATTGGCGGTTCTTGTCCGTTTAAATGTCATTTATTATGTCGTCGATGTGTCTTGCGCAGTGTTGTCATTTTTTTGTGTATTAGGAAAATTTGATTTGGTAGGGTTGCACACTTTCATTAGATTTATGTATGATCCGTGTAATCCGGCTTTGTCTATTTGGGTGTTCACTGTGTTCGGTGTCATGTGGATGTACATTTTTTCCGCGATGACACGTTGCTATAGTTGGGGATCTGTTCAAGTATAGTCACGTTTTTAAAGTCAAATGTGTGTGATTCTTTAACCGCATGTAGTGTGAGTCCGGTAGTTTCGCGTTCCTTCTTTAAATGGACGTCGCTGCGGTGTTTTGACATTCTGTCTTTTAATTTTTGTTTCGTGATGCCAATGTACGTGGCCCCACAGTCTTGACATTTGACTTGGTATACAACCTTTGATTTATGGTCTTTAGGAAGGGTGTATTTTGTTCTTGTGTAAATGTTCCCTATTTTATTGGTCGTTTTACAGCTCAGTGTTAGTTCGTGTCGGTTCAGTGCAAAAAAAAAAAAAAAAGCAGCATACGTAACATACTAGAGATTTGAAACTTGTAAAATGTTCTTTCGGCATTATGCAGAACAAATCTGGTTTCTCGAACAGAAACATTATCAGACTAACAGCTATCGCATGAAACAATTAGTTCATAGTATCGATAAGGGAAATAACTATGAAGTAGATACCACTCGCAGTTCAACTTCATTAGGCGACTTTTCGAAGGAGACAAAATAGTGGTTTGCATACAATACAATGCAGGCAATTTTCTACATTTGAAAACACTTTTCATGAAAAGCGTGTGTATAGTATATTACAGAGGAATACTGTTATGATGTTTATGATGTTTACCGTTACGGACACTTGTAATATTACTCATAAACAGTGTTCCTCTGTACTATGTTTTAACCTGTACCCACAAAGTAAGTTAAAATCTACAAAACATCTTATTTCATAAAAATCAATTCAAGTTTCAAATTTTGTTATGTTCACTCTACGAACGAATCAAAGTTGCCGCGTGCAAATTCATTCATGTTTCTATGAAATGACTTTAGTTGTCGGTTTTTTTGTTTAGTATCGAGATTTAATTCCAGTTTTTCATCTTTATTGAGAACTTACAGGCGGCTTTAGGGAGCACATGTTTTGCCGAGACTTGAGTTCTTGACTTTCAGTTCTTTCTCAGTACTTGTCGAGTGTAGACGTGTTCCAGTGTAGCAGCTGACAATTGTCATTGTGCTTATTAAAATGTGAAACACGCTTGAGGAAATTTCGCTGTGAGTGATGTAAATAATTCGACTTACCTTGCCTATTTTATTCATTCATATAAGTGCGAAAAAGTTGAAAGAACTTGATAAATATTAAATATCTGAACTTTTCAATCATATTATTAATACAATTGAACGATCGTGAAAAGCTGAGCCTTTTGTGACTGTACTGTTTTATTTATGCCTCCTATAAATGAACTTATTAACTGGAATTAAATAAGTTAGTGTTATTGATTTATATTGCTTAAATAATCTGGAAATTGAGACAAGCATTCATTACATTATCCATGCGTGTGCATCTCAAGTAACTTTTCGCTTGTGAGGTGCACAAGGCCTGACCTCTAAGTGTTATTGAGCGGTATGATTTTAATTAAGTCCATTATCAGAAGTAAAGCTTGATTTAGATTTAGTAGTAAAAGTTAAAAAGCTTCGCTGATTTAATGCTAACCGTTGGACTTTATTTATCGCAAAGTAGCAGTTTGTCACATGAGTGTGCTGTAATATAAATAAAGTATTTCTTTCATTACCCACCGGTGAAGGTTGCGTATGTGAACCCGCAATCTCGGAATTAATCGAACGAACATATATTTAATAAATACGAAATGGCTAAGCAGTGTGTCGTACGTAAAAAGTGTTTTTCCAAACGAGCGATTGGGGTATCCTGCTCGATATGTAGCGATAATTACCATGCCTCCTGTGGATCAATAGATGTTAACTTGCTAAAGGAAATAGATAATGGTGCATCTGAGTGGAAATGTACAAAGTGCCGGCAAAGAAGATCTATCATATCCAATGGTCAACTCACTCCAAATAATTGTGGCAGTAATAGTGACAGCTGTGTTAATGGAACTCATGCATCAAAAAATTCAGTTAGTGAGGATGAAATGAGCGAACTACAAGTCTTGAAAGAGGGTCAATTGGCTATTAATAAAGCAATGATTGCCTTGGGAGAACAAGTAACAAATCTACAGAATTTGGGGACGACTGTGGTTGCTCATGGTCAGCGCATTAATAAAGTCGAGGAAAATGCTGAACTAATGATGTCAAATATTCATAATTTGACGGATCGAATTAATCAAATTGAGCAAAAATCATTAACTTCAGCGCTTCAGCTCATTGGTATACCGCAACGATTAAATGAAGATCTTCAGAAAATAATCAATGACATTGGGTCTCAAATTGGCGTGGCTCAAAGTAACTGTGAGGTGCTATCAGCTATAAGACTTAATCAACGATTGAAACAAACTAAGGAGCAAGACAATATCCATCGTATGCCTACGCCTGCTGCTAGTGAACAAAAAAATGCTGAGTTAGCTAACAGACCTGATGCTATCCTGGTGACTTTTTCAAAGATCGATGAAATGAATTCATTTCTCTGTGCATATAGAAAGAGGAAAGGGCAATTATACATAGATGACATTGGATTTGCAAGTGACAATGTGGAAGTTAAGCAAAGAATAATTATTTTTGAAAATTTAATTCCAAGCCTCAGAAATCTTTATAATAAAGCTAAATATTTTCAGAAAGCAAATAGCTACAAATATCTCTGGACGAAAAATGGTAGGATTTACTTAAGAAAAGGTGACAAAACGACCATAATACGTGTATTCCCGGAAACTGATTTTGTCAATTTGGAGAGCAATGATGACATTCATGGGAGAACCGACGATACTGGTGTTAGAGAGGTGGAGGCCTAATGTGCGTGAGTAAAAACTTGGTGCAGTATTCTGTGATCCTTAGTGATTTGACATGAATTCTCTAAATAATATGCTTGTCTCTGATTCACTGAACAACAGCTTTGATGATTTTGCCACTATAAATGGCTACTATTGGTTTTCTTTTTAAGTGCCCTTAAGATTAACAGTACAATTGTGCTCATATGGCCTCTGCTTTACCACCAGTTGGTGAACCCAGTTATACTCATTTACCTCCAATAATGATAAACCCTACTATTTTTCTCCTACTATTTTATTGTTTGTAATTACTTTTTTTTTCTTATAGTGATTTGCGAATATTGAATGAATTTTAGTGAGTAGTTATTTCTCTGATTTTTCTTATTGACTATTGATCTATTATTATGATGTTATTATTTTTTTTTCATTTATAATGTTTCCCTAAGGTGCATTTCCACAGTGAAAATTATAATATTCTAATATTTTTATAATTACTTTTGATTAATAAATGAACTTGAACTTGAACTTGAACTTGAGTAATGTCATAGGCAGGACATTCGTTCGCGTAAAATACCACAAAAAGAAATTTGAGAATCACAAACTTTTGCTATATCAAAACAAACACGTCGCATAAGATTTACCGACTCTCTGACTACACGTACATTATGAACCATTTACCTATCGCATCTCACACTGTTTATATCAATTTACCGAGTGGGTACACGTTAAAATATCGGACTGGCTAATCGGACGCGCGTCCGAATAGCCACTTCCACTAGTATTGACTATTCGGACGCGCGTCCAGGCTATTATAATCAGAAATGGCTTACTGGTCAATGAATCTCTTCGGTTATCAAATGGCAGCGTAATTGAGGGCATAAAGTCAGATGAGAGAATCAAGTACCTCGGCTGCTCGTTTCATTCGGAGTTACTTTTCGATAACACCTGCATAGAAATCCTCAACAAAAACCTAGCAAAATTATCGTCGTCGGCACTACTGAAACCGGATCAGAAACTAAATGTGATCAGTCAGTACATCTTTCCAATGCTGATATATCCGTTACAAACAGCTCCGCTGCACAAGATCCCAATATTCATCACAGATGGCCTCGACGTCATGATTCGTCGCGTAGCGAAAGAGATAATAGGATTGCCACAAAGAACCAACGACAACTTGTTTTATGCTCCACGAAAACTACGAGGTTTAGGTTTATTCCGTGCTTCGTGGGAGGTTTATCTACAGCATTTTTCAATTGCAACAAAATTATCGA
>CM055404.1:96107552-96163068 GCA_029228625.1 Pseudolycoriella hygida | reverse complement strand
ATCAGAAATGGCTTACTGGTCAATGAATCTCTTCGGTTATCAAATGGCAGCGTAATTGAGGGCATAAAGTCAGATGAGAGAATCAAGTACCTCGGTTGCTCGTTTCATTCGGAGTTACTTTTCGACAACAGCTGCATAGAAATCCTCAACAAAAACCTAGCAAAATTATCGTCGTCGGCACTACTGAAACCGGATCAGAAACTAAATGTGATCAATCAGTACATCTTTCCAATGCTGATATATCCGTTACAAACAGCTCCGCTGTACAAGATCCCAATATTCATCACAGATGGCCTCGACGTCATGATTCGTCGCGTAGCGAAAGAGATAATAGGATTGCCACCAACGACAACTTGTTTTATGCTCCACGAAAACTACGAGGTTTAGGTTTATTCCGTGCTTCGTGGGAGGTTTATCTACAGCATTTTTCAATTGCAACAAAATTATCGACCGTTGATGATGGGCTATTTCAAAGCGTCTCCACATGTCAGGCTGAAATCGAATCCTGTTTACAAAAGCTGAAAGTGCCTGGTGATACAACAAAAATACTGCGTGCTGCCTTACGTAATGAATCTTTCACCTCATGGTGCTGCCTGAAATATCAGGGCTCAGGAGCAATTCATTTCAAAAACCATACTGCTAGCAATGATTTCACATATAACAAAAACAGATTATCATCATCAGAGTGGGTAGCAGCAATAAAGTTAAGCGTCTTAAGCTTCTTCCAACCTCTGTCGCAAATGCAACCGAGAGAAAGAAACCATACCACATGTTACTGGAAGTTGTCCTTCAAACAACCAACTTATCACCTCAAGACACCATAGTGTTAAATACTACCTGATGGATCTACTACGTAATGAAGGATCTGATTGTTTTGAAGAAGTCTACGATGTTGACACAGATGGCAGATCACGGTTCAGCGACATTATTGCTTTTGATCCTAATTCGGCAAACGCATACATTATAGATCCGACCGTAAGATACGAAACCAATGATGTCGAGCAAGACAAAAATATTAGCAACGAAAAACAACAAATATATCAAAAATGCATCCCTTTCTATGCCGAAAAATACGCTACATCTTTTGGAAACAGAACATGGTCAGTCCGTGGTCTTTGGTTTGGTAGTCGTGGATTCTTTGGAGAAAGTGTGTTAGAATTTTTCAAAGACTTTAAAATTGATATGACTAAACTGAAAGATCTTTCATAATTAATATTATCTAAGACAATTCACATAATTAACAATCATGTTTATAACTAATCTTTTTTTTTTCTAAAATCTAACTTACTAGTAAAAGAAAAATCTAAAGTCAACGAAATCTTAGAAAAGAAAATGTCACTTGATAGATCAATATGTTGTGTATTTTGAGCAACCTTCAATATGAGTGCAACATCTTTATTGTAAATAAATGTATCATTCATTTACGTACAACCATAAGTACTGGCGATCGAGTACGATACTACTGGATACTACTGCAAATATTTGGAACATTAGCCAGTTCCATTAGTGTGGACTATTCGGACGTTCAAAAAATGGAGGAATAAAATTTCGCCGCGCGATGTGTTTGTTTTGGTGCTTTCTTTTCACAAATATCATTTAAAACCGAAAGCACTTACCCGGTGATTAACCTTTTCCATTTATCTGATGTTTTCCAAAAAATTAAATTTATTTTCTGATTGCACAGTTTACTTTTCGCCGGAGTTTCTGTAATTGGCTGGCCGTTACTACATTCTGGCTCCACTTCGACGTATTCTATGACGACTGATTTATTTGATACGATTTACGACGATATACTATTTTTGACGATACGCTTTAGTTGAATTTGCTTTTTCACTTTTGACGAATTTTTTTTTTCTTTAAATTTTTGACTTAGATTTACTCGATCTTAACTATTTGCTAGATATTTTTGTTGATATTTTTGACTTAGATTTACTCGATCTTAACTATTTGTTGTTTGTTGTTTTGAATTTGATTTTCTATGTTCTATCTATGTTCGTTTTTTAACGTTTTTTGAATTTTTACTTTTCAATTTAGACATTTGTACAGATACGCTTAATTTATTGTATTGTAACGTTTTGATGGTTTTTTAACGAGGTCTATGACAGCAGTCATAGACACTCTTTTTCCATGTCATCTAGAAGATAGAAGACAATAAAATGCAATTCATCATCATCATCATCATCATCAACTCCATAAAAGATTTTTCGATTATCTTTCAAGGAGAAAAATATTTGAAAATCGGTTAAGTTCTACTCGAGTTATCGTGTTGACAGACGGACGGACGAACAAAATTGGTTTTGCAGATTTCTCTTATTTTGAACCATAAAGGAAAAACCCACCAACCTCCGTGTCAAATGCGGCTAGTTTCAAAAGTCGTGGTAGCCCCAGTAGACCCCTTTACAAAGCATTACAAAGCAAGAAAAGGATTCAACACAACACTCGACGATTTATTGTCGAAGCACGACATTGCCTTCGATGCCTTTATTAGTCGTCTTTGCCACCGAAGTCTTTCTATAGTTTTTTGAAAATGGAAACTTCTGGAAGCCTTTGACACATTTAAAACTGTGATTTTTGTAAAATTTTCTAACTGTTCTGCCACACGCAAGAAGCTAATCATTACATAATTTATTATAAACGATAATAAAATTTGATTCGGAGAAAATTGTTATTATAATTACTGGAATGTGGATAGAAATTATCACGTTCAAAAACAAAGTCAGATAATATAAAGGGAGTTGAACAAAACATCTATCTTCAGTTATAACGAATTCGGTTCGCTAAACACGATAAACATGTCACACAAGAAGTTCATTTTGTTATTCATTTGGTATTTTGCGAATGTAAGCTAAAAATCAATGAATATTTGTTATATGTTTGTAAAAATTGCTTACAATTTTAGACTGTTAGCCCTTCGCCTATAGCAAGTCAAATTGAATTAAAACGATTAAAACCAATTTGTGACAAGTGCAAAGCGACAACAATCGAAGACTTGATACAAATCGAAGGTATTTTGCTTTTATGTTTGTTTAAAAGAACCAAATATGATGAATATCAGTCCTGAACGGTTTTTAACTCAAAAGGGTTTCCATGATGGCGTTTGAAAGAAATTGCCTAAAAGTCAACTACGAGTGACTTCCCTAATCACGTTCTACTTGTTCACTTCGTTCTACTACTCATAACATCCTACTTTTTTCATAGAAAATGTCAATTAGGGACCAAAGTTTTTTTACCTGAGCGATTCGGGTTAGGCGGTCAATATTTTCTGGGATTCTTGACTTTTGAAAGAAAAAATATTGTCTAAGCGTTTATATTCATTTTAAATTGTACCAAACATTACAAAATTTCCTGACCGGTTTCGTACGCTACGCGCACATCATCAAAAGTATGATTCGACTCATTTGCCCTTATTAATTGTCTTTACGTTTTTCAGCCGTGTACACTGAGCCAGCGAGGTGATTTTATTAAAATTAATTAAATCTGTTTTTTGTGAAAGATACCTTTCGTTTGAAACCTTATTGATCACTTTTTGTACTCAACCTAAGAAGATGGAGGAATTGTTTTGTCCTATTTCTGATGCAGTCAGTCAATTCGCTGATCAAAATCTATTTAGTGTTGTAGTTCTAGGCCATCCATAAAGTACGTACGCCCTTCAGAGGGAGGGGGGTTGGACGAAAACATATGTTCCATACATTTCAACATTTTCTATCAATATTTTTTGAGTACGTATACAGGAACGGAAAAGTGAAAACCGAGAAGCTTCTGATTTGTATAGTAAACTCGTATGATAAATCAGAAACTTGTCGGCTTTCACTTTTCTGAGGCTGTACTTTAAGGATTTAGCCTTACCTACGCGAGCCACAATCTGCAGGTGGTTCTTAGACTCCCATTGTGATTTTAATTTTTAATATTTAATGACGCTTAATTACTTTCAGAGCACAAATCGATTGCACAGACACTTCCGGAAGTTCTTGTCAAAAGAAATAGGAGACAATTGAAGAATGTAAAATCAGTGAAAACGAATGCTGCAGGTATGTTGATTTTTATTGCCTTTGCGGAAGACAAACTAATTTTAGAACATTTTTAGCATTTAAGCGAAGATCAGCTTTCGAAAT
The DNA here is from genome assembly GCA_029228625.1 of Pseudolycoriella hygida. Classification (NCBI taxonomy): domain Eukaryota; kingdom Metazoa; phylum Arthropoda; class Insecta; order Diptera; family Sciaridae; genus Pseudolycoriella; species Pseudolycoriella hygida. The sequence continues at coordinate 96,158,956 of CM055404.1, read as the reverse complement.
AAAAATTTACTCATTTCTGTTGTTATTGCAGTTCCTGTCCTCAGCTCTACACCAGCCGCTGCTAAGCTGCCATCTCTACCTCTTCAATCGAAATCCGATTTGTTTAATTCGATTGAATATCAAAAAGCTTTGGAGAATTTGTTGTCTGCAACGCAACAAGTAAAGGCGATTAAAGGTTGAATCACCAATATATTTTTTTGTTAAACATAAAAATAAAAAACTATTCAAATCTGCAGATAAATATTTCGCAAATGTTGAAACCTTACGAGAACCAAGCGATAACACAGCCAAAAACACAGAAACTTTAAGGGAACCTAAAGTCCCGAAATTCAAAGGAACTGGCGAAATGTCGATTGATTCTTCTGAACGAGTAAATGATTCGAAACCAGCAGCAATTCTCGGTGACGTAGTCACATCCGATCACTTCAAAGACACAAATGAAAGCACGAAAGGAACTGGCAAAATGTCAATTAATTCTTCTGAACGAGTAAATGATTCGAAACCAACAGCAATTCTCGTTGACGAAGTCAAATCCGATCACTTCAAAGACACAAATGAAAGTACGAAAGTGCAACCAGTCTATGAAGAATCACTAGGAGTATCAAAACTAAATGAAAGTGAAACTAATTACGTAGGCAGTAAGACCCCTAAAACCGTAGCGTCTTGTTCGAATAGTTATGAAGTAGCCACAAAAATTGAATCCGAGCCAGTTGAAAAACTCGAAACTTTTTCTCCAATTTCGATGAAATTCGACTCGGATATTAAGACTCTCCTTGACAATAGCGCCGAGCCAGAAAACATTTTGAATTTTCTAGATTCGAAATCGAGTGAAAATGGTGACGAATTCACTTTTCAAAAGCACTTAAAACAATTGAATACGTCGAAAGTTTCTGTTGAGACAAATGTAAATCCGATGGGTGTTGACGATACGAAATCGCAAGGAGCAAAGGCAGAGGTAGCTACTGACAATTTAACCAGTTTCAAGATGGATGATGCTAAGGCCGACACATCGAAATCATCCTCATATGATTCTCACTCCCTACAAATTTTCAAACTAAAATTAAACGCAACTGTTGGAAATGTTTCCAATTCTTCAGATGACATTGTGTTAGTAAAGGGAGTAGATCATTCGAACACTTCGGTACTTTCTGTAGACTCAAAAACCAATCATTTCTCGGCAATTGACATAAAAACCGATGCACAAAAGAAATTTGCTAATGATTTCAATCCTCAAGAAGTCGAGTCAGTGCGGAAATTAAAGGAAAATGGCGAAGCATCAGAAATGTCCAAAGGGTTAGCAACGAAAGACTTCAACGAGCCGAAAGAGTCACATCTCGATGTTCTCATCAACAATAATTTAAAGTCTGTGGAAGCATCGGAAGCGGAAGATAAACTTAAACCGAAGTTTGACAAACCGTCTGACGTGTTAAAAAATAAGAACACGCCCAAAAAGTCTGAGTCGCAGTCATCTGTCACAGACTCAGACATCATGACTACTTCTCATGGAAACGGTGTAGCAGGTTCAAGAGATCGGTCTTATTTCAAAAACCATTTCAACGAAGGACCAGAAAACGATTTTGATGATTTTGATCCATACGAATATGTGTCAATGGAAAAGCGTCACAGAGTTGATTTTGATGATACCACACCTACTGTGTTGAGAAAAAAACTTAACAAGCATTACAAACCGCACGCTTCAAAAGATTACGATTTTTTCGACAACGACTTTGGTTTGGAAAAACATTTGGATTATCTACCCCATTCGGTCCATGAATTTAATTATATACATCGCGATGATGATGACGAAGATGACGATGATGACGATGATGACGAAGATGACAATGATGACCATAAATACGAAAAGAGTAAAACGAGATATGATGATGACACAGATGATGACGACGATTTTAAAAATTGATGTTATACCAAAGTTTGTAAACTTCAAATCATTGCAATTTAATTAAATTTTTATTCATAAGAAAAGAGAACCATTCGTATCAGAATAGATATTGCAAAAAGAACCGTATGTATCACAAATTACCAAAGGTAGTTACCTCCCAAAATTAGGCCTGTGCGCCGCCCGCCGTCGACCAAAAATTTCGGCGCAGTTTTTTTTTTGGTACGTACCAGTATCAGAATACTTATTGCAAAGTTTTCAAAATGAGAAAAACAAATTCAATGTTGCAATTTTTTTTTTATAATTTTCAGAATTCCAACGACCCACAGAAGTCACCCAAGATAATGTCAAGAAACCTCCCGAGGTACGTCTTATAAAAAAATTTGTCCATATTTCAAGAGATATGAGTCTTCCCTCCCAATTCTAGAAGTGGCTTTATCCCGGGATTTGGTAATTTTTCGCTGAAACCCTGAAAGACTTGTCCTCTAAAATGTAATTCTCTACAACTTTGCCTTTGAAAGTATGTCTCTGTATTAAATAGTTAAGCAAATATTGACGAAAAACCATCTCCAAATAACTTGAAGCATTGAATTTTTCGCTCCTTCTGAAACTTTTGCAATAAGTGTTTTCTAATACGTAGAGATTTTGCAATATCTAATCTGATACGTACATATGTCTTATTACAATATCCATTTTGATACGTACGGAGCGTCCACTCGAGATCTACTTTTGCATGTGAACAAGTTGAGGATTTGACGAATTAAACACGCGCGTTTATCCATATGTGGCAAACAAATCGTATGCGGTCGGAAGATGTAAATCATATGATTTGTTGGTATGGTTATGACGTCACCGTGGCATTAACGACAATCTGAATTAACGTATGTCACTTTTTGCTTGTCCCGGTAGATCAATGGTTAGAGCATTCGACTAGTAAATAGAAATATTTGCTGGCGTGTGTTGGAATCCTACTGGGCTATGAAGCAAAGGGTGTTGTTATTTCAGATTTTATTGATTTATTTATTTATTCTATTTCTTTTCTATTTAAACAGTTTATAATATAAAGTTTCAGTGTGCATAGCACTATGAAGAAACATTTATTAGTTGGTGATTTTAATTTAAGTTATTTGTTTATTTAAGTGTTAAGCCATTCCTTAAGTTTTTTCTTGAACCGATATTCACTGAACTTATATAAGACACTGCCAACGATAGATAGAGCGCCTTCTCCTAACTTCGTACGCGTTGTATTGCAATACAGCAACTTACGGTTTCTAGTTTCATACTTGTGGTAGGTTTTTTTAAACGAGATGTTACTACAGACGCTCAGTTTATAAAGACTGCTGATGTTGAGGACGCCGGGACACTGAACTTTAAACAAGTCGATAGTGGAGTGGCGCTGTCTTAGATTACATGCATTTTTTAGGCATCTTTTCTGTAGTGTTTGTAGCTGGTCAATGAACCTTTTGCTAGCTCCCCCCCCCCCCATATGCCATTGAGGTATGCCAGATGCGAATGTGCTAGGGCGAAATAGATTTTCAGTAAAATTGGTTTTGGTAGGACTCGTTTCAGCTTATTAAGTACTCCACTAACCGAAGCTAGCTTTTTGCATATCTTCGAAATATGTGGACTCCATTTTAGGTTTTGCCCGTTAAGCATGACCGCGTGCGTTTTAGGCTGATATTTTGCTCTTCTACGGAAGTGCATTACTTTTGTTTTGGTCACATTAAGGGATAGTTTGTTTATCTGGAAGAATTCGTAAAGCAAAGCTAGGTCATGATTAATGTCTGTAACATTCTGGTTATAAGTCATATTAGAACAGAAATATCCCGTGTCATCCGCAAACAAGAGAATTTCACCCTTTAAAGGCAGTCGGTAAACATCGTTTATATAGATTAGAAATAGGAGCGGGCCAAGAACACTGCCTTGAGGCACACCTGTGCTCATGTCAGCTAGCGAGCTCTGACTGTCACCAATGATGACACACTGCTTGCGCCGACTGAGATAACTATTAAACAAACTTAGAGCCATACCGCGGACGCCTGCATATTCTAATTTCTGCAAGAGTATTCCATGATTAACACAGTCAAAAGCTTTCTTGAGGTCTAAAAAGACTGCACTAATAACGTTTCCTCTATCAATATTTAGAAGCATTTTATTTAACAATTCAAACGTTGCTGTATGGGTTCCAGATTTTGTTCTAAATCCGAATTGCTTTATGTAGAAGAATTCACTAAGTTCAAGAAAAGAGTTCAATCGTTTATGCAAGACAATTTCGAGAACCTTATTTAAGACAGGGAGGACCGATATTGGGCGGTAGTTCGATGGATCTGTCTTTGCTTCCGATTTGTGTACTGGCGTTACTCTGGCAGTTTTCAGGGTTTCAGGGTATGTACCTGTAGTAATCATTAGGTTTGCAATGCGAGAGATAGTCGATGCTACTTCGTTAGCACAAGTCTTGGGGCTTATTGCTATCATATCGTCATAACCTGTGCTCTTATTCACATCTAGATTAAGTAGTAAGCTTAGAATTTCACTAGTACTAGTTGGTCCATGGAAAATGCTATTAGGATTTCTGTGTAAGGTAGAGAGTTCGTTGATGTTGCTGTCATTAGTAAATTTTTCAATATTTCAATATTCGTAGTTTTTCGAAGATTTAAAATTAATTTATTTAAATTCAAGTCGGTTAAACCGAGAACGAAAATGTTCAATTCCTGAAAAAGTTGAGGATATCTGAAACTTCCTAATGCTCTTACGGAAAATAATATATGGTGGCCTTAAGTTTCTTCAGAAAGAGATGCAAGATTCTGTTAGATTTCATCATTGTGGATTCAAGTGGTTAAACTGAGGTCTGTTGTATTCGACAGATTCCTGGTGACAACGAGAAGGAAGGAAACAAACCCAAGGATTCAAGTATTTCTGCTTGAAAATCACTGGTGACTGTCCAAAAACTATCTAAAACTAACTAAACTGAACTAACTAAAACTGTACAAAATCTAAAAAAACGACCGAGATCAATACTTTTCCGTTCGAACTATACACTCGTTCCGAATGAAAAAGCCCTGGTGGCACCACAATAGTCAACAATGGACATGTCTCCACACACCCGTCAGACACCAAATAAAAACAAACGAAGCAATGGGCCAAGGCCTGCTTTTATAATGAAAAACAAACGATTTTGTCGTTCAAACTGACCACCTGTGGTTGATACTTTCCCCAAAGATTTAAATTTTCATGAAATAGCTCTGGTGGCGCCACCATAGCCAACGACAGCTATGTTTTTGGTCATCCCATCATCTAAAAGACAACAAGAAACACTTCTGCAGATCTAATAACTGATTAATAACGAATTTGTTGAACAAAAACGTTAAATATTTTGCACATAAATTTTGGTTGAGGAGGATTTTTTCACCGTGTAGTGAAATTTTCGACATGCGACAAAAATGTTTGTTTGTGGTGGAAAGTTACAACATGCTGCTTATGAAATGTTCAGGATAGTCCGAAGATGTTTTTAAGCCACTGTAATGAAAAAGTTAGGGATACCTGTTTTGGGGATAACGGTTTAAAGCAAAAAAAGTTTTAGCTGGGGTCAATTACTACGTACTAAAGACATCATTATTTTCAACATCAATTAATTAATTACAACTGGAAGGAGGTGATTTTGAAGAAAAATACAGGAGAAAATAAGTGACCTTGCAGTGACTTGCTTGAATTTTGAGTTGCAATTCGACCATTAGTTCATCTACGATCTGGCAGCCAAAATCGAGTTATTGTTCATTTTCTACAATATTTAAATAAATAAACAACTTCAATTGGACGCAGACAGATTTTCAAGTTCAAAAGTGCTATAAAGAAGGAAGAAAATAAGTGACCTTGTGCTGACATTGTCTCACCGCATTGCTCCAACGCATTTATATTAAATCTGCACAACTATGAACAATGATGTGAAATGCTCGATTTGTAAACTCAACATAAATAATAGGTGTAAACCGCTGTAAACGCAAAAAATCTTTTCACATACAATGCGCCAATAAAAGCCACATCAAACCGAAATCAAGTGACAACAAAGACAGTTGGTCGTGCTCCGTCTCCTGCAAACGAGCAAGTATTAAAACACCGAATTCTTCCGCACCTAATCATCCTGGACACATCTCATCTTCCGACTCCATTTCATCTAAGTTGGACACTGTAATTACCAATCAATTACAATTAGCCTCAGATCTCGACAAATTCAGTAATCGCATTGGCTCCATTGAAAGTGAAAGCCATCACCTTACATCCCAACTTGATCAATTCCGACGAAAGTTAAACAATTTCGACTCATCAATTGTGGATTTAAAAAACCACATTAATAAACTGGAACAACAGCAATTGGATTGCTACTTAAACATCATTGGAGTTCCACTTGACATCAACCCAGTTGAGTTTATCAAAACTATAAGTCTCGTTACCCAACGTCCGATTTCAGTCTCGGAAATTGCAAACATCAAGGTATTTCAAATAGCTCAACAAGACCCGCACAGCTCATCGTCATTGTTAGTGAAATTTACCAACGAAGCTGTTAAGCAGCAGTTACTAGCTAACAAAAAAACATTCGGTCAGCTTAAAGTGAACCAAATTATTAAGAATATTTCGTCAAGACAAAATAAGACGATTGAACTTCTGCATCATATGTCCAAACACAACCAGTTTCTATACAACACCGCCAACCAACAAAAGCATAAAATTGGATTTAAATACGTTTGGTTCCAGAACAACGCAGTATTAATGAAAAGGAATATTAAATGCCCCGTTATCAAAATCGAATCTATTGAGGACTTAGCTAAGTTGGGAATAAACATAAAAGGACCATCGAGTGATTACATTAAAGGAAACGCCAAGTTTTCATCACTAGCCACAGATCTGACACGTTGATTTGACACAAATTATCTTCTGCAAGCAGAGAAATGATAACGGCAGCTCACGCGCCGGCCCTGCCGGATAGAATGAGTATGTCGACGGTTTTCATAGAACAAGAGAAACGTCAAAAATGGCAAACGTTTCTATGAACATTGGGTTGCTAGCAAATATAAACAAAAAATAATTAATTTTTCGACTAAAAAAACTTGATCAGATGAAATGATAATTCCTTTTTCCTTTAATTACAAATGGTTGAAAAGTAATTTTTCTCCGAATCGGACTCGTATTATCAAAGTTATTGGTATGTGAAATTTGTTCCAAATATGAACAAATTTCATACGATGATATTTTGGTAAATAAGGATCAAAACAACAAAAGAATCAGTTTAATATCGTTTGGGCATTGAGGAAAAAATAATTAAATTTTGATTGGTCCGAATCCGTCGAGTTGAAAATAAACTAATTAACATTCGAAATCAACACATAGAACATAACCACACTTATAGGCTTCTGGGACCATATCGTTCAAATATTTTCAGTATTACGCGACATACTCATTCTATCCGGCAGGGCCGGCGCGTGAGCTGCCGTTATCATTTCTCTGTCTGCAAGTAACAATTAATTTTTCTTTCATTTGTTTCATTTCATTTTTTTGTTTATAATTTTTTTCTTTTTTTTCTTTTCTTTACTTTATCAATTGAATTCTTCTTTCTTGAAAATGTCGATTTATAATGTGGTTTACTCTAATAACGATGACGTTGATGTTCCTAAAAAATATTCATTCACAATTCTTCTTGCAAACGCCCGTAGTATTCGGTATAAAATTGAAAAGTTGGAGGTATTTATGAACAGCCTTAAAAAATCGCCAGATGTTGTTGTTTTGTGTGAGACCTGGTTGAGTGAAGGGGAAGAGGACTACTTTAACCTTGAAGGATACACTGTGTACCACGGGATTAGAGAATGTAAAGTGGGAGGTGGAGTTAGTGTTTTTGTGAAGTCATTATTTCAATCGAGTTTAGTGTCAAATAAATCTTATGGCGTTTCCAATGTAGTCACTGTTTCACTACCCCAACTTAAATTAAATATCTGTGGCTATTATCGAAGGATTGACAGATGTAACCCTGGTGACTTCCTGCAATTTCTTAATGCACTTGACAGTGTCCTTTTGACCGACCGCGAAACGATTTTGTTAGGCGATATGAATGTAGACCTGCTGTTGAATGGCTCTGATGTCAGTCGCTATCTGAGCGTTGTGAGCTCAAATGGTTTTAATGTCCTGAATAAGATCCATCCGTCTCATGCAACGCGAATTACCCAGACATCTAAATCAATTTTAGATCACGTGATTTCCAATAAATGCAATTCTGATTATCTAGTAAAAGTTATTGAGCCACACCTCAGCGATCATAAAGGTTTGATCGTCGGGCTTAATTTGCAACTGCCGAAGTTAAAACGGTTTCTCTTATAGTGAAGACCTGTATTTTGAACTAAGTGCTTTTGATTTTTCATCCGTTACAAACTTTACTGAATTTTCTTCAACGATCCAAACCCTCACTAACAAGCACAGAGTTTTGAAAAAACTCACAAAAAAGAAAACGTCTCAACCTTACATTGATAATGAGGTTCTCTCAGCGATCGCCAACCGCGACAAAGTGTTCCGTTTGGTCAAGCAGTTTCCAAATGACCTTATCCTTCACGTGAAGCTCCTTAATTGTAATAAAGTAATTTCCTATCTTATACGTCGTAAGAAGAGAGAATACTTCATCGAACAATTCTCCGATGCTAGCAACCCCAAGCAATTTTGGCATCTTATTAGGAAAATACTCACTAATAAATCTCCTGAGCCATCACAATGTCCCCGAATTATTGTGAATAATGCAGCAATTGAGGATCCAGCTGCAGTTGCAGAGAAGTTTAACAATTTCTTTATTAATATCGGATCCAACGGAAATCGCTCACCCCCCGGGAAAAACAAACTGCCCGTTCTCAGTTTTTTGAAGGATTTTAAATTTGAACCGGTAAATGTTGCGATAATCTCGTCACACATTGACAATTTGCCAACTAATGCAGCAGCGGGTTGCGATGGTATTAGCGTGCGGTTCCTCAAGCGTTACAAACGTCTCCTCGCAAGCTGCATCTCCTCTCTTGTTAATAACTGTATTGATACTTGTCATTTTGATGAGGTTCTCAAGCTTGCTAAAGTCATCATCATACCTTAAGGAGGCGACTCTACTGACATGAACGAATATAGACCTATTTCGATACTTTCCTCGCTTTCGAAGATTTTAGAGAGAATTCTGTATGAACAATTGTACATGAAACTGGATTCAGTCCGCTTCTTTGACATGAAACAATTTGCCTTTATAAGGAAGTCCAGTACGCTGGCGAGTTGTTTAGATCTCTGTGATAATTTGAGGAATGATCTCACTCGAAACCTGACAGTTAGCTTATTACTGATTGAAAGAAAAGCCTTCGATTCTGTGAACCATCAAATTTTGCTTCAAAAATTACAGTGCGTAGGCATGAATGGTTCGGCTTTTAATCTTCTGAGAAGCTACTTGACTAACCGTAAGCAATTTGTCAGTGTTGGTGGTGTGGATAGTTCATTGTTGGATGTTGTGCATGGAGTCCCCCAGGGTTCTTCACTGTCCGCCCTGCTATTCGTCATTTTTCTTTATGATCTATTGAAGAAAGGATTCAAAGGTAAATTGTACCTTTATGCGGATGACACTGCGTTTCAATACTCTATTGAATCCTCAGTTGAATTGCAGGCAATGATGCAACATGATTTGAACCTCTTAGATACCTGGTCGCGAGAAAATCTTATGTTTGTAAACGAAGCTAAATCTAACTACATAATTTTCAAAGATCCTTCTCCTGGCTTCTATTTGTCCTTTAACGGTACAACGCTAGAACGTGTTTGTACTGTGAGATATCTTGGGCTCATTTTGAATGAGCAGTTTACGTGGGTTGACCACATCCGTAAAGTCGTGAAGAAAATTTCACCTGTTATCGGTGTTCTTAAGCGCATCAAATGGTTTGTGCCTACCTCTGTTTTGTTTAATGTTTATTTTTCATATATCCATTCACATTTGAGTTATCTAAACTCTATTTGGAACTGCGCTCCTAATTATCTGTTAGACGAACTTCTTTTATTGCAAAAAAAGGCATTACGCAACATTCACGGCTTGAAATTCGGTGCCTCGGTTAGGCAGTACTTTGATAACTCAATTCTGCCATTTCATTACTTTTGCATGTATCAAACGTCGTTGTTAGTTTATTCGATAAAGAACGATCTCATAAAACACTATATCCCAACAGTGGTAAATTCCGGAATTCACAGTCACTCACCAGGGGGAGTAGCCTTCTTCACACCACTTTTTCGCGTTCCCAATTTGGGCAATTTGCGATTTCTAATCGTGGTTTTCGTCTTTTTAATGGACTACCTGTAGACATTCAAAGCATCAACACTCTGGCAACATTCAAAGAGCGGCTTAAGGCATATCTTCTTTTGCTTTTTCAAACTAATTATGACTATCATGTTTCATGGTAAGTCCAGAATTTGGAGCGTCATCGTTATATTTAGCCTAGTTTTATCTGGACAAGTTCGTCGAAAAAAGAGTAAAATACTCTGATTTTGTTGATTTTTGTTGTTGTAGCTTTTTTCGATAACTTGACCAGATTAATTCGATTAATTGATTTTTGATTCATTTGATTTTTCTTGATAGTGTTCCTTTTTTTTGTTGAATGTGTACGATTCATTATATATACTTAGATTCGATGTACGACTAGCGTATGCAGGCTTGAAGCCTAATTTGTTTTTCATTTACTGAAATAAATAAAAAAAAAAAAACTTTTGCATGAATTTTTTACCTTGAAAAATCATATCTCACGCAAAAAATGAGTAAAATTGTTATAATTATTTTTTTTTTTGGAAAATTTGGAGTATGTAGAACTTGGGAAAAATAACTTTCAAAGACAAATTTATAAAACTCAATTTTTTATAATAGATAAAATCGACCGAGGGCCATTACCTAGATCCTAAGCAAGGATTTTTGACGTTACCCTCGCTAATTTGTTATACGATAGGGCCCTAACTTGAAACCTATGGTCCGATGAACAAAAATGTTATTCTCAACGTCATCTTTACACCTCAAACATTATTTCTAGGTCCAAGGCTGACCTTTAGACCGACCAAGAGTCCTAGCCTGAACTCCATGGGCAAAAATTTCAACTCGACATACTGTATGTGTGTAGGTATTTATTTATTTATTTGTTTATTTATCAACGGCTACTTAAAACTACTGATACCATTTACAACATTATCAAATTACAACCAAAAATTGATATACATAACAAATAACATTAAACTAAAGCTCATAATACATGGACATGTTTTGGGATGACAGTTCCAGTTGTTCACTAGCTGACGAAATGAATAACGAGACACTGAGTTCAAATTACGAATACCAAGCAATTGCAAAAATCTATTGAATATTCTTGACATGTTTGTAAGTGGCTCGAATAAGCCATGTTGCTCCAGTCGAATGTAATTATAATTTCTTAAGTTGCGAAGAGGAACACAAACGTTAAGTTTAGAAATAATGTTCTGTACGCCAATTCTCCCACTTAATACGTCAAATACAAGCAGAACGCATCTATTGCTTCTCCTCCTTGACAACGATTCTATGCAAATAGTTGAACATCTATCTTCATAAGGAGGCAGTCTAGTCAGTCAGTCTAGTTGAAGACATGTAAAAATCATTGGTCTTCGATCTCAGCCACCTCACGTTCTGATAGTACAAACAGCGATGACTTGCATTTTTCGAAGGTGCATTACATATTTTGATGTCGATGTCGTACCATCTCCAACATTTGAAACAAATACATACGACAACATCAGTTGGTAACAGGCTGTCATTAAACAAATTACGGAATTGATTGGTTGTTTATAAATATTGCCTTGGGGGTGTCGACGGGTTCCTCACTTGTTAAATCTTGAATTGAGACCTAGATTTGGGCGAGGGCTTAGATCAGGTTTCGATAATAATTTGGGGATGAGGTGTAGCCTGGTTGTTTGGATGTAAAGAAGATGTGGGGGCAGAGGGAAGGTGAAGCTTTTTCGCAAATATCTCAGCAAGTATAGCACGGGAATTCCTCATTTTGGTTTCAAATGAAAGCATTTGATGTCACAAAACTGGGAACAAAATTTTGTGGGAATCGAAAACAGTTTTTCGTTCGTCTATATTTCCTTAACTATGCAATATGGAGATTTACTGTCAAAGGCAAAGTTGTAGAAAATTAAATTTAAGCGAACACGTGTTTCAGGGTTTTGGGGAAATATGGCCTCCAGATGACAAATCAGCGAAAAAAACAATGTCCGTCTGTCGGTCTGTCTGTCTGTCGGTCTGTCTGTCTGTCGGTCTGCCTGTCAACCCGATAACTTGAGTAAATCTTGACCGATTTTCAAAAACTTTTTTTTCCTGAAAGGTAGTCAAAAAATATTTTATGGGATTGAATCTGGGCACTGTCGGCCCAAGGGCCGCCGAGCTAGGGCCGTTTAAGTGGCTTTTGGTCTTTTGCACATAACTCGAGTAAATCTTTTCTGATTTTCATAATTTTTTTTTGTTTGAAAGATCTGGGCATGGCCGAGACAATTTATGGAAGAAACTTTTTTTAATTTGAGTCCTTGGACTTAGCTAGGGCACTAAAAACGAGTCTCTGCTAGGGCTCTTTGTGTTTTTTGTAAATTCGAGTAAATCTTTACTGATTTTCAAATCTTTTTTTTTGTTTGAAAGATCTGGTAATCCACAAATTACCAGATCTTTCAAACAAAAAAATTTTGAAAATCGGTAAAGATTTACTCGAGTTATGTACAAAAAACACATAGAGCCCTAGCAGAGACTTGTTTTTAGTTTCCTAGCTAAGTCCAAGGACTCAAATTAAAAAAAGTTTCTTCCATAAATTGTCGGCCATGCCCAGATCTTTCAAATAAAAGAAAGTTTATGAAAATCAGAAAAGATTTACTCGAGTTATGTGCAAAAGACCAAAAACCACTTAAACGGCCCTAGCTCGGCGGCCCTTAGGCAGTGCCCAGATTCAATCCCATAAAATATTTTTCGACTACATTTCAGGAAAAAAAAAGTTTTTGAAAATCGGTCAAGATTTACTCAAGTTATCGTGTTGACGGACAGACAGACCGACAGACGGACATTGTTTTTTTCGCTGATTTGTCATATGGAGGCAACAAAAAAAGTTTCCCCCTTACTCCCGGGTTCGAATTCGCAATGTAACAAACGTGGTAGTAAACGCATCAGACCTAAGTACTTCGTACGGGTCTAAACAAAGAACAGACAATTGACGTAAATGTGATGCACTGTTCCACATCTGAAAATTGATAAAACATGCAATAATTTGTAAATATTCAAGATCGTTGCCCGCACCCACACGATTTGAGAATATTTTGCCCTTGGATCGTGCTTCACGTTCCATCGATTTTGTGTAAATGAAAAAAAAACAAATTCAAAACGTAGAGTTTCATGTTCAAAATGTTGACAAAATAAAAACTAGTTTATAGTTAATACAGACACAAAAAAAAAAATACAAAACTAATATGAACACGATTTATGGACCTGAAGGTGGCGGGGCTCTAAATGATTTATCTCTCGCTTCGCATTCACTATTGTCCGAAACAATTAAATCCTTTGTTATTCTAATGAAATCATCCAACGGACAAAAATGATCGCATCCTGGAATAACTAACCGTTGAGGCTCACGTCTCGGATGGTTTCTCAGGTACATTGAAACGCCGTAAACGCCAGTTTTTATGTCTTGAAGTAATTCAAAAATTGCCATAATTCCGTAAACGGGCATTTGTGTGCTCCATACATCGAGAGCATACAAAATATTAACAATTGTACTGTCGTGGCCGGCGTATAAAAATATTTTACGATCCTTCATCTGAGCATCTCCGTCTCTCTTTTGCTTCCATTCGTTAGTCATTTTCTTGAGGAATGGTCCAGCTTTGAATTTTTTCATTTCGTCAGTGAGCACATTGTAGAGATAACTCGCCTCGGTTAGATTCAACATCTTGTCGGGAAAGTATTTCCTGGTCCATGAAGGCAATTTCAGTCCGTATTCACTTTCGGCTCGAAGAGTGCTGTACAAAGATTGAATGTCGTCAGGTGTTTTGATGGGCATTCCCGTATGGCTCGTCAATTGTCGGTACAGCTCAACATTTTCTCTTTGCATTTCTCGCATAACTGGAGTTTCAAATACTTCTTTTAGTGCTTCGTAATACCTTGGACAAGGATTTCGAACAAGCAGCAACTGAAAATGATGAAGCATAGATCATATTCATTCTACCTTACTTTAAACTATTTCTTCACTTACAGAATCTTTTTCAAGAGGTTCCGAATGTATTGGAATAGGCTGCCAATTCAAACGTCTGTTCCATTCCATGGCTGTGTCTCTTGGAGGGAAAAGACCAGCCAAAACAACTGCCATTGACATTTGAGCACGCGTCACATCGGTTGTTTGTGCCCATACAGCCTTTTCATTAAGTAAAACTCACATTTTGCAAATAGAATTAAAAACTGAAATGAAAATGTGCTACGTACATCTGGTGTGTAGAAATTTCCTAAAAATTTCCCGTAGCGTTGATTCAGCCATATGCCCGCTTCGTACATGTATTTCTTCCCATCCTAAAAAAAATCGTTTACAAAAATCATTAACCACCCAGTTAATTCTGTTACGTTTGTAAGATGTCCCCATCCGTACGGATAAAATGTTTCGTTCTTATGAGGGTCATTCGGATATGTGTCTGCTGGAGTTCTGTGACCATGTCGAAAGACCTGTAGGAAGTGATTGATGACCTTTATTTTCTCGAAATAGAATTATGTTTTCGATTATTCTCCTCTACTAAATATGCTTATTGTTGTTACAACCATTTTATCTTTGTAGCAAACATGATATTATTGATACAATAATATCGTGGCCCAACATGTATCGCTATGGTTTTAACTATCATTTTATTGCCGCAATAATATTAGGTTTGCTACAAATATATAAAGGATGCAACAAAGATGAGTATAGTTGTTACAATAATTTGTTGAAAATCCTTTCATCTGAGTGTGTGTTTCACCAATGTGTGCTCACTGATGAATATTCTCTGTTGAGAGCTAACCGATGAGAAGTTTGAGATATTTGTTTAAAAATGTGTGCTTTAAATGAAATAAGCCCTTAGTCTATTCAGTGTATTCCTACCCTTTGAACCTTTCACATCACACAACTACTGCATTCTATTCAAATGGCTAATTCCACCGGTACCGTCACTTGGGTAACGAATTTCATCTCTTTCATTCTTTCAATGAGATTTATATTAACGTGAGACAAAACACATTCGTTTCCCAGGTGACATGGTAGCGACAATGTATGGGTTACCGATGGAATTAGCCAAATTCAAAATTCGCACGAACACGACATTACCAGTCTGCTATGTTGCTTTCTTTAATAAGTACCTACGAAGAATGAGAGGAATCATACTGACTGGAAAGCCTCATACGAATATCAGCCGTGTATTGTTCTTAAAAGCTGAACCGGTTTTACATTTGATTTACTTAAGTTGACAACTTGACAACAATGGTCAATTTTTTTTTATCAATGATCCTTTGACACAAGTAATCATACGGAACAATGTTTCCGTTCAATCTGGTTGAAAATAATCTAAATTTTTAAGTCGTTATGTTGAAGAGTGAAAAAGAACTGCGTCACATTTCCCAACTTTAAGGGGATTTTCATCTGATTTATGTTATGTTTACGAACCATATTACATAGACGTAAATTTGAATAATCAAACGTGAATCTCAAATTATTACTAATTTTTTTTATGAAACTTGAGTATAGGAATTTTCATCAACTTAAACTGAAACAGCAACTTTGCATGAGTCGGAAGAACAACGAGAGAAACAATGTAATGAGGAAGGTTGTGTTTATATAATTTTCTTCAGTGTGTGTTCACTCAGCCAGTGACCAAAACTGTTTGCATCTTTGACATTTTACCTATTCATTTCAGCTATCTATCATAATAAACCCGTGCACCGGCACTTTGCACAGCCATTCGCATCGCCGCTGAAGGTTCTCTGCCGTCATAAGGAAAAAAAGCGTAATGCGAAAGAGAAAACAAAATGAAACAAAAGAATTCCTTTGTTTCGTTATGTTGTCTCTTTCGCACTACGCTTTTCTAGTCTAGTCAAAGACAGGTTTCAAAATCGAACCGAAATGATTGTTCATTTGAAAGTTTCATTGAAAGTTTCGATTGAAATGAATTCGTTTTCGCAACTAGTTCTGAAACATTAGCGTACGTACTTCTGGTATTTGGAATAGTTATTTACGAGACAAGTCATTTTAGGCAATTTTATTTGCTTTACAGCCTCGGAAATATTAGCCACTCAAAAGTGACATTTTTACTTTCGGCTCTGATATGAAGCATGTAATATATATTTATTGTATATGTGGTTATAGGTCGATGTTTACTGTCTTTTCTATGATTGTATTCGTAACGATAAATGAGTAATTACCGTTCGCACTTATCCGGTTAGAGGGATAAATTCCAGTGGCTAGATGGTAAATCGGGCTAAACAATGGATGCCACCCCACGTAAAACGTTCGTCTCAGTATAGCGTGTGTGTGATGTGATGCGACCATATCAACACTATCACAATAAAATATTGTACTGTCATCGACTAGAAAATCTCATGTAAAATCGAACTTTAACATTCCAGCGTATATTACACACTACGTGCGAGCGAATGCGAGCAAGTATGTGTGTTATATATACGAGAACGTTATGTGAGATTTTCTAGTCGATGACAGTACAATCTTTTATTGTAGTAGTGTTGATATGTCGCATCACATCACACACACGCTATACTGAGACGAACGTTTTAGGAGGCGTGGCATCCATTGTTTAGTCCGATTTATCCGTCTAGCCACTGGAATTTATCCCTCTAGCCGGATAAGTGCGGACGGCAATTACTCATTTACCGTTGTTACGAATACAATCAAAGAAAAGACAGTAAATATCGACTTATTAACACGTATACAATAAAAAAAATCCTCAAAATTATACTTCTACGACTGTAGTTTGGGTAGAGCGAGTGCTAAAAGCAAAAATGTCTCAAATCAAATACACGTGTAGCGACAAAAGGAAGGAAAATTCAGGGTGTGTAGCAAATAAAATGCTCAACGTTCCCGAAAAACTTCTATTGAAAAACTTCGCGTCAATTTTGAGAAATTTTGTTTTAGATGAAAATCACGACCGACTTAGACGCAAAGCAAGATACGCAATAACTAGTGTTTATGTTTTCAATCTTATTACTTATTTACAAAAAGCAGGAAAATTCGTCAACAATAAGTGGCCTAGTTAATCTGTACAGTACGTGTGATAGTTATAATGACGACGTAAAATAATCTTATTCTCATTTTTTCCACCATTGAATTTGTTATATTCAGAGTTACGTAAATCGTGCTAAAAGCAATGGTTAAAAAATTAAAGAAGAAAAAGGGTTCGATCGAACTCCTAACATCATTACATTTGAGTTGAATTTTGAATTTGAATTTTTGGTGGAGAGTCTTTTTTGAAATAATGACAACGAATCTATTTTTATAAACATTACCTTTGTGAATGGTTTGGTTTCACGCTTCTTAACTTAGATAATGATCGATGGATGAAACTTTACATTTAAATGCTGAAAAATTTAGTCGGAACATTGATTTACATAACTAGTAAACTCAACGCAAATCGTTGAAACCATCTTACCAGATGAACTAATCGCAAAGTCTTGGTTGGATCTTCGGGAGATAGGCTTACGTAACTGTTAACCGGTGAATTACGAGCACCAAGTACACTGAGGCACAAAATCAACACTAAACCAATAACTAGCATGATGCTCCAAAACACTGCTGTACGCTTATTGAAACACGCGGACATTGTGTATTTGCTATATCGAGGGCTGTATTTATAATAAAACTTAATCACGCTTTTTTCTAAACTTTTTTATTGCCGTTTATGTAAATGGTATTTCAGGTTTAATTGATTATGTGTTTGTATATTTGTGCGTTGTAATATATGGCGTTTTTTTCCTTGTTGTAATAAAAAAACGTACCGAAATTATAAACGAAGATATCTAACGAACGGAGACGTCTTCTTATGATGCCTTGTCTTTCAAGTATATTATAAAAATTGTTACAAATTTTTATGTCTTTTAAAGGCTCAAGTTCTAACCATATTTTCACTGTACAAGTCACTATCTCGTCAGCTATACTCTTACTACGAGTCAAATAATTTTCTAGGTTTAAGTGCATCTAAGCTAGATGGAAACATTAAATATGCGGTAGGAACGTGTCCGTGACGCAAGTCCTTTAGGAAACACAATTCAAGATAGTTTTTTTCGTGGACTGAGGAACAAAATTTGCAGCAAGTTTTATGTCATTTTCCCTAAGCGTCGCGTCGTAGCCCAGTGATTAGGACAAAATCATATTTTACTTTTACAAAATGCAGCGGGAAGCAAGTGATACACTTACTTTTTGTTACATTTTATAAAAGAAAAATTTGACAAAATTTGAAAAAATTTTGACAAAACTACAAAAATGTAAACTTTTCGTTGTAAGTAGACATAAGATATTTCTTAAGGTATGTGATGTTCCTACAAAGTTTAGCTACTAATAAGGAGGCTGATCGAATTTATACTAATTTGATTATGATCATAATCGAAAGCACGGTAATAAATGCAAGGAACAAGAATATTAATTGGATGATCAACAATTGAACATTTAGAGCAACCTATCTATTGGCTCTATTCCAATTTCCAAATAGCAAACACACTTCTGCTCTGCGTTATTTAACAACTACCGGGCGGTCGCATTTTTCTTACTTCTTATGATGACAGTTTAGCATTTCATATTCTGGTGTATAAAATCGAAACTTCATGCGACCTGTTTAACAGCTTGTTGACACAGCTGGGCCACACTTAAGGTAGCTTTGTCACTGGTATTTTTCCAGCCTTTCCGACATTAGTTTCAATGGTGCGCAATTCCATTTTCCACTTTACAAATATTTCTACCTACGTAAGTGATGACAACTTGCCCAAGCGCACACGAATTGCTCCTATGTTGTTCCTCAGAATCAAAAATTTTGATCGTTGTAGAAGCGTACGGGAAAAAGGATAATACTATTTCGAACAAATGTTTCTATGCACGTTGTGTGCATTTTCAGTTTCGAACAAAAAAAATCTGTATAATTCCAAGTTGAAGAAGCGAGGCATCGATTTACCACGATTAAATGTTCTTTGCCAGAACACTGCAGGCATCGCATGAATTTGCTGAACTTAACGAATAACCTGAGATCCTTTGCAAATGTTAAATTTCGAAGCCGTTTTTTGAACACTGAATAAATAACAATTAAAATGTAATTTCTTTGTGTAAACAACAACAGACGCGGAACGCAAGGCAAACAGTTGTAATTGAGTTAATTGCAACTTTTGCACTGTAATGTTTCAGCGCGACCGAATAACAAAACGAGGTCAATGTGTTACAGTCGTCTTTAATTGCAATTTCCCGATTTAAAAACTAAATCGAATCTTCAACTTTGCGATAAAATTTTAAAACAATATACCAACCACGTGCACTAGTTTCAATTCTTTTCCTTTCTGAATATCTTCTACCTCTGGTCGTACAAATATAAACGAATAGGCACTGCATATGCAGACCATCAGATGACCCATTGATAGCAGCATTATATTGAAGATAACAAAAACCAAGGCTTTCGTAAAATCCAGCATTATTGAAAATTTGAATATGATAACGTTCTAAAAAAATTCTACACCGTTAAATGTACACTGAAGAACACAACTAAGTTTGAAACTGTTGGATGTTTTACGATGGACGATTTCATTTCTCATTAGAATTACTGTGTTAGTAGTTGTAAACACTCATTAGTGTGAAAGATTTTTTATTGTTTATGGTGTTACACATCGTTTTTCATGAGAAAAATGTGGAAGAGTTGACCGTGACATTGAAAATAAAACAATAAACTATTACTATATTATTTGTTTTAAACAATTCAGGAAGGGCGAGTATGCGTAACGTTAGGTGAACAACGAGTGATGAGATTTTGAAAAAAAAATCCGGTTATGTGTTGAAGTGTTCGCCAAAACTTCTATACAGATAGAGGGAAATATACAACGATAAATTTTCAGCGTCCTGTTGAAAAATTATGTTCTACGCAATCAAAACTTGATTTCTTTCATAATTGTTCGCATGTATCGAAATTGCCATTTTTTTGTTTTCTAATTCTGGCCCCATGGTATGAAAGGGCCGTGACGCAAGTCTCGCGCACCAAAAATTTACAAGAAAATCTCCGTAGCTACTTTGAATTACTTCAATAGCATGTTGTAGTTACAGTGATTTTTTTTTTTATTTTCTCACAATTGATGAAATTATATAATAAATATATGCTCCTTATTTACAGCAAATGTTTTACTTCCCCACGTGCGACATAAAAATTTGGAACCAAAAACTCAAATAATAAAAATTCATTTGTGGGCAATTTTTTAGATTTTTCACTTCAAGCAGCTTTATTTGGTATATACTATATGTTATTGATTTTGAATAACTTGTTGTAATTCTGCCTCATACCAATTCTCACAGTGGGACCGGTTGGTAGCAGTAGCAGTTCTAATTATATCAGGAAGATAGACATTTTTCGTCGTCTGCAAAGCTGTTCAGTATGAAATGAGGAACAGCTTTGCTGAAAAAACAATTTTTCCAACAATTTTGTTTCGGAAATTATGATCAGTTATCTTTGGACAAATTTTTTAATTCTCATTTTACAGAATTCAAAACGTCATAACTTCAGAATAAAGACTAAAAGTTCTATCTCAAATTCCTGAGCAGTCATATAATTAAGACCACTACTATAACCAATCGGTCCCTCTGTGACCGGTGGGTAGGGACAAAGAGAAGTACCACCGTAACACGAAACCGTCTTAATTTTTCATTTTTTTTTTTCTCGAATTTTTGTTTTCCTGCTTTTTTAACACTGTCACTAGTTAGACTAACATCTAATTCACTGCAACAATGACTTTTTTTTTAAAATATTTAAACGGCCTCCGAATCAGAGTAACGTGACCAACCAACTAACTTTAACAATTCATTCAATTGCACTAAAAAGCTACAACAGCACTTATCACAGCGTTTATACAGAAGCAAAAATTAGTGAACAATGGCTGCATAATAACGCAAATTTTATGAATAAAACTTCTCCATTTCAAGCAGCAGTTATGTAGAAAGTAAAACGGCTTGAAGTATGTAAGGTAAATAAATATATTGGAACGACTATGAGCGAACAAAATTTTTCTAAAACGTTGCAGAGTCAGAGTGATTACTCGCGAAGTTATGTCATAATAGGAACCCCTTTTAATAGGGAAATGTGACATTCATTCTTCTTCTCTCTTCCAAAACAATTGACATCAATTGAAGAGACGCTTAAAAACCCAAAATAGTCACTTATAAAAAAAGGTATTAGTACTCATTTGTTACAAAGAAATATCAAATTCTTCCACTTCGATTAAAAGAATGCGTCACAAATGCCGGACCTTGTATCACGAGCACGGAAGTCACTTATTCATCCAATATTCATTCATAATGAATTATTGCCAAAGAAGAAACAATCGATTCGGCCATGCAACGCAAATTTGTCGATGTTGCCGAATCCTATAACAAACTGAAAATTAAAAAACGGAATCTATAAAATGTAGACGAAATTCAAAAACTCCAAAAATTTTTGTAAATTCGATGTAGATTTTGATAGTAAGTGACACCCTCGTGATCACGAGCCAAAGGCGAGGAATATAATCCGCCGAATGGAGATAAACGCAGTTGGAAATGTCATGTGTTTTCTCAGTGCGTTAATGTTTTTATCCATACATACAACACATATCCAAATATACATACAGTCAAAAAAAACCAGGTTTCAAGATGTCTAAAACCGGTAACGGTTTGATCCATACTGGTTTTGTAAAACCGATTGCATTCCCTAAACACCACGTAAAACTTCAACAAATAAAGTGGCATGCCATAATTTGTTAAAGGACTCGGAAAAGATCAGGTTGATTTGGTCAGATAACAGATCAGATTGAATTTTGTGAATTTTTTCAAAAGAATCCCTGTTTATTTCCTTTAAAAAAAGAATCAAAATTCTAACGTACTGTGAAACACTTCTGACCCTTTTCTTCATACGGATCTAAAAATAAATATTAACTTAGTTAAAAGTTTATGAAATTACGTAACATTGTATTAGATTGGAAAAATCTTTCCAAGAATCCGCAAAATACCTAAAGCTTAAAAAAAATTTAAACAAAAATTCCGAAAAAGTCAAAAACTTTTTTTTTTTTGCTATTCTTAAGGAGAAGTCTCGACCCATATCAGGGTCGTACTGCCTAACAAAAAACGCACCATTGTGATCACGTGAACGGCAACGACTTAAGCAACGGAAAAAGGACAATGATTTAAAATTAGGAACATGGAATGTTAGATCTCTGTTACGGCCAGGAGGGTTGAGATCACTCGCTAGTGCGCTAAGCGCGACTAAACTCGACATTACAACAGTACATGAAACTAGATGGCCTGGGAAGGATTCTGTGATCAGTGGTGACTTTACATTTTACTACAGCGGCAAGAGCAACGACAGCCCAGAAGAATACGGAACAGGTTTCATGGTTTTCGGTAGAGCTCGAAACGCGGTGATTGTTTTCATTCCTGTCAACGAACGGATATGCACTGTACGGATATAAGCGTCTTATAAACGTCTACGCACCAACGGAAAGATAACGAAGTGAAGGAGCTATTTTACGAAAAACTGGTGAAAGTGTATGATGGAGCGCCGAATCGAGACATCAAAATCATACTTGGGGACTTGAATGACAAGATAGGTCGTGAAGCCTACTACCGTCCCACTATTGGTAAATATAGTCTTCACGAAAATTCGAACGAAAATGGAACGTTGGTAATTGATTTCGCAGCGTCAAGGAACATGGTTGTCAGCAGTACCTATTTCGAACATAAAAACATTGACCAGGTTTTGATAGATGGGCGTCACTGTTCAAATGTGTTGGATGTTAAAAGTTGTAGGGGACCGGATATCGATTCAGATCACTACTTGGTAAAGGTGGTTGTAAGGGCTCGAGTTTCGATTTCACACAATCGACAGCCGGCATTGGAAAAGTGGGACGTCGAGAAACTGCAGGACCAAAATATTAAACGACAATATGTGGATAGTTTGGAGAGGAAAATTATTGACGGAATGGAAAGCGAACAACAAAACGTAGACGTTACATGGAATCAAATTAGACGAAACGTAGAGCAAGCTGCAGCAGAGACGATAGGAACAAGAACGGGAAAGAAAAGAAATGACTGGTTCGATGACGAATGCAGAAAAGCACTGGAAGACAAAAATGCGTCTCGAGCGAAAAATCTGAATAGATGCACTCGAGCTGGCATAGCAGAGTACCGTTCGAAAAGAAATTTCGAGAGAAAACTGTTCCGAAGAAAGAAGCGACAACATGGCAAGGAAGTTTTAATCGAAATTGAAAGGTTTGGTAATCGAAAAGAGACGCAGAATTTTTACCGGAAAGTAAACGAATCGAGGAAAGGTTACAGTCAACAACCTTTATTGTGCAAGTGCAAAGATGAGTTGGTCTTAGCAGATGAGGAATGGTGCATCAGACGATGGGCGGAGTACTATAAGGAACTGCTGAACCCGAACAGACCACCGAACCAGAACGACACCAACGACGACTTGCCATTTCAGACCGCCCAGTACAGCCACATATTGCAGAACCAACGCTACAGGAAGTGGAGCATGAAATTTTGAAGCTCCACTGTTGGTGAATATCAAGGTGGTTTTCGTGTAGGTCGTTTAACAACGGACCAGCTGTTTAGCATTAAACAGATCTTGGAGAAGTGTAAAGAGTACAACGTTGAAATACACCAATTGTTCGATGACTTGAAGGCAGCATATAACAGTGTCAACAGGAGGAAGTTATGGAGAGTGATGGAGGAATTTGGTGTCCTCAAAAAACTAATCTCGCTAACAAAGTTGACATTGGATGGAGCTAACAGTCGAGTAAGAATTCGAAGCAAATTGTCAGACGCTTTCGACATTGAGGAAGGACTACGACAAGGAGATCCAATCGCGACGCTGCTTTTTAATTTGATCCTAGAAGCAGCAGTGAGAGCTATGGACGTCGACACTAGCAGCACAATTTTCACCAAATCCAGTCAATTGCTGGGCTTCGCAGATGACTTGGACATCTTGGGCCGAAACATGGAAGCTGTTAAAGAACAGTTCACGGCTTTGAACAGAAAGAGTGCCGACCTCGGGTTGAAAGTTAATTACGCAAAGACCGAATACATGATTATCTCCCCATCGAATCGACAACATGACCAAAACGTAACAATTGACGCACACACATTTATGGTGGTAGACAAGTTCGTATACCTTGGATCTCAGCTTAATTCTGACTACGACATCATGGACGAAATCAAAAGGCGGATAACTCTTGGCAACCAGAGTTATTAGAGCCTCAAAAAATTTTAAAGTGCAAATCAGTAAGCCGAAACTCAAAATGCGGCGCACTGTAAAAATCTGTGATAAGACCAATAGTTACGTATGGGTCGGAGTCGTGGTGCATGACTCAGAAAGACGAACAATCGCTGCTCACGTTCGAAAGAAAGGTACTGCGGACAATTTTTGGACCACTATATGACGAGAATCAGAACAGATGGAGCAGACGATTTAACCATGAGCTTATGGAACCAAAGACCCGTACGTATCAGAATAGGTATAGCAAACAGAATAGATGTTACAAAAAGACTAGAACGTATCTAAATATACAAATAAGCAAACAATCCAACGTTTTATGTTCTTTTATAACTGTAAGAATTTCAAAAATCCATAGGCATTACCCAAAGTAATGTCGAAAGCCCTACCGAAGTACGTCTCAGACCATTTAAACCTTGAAAAGATTATATCCAAGGACTGGGCTATTTTGTAGTAAAAACCCTGAAACACGTTTTCCCTTAAATTTTATTGTCTACGACTTTGCCTTTGGAAGCGTGTTCTCTAAAATTTTATTCTCTACAAGTTCGCCTTTGGAACCAACTTTCTAACTCTCATAGTTCTGTAGAATCGGGTCATCCTGCCCAATTATGGAAGTGGCCAAATACCACGATTGGGCCATCTTTTCCCAAAACCCTGAAACACGTGTTCGATAAAATTTAATTCTCTATAACTTCGTCTTCGGAACCAACTTTCTAACTTTCATAGTTCTGGAGATTTGGGTCATCCTGCCCAAATATGGAAAAATATGGAAGTGGCCCTATTATGCTCGGAGCGGTAGCGGAGAGCGTGACGCAGTCCCCACACCAAAGAAAAACGTACACAAACCCAAAAAACTCCATACAAAAACCTTTGGGACAAGACACGATGTAAAAGCTAACTTTTGAGTTTTTTCCCCTCGCCCCCTTCCCCACCAAAATATTTAAAAAAAAACTACGTCGCAGCAGCTTTCTAACGATCACACACTCATCAAAATCGGTTGAAAACGAGCCGAGATATCGCCAATCAAAAATGATCAATTTCGATATACACTTACGGAAATATATTTTTGCATCAAATAGAATTTTGTACTTCTGCGCAAGTTTTTGCAGTGTTAACAAGCTGCGCAGAAGTACAAAATTCTATTTGATGCAAAAATATATTTCCGTAAGTGTAATAATGGTAAAATTATCTTTGAAAATAATCAAAATTTTATTTCTGTGTTATGTGTCAACGATCTATGTATCTATCTACTTGTTTTTCCCGAGAACCGCCCAAGCGATTTCCTTAAAATTTTCAGGGAATGTCAGTCTCGGCCCCAAATGAAAAATTTCATATGCCGCTTTTCCGGGAAAATTCTGGAAAAGCCGTGGCATGTGGAAACGTGGTCAATTTTTATGGGTTTTTTAAGTAATGCTCGGAGTTTTCGAATTTTAGCTCCGGAGTGACAATAGCTAGAGAGTTGGTTTCTTCGGAAAAGTTCTAGAGTTTGGTCAGGAAAATTTTTTTAGGATCTTAAGAAAATGGCTGCCGGCAGTCAAACCGACGCCATCTTGAATTTTCCCAAGCAATAAATTAGGTTTTTTCTGTTTTTCGAATTTTAGCTTCAGAATGACAATACTTAGAGAGTTGGTTTCTTCGGGAAAGTTATATAGAGTTTGATCAGGAGAATTTTTTGGGATTTTCAGAAATCTGCCAAAGTGACGCCATCTTGGATTTTTGTTAGGTATAAGTACAAGTCCAGCTTCTGGGTATCGAAAGGCTGTCCACAAGGGGGGATACTCTCACCGTTGCTTTGGTGCATGGTCGTGGACTCCTTGATCAAGAGGTTGAATGAGACAGGCGTTCATGCGCAGGGTTATTCGGACGACCTGACTATTCTAGTTAAAGGCAAGTTCGAAAGTACCCTGGGAAGTCGCTTGATGAGTTCGCTGAGGTTAGTG
Source organism: Pseudolycoriella hygida (assembly GCA_029228625.1). Lineage (NCBI taxonomy): Eukaryota > Metazoa > Arthropoda > Insecta > Diptera > Sciaridae > Pseudolycoriella > Pseudolycoriella hygida. The sequence goes on along the minus strand of CM055404.1, from coordinate 96,132,565 downwards.
GAGGAACGGTGCCTGGAGAGGGGTTAACCCCAACAAAACAGACATTGTGCTTTTTAGTAAAAGGAACACAGGACACAATTTAGTGGGGAACTTCAGGCTCTTCGGAAAGGTTGTTGATCCATGATCCTAGCCCAACAGTAAAGTATCTGGGGGTTATTCTCGACCAAAAGCTCAACTGGATCGAGCATGTTAAATACAAAGAACAGAAAGCGGTGGCCGCTTTCCGGATCTGTCGAAAGGCTTTTGGAAGGGACTGGGGAATACCGTCTAGAGCCATATTGTGGATCTATGAGACGGTGGTCAGACCCATGTTGAGCCATGGCTGCGTAGTTTGGTGGCCTAGGCCAAAATGGTCTATGGATGAGGAATTTTGAATCTGGCGATTGAAAGATCCTGAAAATGATCAACGACAGGATCTTTGATATGCCCAGAGATCGCATGATTCTACAGGTCGACTTTGTGAGGCGATACCAGATCGTTATACCGGACAGACCGAATTGGCTAGGAAACTGACCGACCTGCCTACCGGCTGATGGACTGGTGAGCTTTACGGATGGGTCAAAAACTGAGGAAGGAGAGGGAGCTGGGATCTATTCGCAGGAACCGGCGAACTGCGACAGTCTCCATTTGGGAAAGTTAGCGAGCGTCCTCCAGAAGAAATGACGGGTGGCAGAGCGACCATCTGCTCAGACAGTGAATCGATGATAAAGGCGCTCGCGTCGCCTGTGACAACGTCAAAACTGGTTAAAGAGCTGAAAGGAACCCTAAACCGATTGGGACTGAGATATCAGATCACGATCGCCTGGGTCCCTGGGCACACTGATGTAGACGGTAATGAGAGAGCAGACGAGCTAGCCAGACAGGGTTTAGCATCTGCGATCGAGTGCCCAGAGCCCCACATCCCGATCCCACACTCTCTGTGTGAAAGGGCGGTGGAACACTGGGTGCGGGCTGACTCCGCAAAGAGTTGGTGCGTATACGGCGGAGGAAATCACACAAAGCTTTTCTTCCCGGCGCACAGTAGGCTAATCCGTTATATTCATGTTCAAAAATCTATATCTCGTGATATATTCATAATTTAAATGTAAGAATTCTTAAAACGTGATTTAAGAATGTTCAAAAATGTCGGGAAAAATATTTGTGCATGTAGGCCGCAGATTAATAGTCGTAAGGTTGTTAGACAAAGTTACCGGTTTGATTTCTCCCCATACATAACCTCAAAAAAATATATTTTCCATATTTTCGTCAGAAACTTGTCGAAATCAGTTGTAAACGTTAAAGTAATTCATAATAAGTCGAAACGAGCCTAGTCCGACGAAAAAAAAAGATGAATTTCTTGGTTGATTCTTTGATTTTCATACTGACTGTCTTTGAGTCTCAGAGCGCTGAATAACAATTCGCTTCAAAACCACTAGGAATTTCATCCCTTTTTCGCCTGACGAGAAGTGGGCCAAGGAGCTTCTCAGAATGGACCGTAGTGGCATTAGGAGAGTAGTGGGAGCCATTACAGGTCACTGTGGACTGAACAAGCACTTGGCCAAAATGACCATTTTGGCTGATCCAAGATGTGACTGCGGCTTGGGGGAGGAAACGGGCGTCCACGTAATATGCGATTGCCCGAAGTTCCACCTGCTAAGGAGCATGACATTAGGTGGTTATGTGATTCGACCCTCCGATATCTTAGACCTAGGACCTATCGCTCTAGATAGGTTCTTGGTGAGAACCGGAAGGTTTTAATTGATTTACATGATGAACGGGAAGAAAACAAACGATCAATAGATCTGTGTTTTAGGAGCCAGAAATGGCCCATCCCACCCTGATAAATCTAAAAATCTATAAATCTATAAATCTATAAATCTATAAATTATGCTTCTTTGGGTTTTCGAATTTTAGCTCCGGAATGATAACATTTACAGAGTTGGTTTCTTCTAGAAAGTTATAGAGCTTCATCAGGAGAATTTTTTGGCACCATTAGAAAATGTCTGCCAGCTGTCATAGCGGCGCCACCTTGGATTTTCGTTTATGCTTTTACGGTTTTCGAATTTTAGCTCCGGAATGACACTACTTAGGGAGTGGTTTCTTCTAGAAAGTTATAGAGTTTCATCAGGAGAATTTTTTGGTATCATAAGAAAATGGTTGCCAGCTGTCATAGCGGCGACATCTTGGATTTTCGTTTACACTTTTTCAGTTTTCGAATTGTAGCTCCGTAATGACACTACTTAGAGAGATGGTTTCTTCTAGAAAGTTATAGAGTTTCATCAGAAGAATTTTTTGGGATCATACGAAAATGGCTGAAATGAAGAATTGGTGACACGAAGTGTTCCGAAGGTAGCCGAAGGTGACACGAAGTGTTCCGAAAGTAGCCGAAGGTGACAAGAAGTGTTCCGAAGACAGCCGAAGGTGACACGAAGTGTTCCGAAGGCAGCGGTGACACGAAGTGTTCCGAAGGCAGCCGAAGGTGACACGAAGTGTTCCGAAGGAAGCCGAAGGTGACACGAAGTGTTCCGAAGGTAGCCGAAGGTGACACAAAGTATTCCGATGATTTGGCATTTGTGACGCAATTTTTTTAACACACCGTAATTTTGTTTTAAAAATAGCGCAGTAATTTTTCAGGAAATTAAAACTTTGAACACAAGGTTCTATTCAAACAAACTTCTGTGTATTATCAGCGATAGCGTCACCTCAAGCGATATCATTAATTTTGGAAGCAGACTCACGGACTGCGTCACACTCTACCTTTTAAGAGGTTTTTGTTGTGATACCAGGATTGTGCCATATTTCCCCAAAACCATGAAACACATGTTCGCTTAAATGTAATTCTCTACAACTTTGCCTTTGACAGTAAATCTCCATATTGCATAGTTAAGGAAAAATAGACAAAAAACTGTTTTCGTATATGGCCAAGAAACTCAATTTCATTCATTCCATTGGTCCCAGTCCCCTGACCCGATGGTGACATCAAATACTTTCATTTGACGCCAAAATGAGCAATTTCGGTGCTATACTTGCTGAGATATTTGCGAAAAAGTTTCATCGACCCTCGAAAATTTCATGTCCGACCTCCACTTCTTTGACCATATCTCCGGAACTACTTGGCCGATTTTGCTCATCTTCGAAATTGAATCATGGGAGGCATGTACCTTTCGGGGAAAAAAGTTTACGGTGATCGATCGAGCCGTTTGGAAAAAAAAGTGGAGACGGACGGACATTTTTTTTATTGTTGATTCGTCATATTTAGACGATAATAAAAGTATCCCCCCAACTCCCACCTCGATCTACCCCATGTTAAAATAAAATTGTTTGTAGTAAACGTATAGGACCTTCGTACTTCGTACAGGTCCAATAAACAGACTACGATGGCTTGGTCATGTGCAGCGTACAACCGTACTAACGACAACCGTGTTCCCGGTGTTTCCGTGTTCTCGAAACTATACCAGAAGGTAAAAGAAGTGCAGGGTGACCAAAATTCAGATGGTGCGATGCAACTTTTGCCAACCTGAAAACTGTGGGGGTAACCAGTTGGAAGACGTTAGTGCATATAGGTCCGGTTGGAGAAGGCCAAGACCCTTAATGGGTTGTAGAGCCGGTTAAGTAAGTAAGTAGTATATTTACCACTGGAATGAAACTATTAAAGCCATATTGTATCTTAATTATATCTTAATTGACACCTTTGCACCTGTATATCATGTCGTAAAGTCGCAGCGTTTGCATCTCATCTGAAGAATCCCTTAGGACTATACAATTTTCGAATGGTATATTAATTATAATAATATTAATCGCAAACAATGACTTCTTTAAAGGTAAAATGTGACGCATTCCGTATATCCGCTTCCAAAATTAATGCCACCGCTTCCAAAAGTAATGATATCGCTTGAGGTGACGCTATCACTGATAATCCGCAAAAGCTTGTTTGAATGGAATCTTTTGTTCAAAGTTTTAATTTTCTGAAAAAATTACAGCGCTTTTTTTAAAACAAAATTGCGTCACAAATGCCGAAAAATTTCAAAAGTTCGCCTACATATAGCTCCTGGTCCCCCAAAGGTTTTGTTTGGGTTTTTGGGTTTGTGGACTTCTTTTTTTGGGGTGGGGAACCTGCGTCACGCCATCCGCCACCGCTGCGGACATGATTATAACGCATCAGAATAGATGTGGCAAAGAGAACAGACGTCGCAAAAAGTGTCTCAAACGAAATCTAAATAAATATTGCCTTAAGCAGTAATTATATTGGACGCGATAAAAATCGCTCGCGTAAGGTTTGTTTGAAAGTTCAACTTGATAAAAAAAAATAATTTTTGTCAGATTGAGATTTCAAACAACCCTCACGCGAGCGATTTTTATCGCGTCCAATATAATTACCGCTATACAGTCAGCAAAATTAACAAAGCTGCACATTATGTGTTTCGTTTGTTTCTCTTTTTCTCTCTTCAACCATAAGCAAATGCATGGTAATACTCACGAAACGTAAAAACTCACAAAACAGAGTAAAAGAAAAATTTCGCAGCTGGAAATTGCCGAAAGGTCAACATTGAAAACCCGCCCGAAGCAACTGCGAAAAAAAATTTTGGAAACAAAAATCTTAAAAAAAAATCATACTCCATAATACGGCAAAAGCAATTTTTTCGGCTGCGTCGACCTTAATACCATGCTAAGGATAGGCATCGAATCATACTTTCATGGACAGAAAGGTGTGGCTTTTTTTCTCTACAACAATGCACGGAAAACCTCATCATTTGAGGAATATGCATGAAAAACCACCAAATATCGTGTAGTGTAGTAGCGTGAGTTGGGCCAACACCAAGGACCCTACAGCCGGATCACTCAAGCAATGTTCACTAATTTATTTTCGTTATTTTTGGAAGTCCATATCTCTCATTGAAAACCTTGAAAAGCGATTCCTGTGCTAATTTCGCAGAGATAAAAGTCAAAAAGTTTCACCGTATCGTCAAAAGTTTTCGACCGAATTCAATCCCGTAATCAATTTTTCGATTATCTTTCAGAAAAAAAGATTTTGAAAATCGGATAAGATTTACCCGAAATATGTAGAAAAAACACATTAGGCCCGAGTAGAGTCCAAAAACCACTTAAACGGCTCTAGCTCGGCGGCCCTTGGACTGACAGTTCCCGGATTCAATCCCATAGAACATTTTTCGATTGAGTTTCACTCGAGTTATCGTGTTGACGGACGGACGGACATTTTTTTTTATTGTTGATTGTCATCTAAGTACCCGGGTCGAAATTCAACTGGTTACAAACGTCGTGGTAAACGCATAAGCCCCGTTTTCTAAGAACTTCGTATCTTCGTACGAGTCTAAATATATATATAACATAATGAACCCATTGACAAGCAGTGGTATAGGAACTTGGACCAGTAAGGGGTTAAAATATACATTACACCACGATGCACACAATAAAAAAACTTAGCATGCTTCAACATTGTACACGCCACAACGTCTATGCAGAGACATATGGTTGTTACTGGTTATGATTTAATTTTTTAAGTTTGTTATAACTATGAGCGGAAAAAATGATTATTGACTACTAGAACATCGACAGAAAAATTGATGGATCAGTGGGTCTAACAAGAAAAAACCGTATTATTTTTTTGGAATCAGGAATGAAATCGAAACTCAATTATGTTTTGTTTATATTTCTACACTCACGGAAATATATTTTTGCATTAATAGAATTTTGTACTTCTGCGCAGCTTTTTAACACTGCAAAAACCTGCGCAGAAATACAAAATTCTATTTGATGCAAAAATATATTTCCGTAATTGTATCACTTAATATAATATGGCTTGAGTTTAAAGTTGCTTCTAGGTACCTTTGGGGTAGTGCAATGATGATGAATTTTTGACCTTCCCATGTCCGGTATTGTCATTTCTTTCTGCCCCTACCCACCCTACTCCCAATGAGTAAATGACGAAAAAAGTAACCCACTATCGGATCGGTCCTATAGAAAATAGGCAGAAACATGCCGACCTGACACCGTAGGATAGCGTCATCTTTGTATCTATTTTGGTAAGTGCGACGGCGTCGAGTCGGTGGCTAATATTACTGATGTAATAACGCTGGCTGACGCCACCGGATTTTGACACCTCCGGATTTTGACGCCTCCGGATTTTGTAGCCTCCGGATTTTTCGTCCGGATTTTGACGCCTCTGGATTTTGTGCCTCCGGATTTTGTAGCGGCACCAGCTTCTTTATCATTTCTTTTACTTGCTAGCACAAAAATACCATTTGATTAGTTTGGACGTTTTTTATTTTTGTGTATAATTAACATGTTTTTTACCATATTTCATTAGGCAAATTAGAGACAGTTACAAATTTCGCGAAATTTCTTGCCTTTCAGATGAAGAATTCTTACGATACGAAAACGAGTATATTCATCGATCGTTCCTCCACCTCCTTCATATTTATTTTATTGAGTAGAACGAAACAAGAAATTTAAAATTCTCGTTAGGGCAACAAAATTAATGTTTCTTAATCAGAATTTCATCCAACGTTGGACCATACCTTCCATACGGATCTTTAGGAAACAAAATTGTGTTATTACAAAACATGTAACCGATGACGCGATTTCGTATTATTCTTTTGTAATCTGTAAGTTCATCTAATTAAATACAATTTGAAATGAGAGAGAGAGAGAGAGAGAGAGAGAGATGTTATTACTATCGTTTTCATGAAAGAGATCTCGGAAATTATCGTTAGAAATCACTACGCCGTCAAATTCATGGGCTAAATCCAAAATAAATCGATCGTCATAGCTGGTTAAGGATTTTCCATTGGGTAGACATTTGCAAGGTGTGATTAGTATTTTACCTTCAGCTTTCAATTGTTCTAGTAGTTCACTATTAGTGGAATTCTCTCGCTTCAACCTCATTTGCGGTACGACTGCTTTCACATCGTATCCTCTTGCAGTAAAGTAGTCAAGACAAATGGAAATTCCTTCAACAGAAAATTCTCTTCTTTGACATGAATGGCTAAAATTTACATTTTTACATAAATTTTCGCAATTTGCGGTTCAAAAAAGCCAACTTACGAAAAGGCAACATTGCTGCCGTCGATTAAAACCATTCGCTTGTTGCAATGAAGTGTTTCATTGAAACTGTTAGAATACAATAAATTAATTATTTACGAAAAAAGATTAGAATGTGACAAATGTGCCAAAATTTGTGGTCCACAGAGTCGGAGGAAGTTGTAAAAGAGCAAAATTATATGAAAATTCGATGATTTGGATGAAAATTGCTATCGGACTTTAACTCTCACACATTTCAACCCAACGTTTCCCGCAGCTTCCGGAATTTTATTTTTCTTGTTTTCGCGTGCCAATTGCCAATATTATCCATGAGATGCTATTGCCACATGCATGCTAGAGGTGGGCGGGCATCACTTTTTGTCTCCCCGGTTCGATTTTGAAAACGGGCAGCCCGTGCCCGCCCGTTTTAGAAATAATGATACCCGAACCCACCCGTTCCCGTTCGATTTTGAAAACAGGCAGCACGTGCACGCCTGTTTTCGAAATAATGATGCTCGTGCCCGGTATAGGGCGGGTGGGCTTGTGAACAGGGCGAGAAATCAAGCGTGCCCGCACACTTCTAACGCATGCCAATAATGTCCAAGAGATACTATTGAAACGCGCCTGCCAATTAACACCTAAGACTATTGGCATGCGTGTTTGCCAATATAATCTCCGTATTGCAAAACAAATGATTCATAATTCAATCCGTCTGTGTGCTCATCGGAGAGCTCACATCTGTCTAACGGCGGGCGGCTTATATGAAGGAATTCAGGCTTTTAGTGAGGTATAGGCCTAGACACACATTTCTATCTTGTACATGCGAAAAAGGAAGATAGGTATGTTGCACTATACAGTTACCGTCATTTTTTTCGCATGTAGGAGATAGAAATTTTAGGTCGAGCAGATACCGAGCTGTCCTCAATTTCCCACACAATGTTTCAATTTTTACTAGGCTTCAAGAAACTTCCTTTTTCAAAGCGAATGCAAGCGTTCCACAGTTAATTATAAGTCCACAAATTTAGGTGTACCGATCAGACCACAGTTCAAGAAAGAATAACTTGATGCTAATATTGCAGTGAGTAAAAATCTGTCACTTACCTTTCGTACAAATGTTTAAGCGCTTCCTCATTTTTCGAATGGTTCGCCTGCAAAATATAAAGTAATAGTTTTTTTATTAACCGCATTTTCCGAGAACATCAATTCTACACGAGTGGCTATTGTAACACAGGAACAGCACAGAAAATGTATTCTACAGAATTTTCTTGTATGGTAAGTATGAAAACTGTGTGGTGAGTATAAAAATTATAGAAACAATTTCACTGGTTCTTAATTCTTTTGCCAACGATATTAGGCTAAACATACAAGGGACCTGTATGTATCAGAATAGATGTGGCAAACAGAATTGATGTTACGAAAAGACTCGAACGTATCTAAATATATATTTAGGCAAACAATCCAATATTTTATGTTCTTTTATAACTATAAGAATTTCAAAGATCCATAGAAATTATCCAAGGCAATGTCGAAGGTAAATGTTACTTCGGTAGCGTGTGAGACCATTGATTTTGATGACCGAAATGTTCTCCTCTGCACCATATCTCTAAGAAATCCTGAAACTATTTTCTCTAAAATGTAATTCTCACCAAGCTTGCCTTTAGAAGCAAATTTCTTCCCGTGATAGTTCTAGAGAAGAGATATGAGTCATCCCTTCCAATTCTAGAAATGACTAAATCCCGGGACTGGGCCATTTTTCACTAAAACGCTGAAACAAAGTTCCCTAAAATTTTATTCTCTACAACTTTACCTTAGATAATCTCGATATTGCATAGTTAAGGAAATATAAACGAAAAAACATATGCAAGGGACCCGTACGTATCAGAAAAGATGTGGCGAACAGAGTTGATGTTACGAAAATACTGGAGCGTATTTAAGTAATTATTGCCTTAACTCTTAAGTGTATATATGCAATTACGTCCACACTTAATTGGACTGGAAATGGTCGAAAGGGCAATATTGAAAAACCCGTACGAAGCAATGTCGTTAGAAACCTCTCCAAACCCTTAAAATAAGCTCATAATTTAGAAAAGACACGAATATTCACGAAAAACCACCAAATATCGTGTAGGGTCGCGTAGCGTGAGGATGGCCCATACTAAAAACACTACAGCCCGAACCACTTAACATATCTTCACCAATTTAATTTTCGTGCATTTCTGATTTCCACACAAAAAAAGTTTTCATAAATCGGATAAGATTTACAATAATATGTAGAAAAAACACTAAACTCGTTTCAAAATAAATATGAACTTTTATAAACTGTTTCATTAAGAAAATATGTGACAGTTTGAAGCGTTCATATTTATTTTGAAATGGGTTTAAGTCCAAAAGCTCAAAAATAAGAAAGAATCTTCCATAAATTGTCAGGCATGCTCAGACCTTTCAAACAAAAAAATTTTATGAAAATCGGAAAACATTTAAGCGAGTTATGTACAAAAGACCAGAAACCACTTAAACTGCCCTACCTCGGCGGCCCTCAGGCCGACAGTGCCAAGTTTCAACTCCAAAAGAGATTTTATGTATCTTTCGGCCAAAATGTGCCATTTTTCGCATTGAAAACTAGACTTAATTTAGCGTTTTTTGGTCAAAATTCGAAGTCGACTAATAAAACCATATTAGTCCAGCTCGAAACGTTCGAACTGGACTAATATGATTTTATTAGTCGAGTTTCATTCATAAGTTGAGGTTTTTCAATGTTTGCTTCATGCCGCCCTAGGACTTTTCACCAATCTCACACAATATGACCGACATGTAGTACGTGGTGCACAAATAACTATTTCAATTACCTTTCAGGGAAAAAAAAGACCATGGTCCTTAGATGACGAATCAGCAATAAAATACACATGAAGGGACCCGTACGTATCAGAATAGATGCGGCAAACAGAGTTGATGTTACGAAAAGTTTCGAACGTATTTAAGTAAATATTGCCTTACGTGCACATTAAATTGTATTGGAAATTGCCGATAAGGCAATATCGAAAAACCCGTTCGAAGAAACGGTGTAAAATAATTTTCCGAAAGCACAAAATTTACCCCCAAATAGAGAAAAATGTTCTCCTCAATTTTCTCTACAACATAGCAAAACACCATTTTTTGAGCTAGGGCCGGCATTATAACCAACCTAGGGCTCTAAGACCTTGGACACATACTTCCATAGACAAAAATGTTTGTCTCAATTTGCTCTGCAACATACCGAAAAACTTTTTTTTTTTGGTTAGGGCCGACCTTAGGACCGACATGAGGCCCACTTGAGCTAAGTTGATTTTCATCTATAAATTGTCGGTCATGCCCAGATCTTTCAAACAAAAAAAAATTTATGAAAATCGGAAAAGATTTACTCGAGTTATGTACAAAAAACACATACTTTAGCAGATACTCGTTTTTAGTGCCTTAGCTAAGTCCAAGGACTAAAATTCAAAAAATTTTCTTCCATAAATTGTCGGCTATGCCCAGGTGAAAATCAGAATAGATTTACTCTAGTTATGTACAAAAGACTAAACACCACTTAAACGGCCCTATCTCGGCGGCCCTTGGGCCAACAGTGGCCAGACTCAATTCCACAAAAGATTTTTTGATTACCTTTCAGGGTTGAGTTTTACTTGAGTTATCGACTGGCTGCAAACGTCGTAGTAAACGCAATAGAATAGTCTGAAGTCATTAAGCTCTAATTGCTTAACTTCTAAACTCGTGATAGAGTGTACACAAAGAGTGAACGAAGTAGCTAGATCGCACAAAGTTAACTTAGTTTGGATACCTGGTCACAGAGGAGTGGACGGTAATGAAGAAGCTGATGCTCTAGCTCGAGAGGGTAGCACAACAGCTTTCTTCGGACCGGAGCCAGCCTTTGGACTGCCATACAGGGTGCAGAGGACCATAATCAGAGAGTGTTATTCTAGAAAGCATAATGAGCTATGGACAAATCTCCGAAGCTGTAGGCAATCGAAGATTTTCTTAAATGGCACATCCAACAAGATTACCAAATATCTTCTAAAGTGCTCCAAAACAGCACTGAGGAAGCTGATTGGAACCATCACCGGACACTGCAAGTTACGGAAACACATGCAAAACATGAAATTAGAGAATTCAGCGATCTGCAGGAGATGTGAGGAAGAAGAGGAAACGCCCGAACACCATTTCACAATGTGCCCATCCCTGGCGTGGCAAAGACAAGAGAGATTTGGAGCTGCCTTTCCGAACCAAGAGCAAATTAGGATAACAAACATAAGAGAACTACACGAATTCTCCAAAAAATTTATTGAGAATATGTATGAGGAGACATTTTGAAGGTCACCTCAAACTTAGAAGTGCTTTAGCAATAGTAAAGTAAAAAAAAATGTTTTGGTTGTAAAAGGGGCCCACTATGCGGCCTAATTATGCTTAAGTTTTTATTATACAAATGTATTGTGAACTTAGAACCAATAAACGAATCTAATCTAAAACGCAATAGACCCCTTTTGGAAGCACTAAGTTCTTGGTACGGGTCAAAAAATATCGCCTATCTTTTAATACGATAATTTTGAGTAAAACTCAACCCATTTTCAAAAACATTTCTTTCGCTGAAAGGTAATCGAAAAATCTTTTATGGGATTGAATCTGGGCACTGTCGACCCAAGGGTCGCCGAGCTAGGGCCGTTTAAGTGGTTTTTGGACTTTGGTAACTCGAGTAAATTTTTTCCGATTTTCATACATTTTTTTTTGTTTGAAAGAAACTTTTTTGAATTTGGGTCCTTGGACTTAGCTAGGGCACTACAAGCAAGACTCTGCTCAATTTTGTTTGAAAGATCTAGGCATGACAGACAATTTATAAAAGAAACGTTTGCCTGTACTTAGAGCTCAAGTCCCTCAAGTCCTAAGGTCGGCCCTAACCAAAAAATTTCTTTTTGCTATGTTGTAGAGTAAATTGAGGAAAACATTTTTGTCTATGGAAGTATTTGTCCGAGGCCTCTACTTAGAGTCCAAGGTCAGTACTAAGGTCGGCCCCAGCCCAAAAAATGGTTTTTTGCTATGTTGTAGAGAAAATTGGCGAGAACATTTTTCTCTATTTAGGGGCCAATTTTGTGCTTTCAGAAATTTTTTTTACACCGTTTCTTCCAACGGGTTTTTCAATATTGCCCCCTATCGGCAATTTCCAATACAATTTAATGTGGACGTAAGGCAATATTTACTTAAATACGTTCGAGTCTTTCCGTAACATCTACTCTGTTTGCCGCTGTTTGCTATTCTGATACGTACGGGTCCCTTCATATGTTTTTTATTGTTGATTTGTCAACTTCGTTCTTCGTACGGGTCTAAACACGTTGGGCCCTAGTAGAATGGTCCTGGCTGAGTCTAAAAGCTTCTAATCAAAAAATCTTCGTTCATCGAATGTAAGACATTCCTAGACCTTTCGCTTAAAAAAATATATTTGAAAATCAGAACCGATTATGTACACAAAACATATAGGGCCCTAGCAGAGACTCGTTTTTAGTGCCCTAGCTAAATCTATGGGCTTAAAATCCAATGAGTTTCTTCCATAAATTGTCGAACATACCCAGACCTTTGAAACAAAAAAAAATGACCAAAAACCACTTAAACGGCCCTAGCTCGGCGGCCCTTGGGCCGACAGTGCCCAGATTCAATTCCACAAAAGATTTTTCGATTACCTTTCAGGAAAAAAAGTTTTTGAAAATCGGTTGAACTTTACTCGAGTTATCGTGTTGACGGACGGACGGACCTTTGTTTTTATTGTTGATTCGTCAGCTAAGGACCCGGGTCGAAATTCGACTGATTATACATGTGTAGTAAACGTAATAGAACCCTCTTCGAAGAACTTCGTTTTTCGTACGGGTCTAAAAAGTTGCTATCCACAACAATTGTACAATCTATAATTTGATAGTCATCAATCCTGTGCTTTGTACAATATACTTGGAAGATTTTCTTGCAGAATATTTGTGTTGTGCTGTCTTCACCCACATGCTATTGTACAAATTTTGTGGAATCTATCAATAGCCAAAATGTTCATTTTTACCTGATTGCAACTGGATTGCCCATAGCAGTAGTCAGACAGAAATTCACCAACAAAAATTACTGAATCATTCTCCTTAGTTGAAACATCAATTGGATCTATTGGAATGTTGTCGGTACAGGACAATTTACAGAAAGTAACCGATGTATCGGAGCAATATGTTTCCGAAACAGTTTTGTAAATTGACGATTCCTCATTTTGAATTTCTTTAGGTGCGTCGAAATTCACTTCTTTATTGTCAAAAGTTTCCTCGACAAATTCTTTGTCTACATTTGCAATTAATGTATCGTCGTCAACAACTATAATGGAATCGGCGTTTTCAACGACTTCGCTGTTGTCGATAGGAGTACACTGAAGTTCCAAAATCGTTTCCAATCTATTGGTCACACAAATTTGCTTCTTCGGTAGTTCTACAACCGGCGTATCTTGTGTGTGAATCAGTTTTCGTTTCCACGACTCGCTTGTTGCATTTTCCGTAATTTTGTCGTTATTCTCAAGCGCAACCTGCAAGGATGATGTTAACGTCATGACATTGGTTTTAAATACCTAAGCCGCAGTACTTTGTGAACAGGTGTGGAAGTACTTGCCGCACTAGAAACTTCTCCAAAAAATAATGAAGCGGACAACTGAGACTTATTTAAATCCATCATCGACGACTTTCATACGGCTTATTAAGTTTCTCAGTCGAATTTTACAATTCTACAATTATTTTGAATGCAGTGACAACTTGCTCCACTTGTGCTTGAAAGAAAACGTTAAACGTTGTACGTTACGTTGTGGACTACTTTGTCTTTGTTTAAAAAGGAAAAAAATTGGGAGAGATTGAAAAGTACAAAGTTTGAGGCGTTGAGGCTTGCTATGGTTTCCCGTTACGCCATTATATAGATATTATATTCCAAAATGAAACAAACATTAATGGAAGTTCGTTGATTGAATTAAATTGAATTTGATTCTTGATTTTATAAATTTATTCTTTAAATTTTAATTCAACGAAACGAGAATATTGAAAAATATTGTAATGCCTAAAATAATGAGGGCAGATGCGCCAAAAGACTGAGCAGAACTGGATTCATCTGTAGTGTTCCACTGTTGCCATATTTGTACTTTAACTTCTGAAAAGTTAATGGAATCAACGTTCTCTACGATGTAGTGGGGTGTATTTTTTAATCCCGCGAAATTGATGTTGCTTAGCGTCATCTCAATATACGAAGAGTTGGGCGACGGATAACCCTTCACGACCATTGAGTAAGGAGCGCCTCCAGTAACATTGACATTATCGATGAAAACTTCTTTTAATACCGGAACGAAGTCTGCATTTGGACCTTCTTCATAATAGAAATCCACTTCAACAACTTGTTTGGCTACTTGTCCTACACGAATGTTTCTTAGGTAGAACTTTTCTAAAAGACCTCCTCTTAATGCGTTGTTTTTCACCCGAATAGCTGTGTCCAAATTCGGGCTGTCCAAATAACAATTCTCAGCGAAAATATTTCGGACACCACCTGAAATACAGCTACCGAGTGTTATTCCACCATGTCCATCCGCCATAGTACAATTTTGGATTACAATGTTCTCCGATGGAACGTTGATTCTTCGACCATCAGCGTTACGGCCTGATTTGATTGCTATGTCATCATCACCAGATTGGAAATAGACTCTGTAAATCCAAACGTCTTTACATGATTCCGGATCAACCCCGTCCGAGTTGGGGCCAAGACTAAAGAATTATTGCAATAAGTGAAATGACACTCTCGAACCGTTTGCATCCACTTACCTCGTGATGTTAATATTTCTGACAATTACATTTTCACAGAGGACCTAAAAGAATGACAGTCCATCGTTACATCAACTCGCTGCTAACAGAATTTAGAAAACCTACCGGATGAACGATCCACATGGGGCTGTTCAAAATAGTTACATTTTCAATTAAAACATTCTTTGACCTGTAAGGTTGAATAAACTGAGGTCTCAAAAAGTGTCCTTCCCCGAATACACGTTGTTCAACTGGAACGTTGTCTTCAGCCATTTGGAAAAGAGCATTTCGGGCATTTGTTTGGTTCTCTGGAACGGTAACCCAGCACTGTCTTGACCAAGTTCCTTTCCACGGCCTTCAAAAATAAAACCTTTTCATTAATATTCACAAATTGCGACATTAAGTTATTGTTCGGCTTTTTCTTGTCCGCAAACAGTACAGAAAGTTTGGTAGAGAAAATCTTTCTCTTGCTGAGAGACAGTTCTTCGTTGAAAGAATTTGGCAAAAGAATTACTTACCACCAATGTTCACAATCGCAGTTACCGTCAATGATTCCACTGCCAGTGATTGCTATATTTTCTGCTTCGAATGCGTAGATAAATGGCGAATAATTCATCAACTCAATTCCTGAGTAACAAAGAAAACGTTAGTTGTTCGACATTCAACTCCATCTTCAACAAATCGCATACCTTCCCATCTAGTAAACACAATTGGATATTTGGTGGTGTCTCTTGTGAATCTGATTATAGCTCCCGATGATACTTCCAGAGAAATATTAGAGAGTAGAGTAATAGCCGATGTTATGTATGTGCCTTCCGGAACTAGAAGAAATCATAATCACTTTTAATAGTTTCGAATAATAATCACTCGTCATCCTTACAGCATAAAAATACTTTTCACACCTAGTGTACAGTCTGCTCTGCTCACTAGAAACTTTTTTTCTTTGGGAGTGAAAGGTATTTTCGGAAGAAAATTTTAGTATTTCCCATTAGATGTCCCAAAGAAATGGTGGAAAATGAGTAAGTCGAATCTCTTACCATAAACTGTGCCACCACCGAGATCATGACAAGATTGAATTGCATTCTTAAATGCGTTTGTATTGGCGTCAACCGTAGACGGTGGTGCCTCAACGTCATCATCATTCGGACTCCTCACAGCGTTAAAATCCAAAATGTTGCATCGACGATCCGGTATTTGAGGTGGCGATATTCGACTCAATATATCTTGCACCATATGCCAAGGATCATCGTTTTGACATTCTACGACTGAAATGCAGTAAATAATTGTGAATTTATACCTTTCGTCGAAAAGTTTCTTAACGCTTACACGAAAATGAAATTGCAAAAATAAGGGCACTCGAAATCACTGATTTTCGAATCATTGTGTCTGTGGCGTTGGCAATGGAGCTTCAGTGATCACACGGAATCATTGAGTGATGAGCAACGAAATGGAAATATAATATAAGCGATATTGCTATTCAATTTATGGGGTTACCAATGACGCCAACGATGAAGATACACCACTTATCTGCTTAGTGATAACTGCCACTAAAACAAGTCGTGACAACAGAATCAATTTCTTACTGAAGTGCCTATTACTAAGATTAACGCATCATAAAAAGTTCGTAATGAGAACTGAAATGCCATACGATTAAATCGATAATTCCGGAGATTGTCGTTAAACAAGCGGTCATGATCGATACAAACAAAATACTCAAGAGGAAGATTAAATTTTACCTATGAGACTTTGTGTTTCTTTAAAACCCATTGCCGTTTCGTATCATTCGAGACATGGTGTTATCAATAAACCCCCTGAAAAGTATGCGGAATTTCATTTTCGTCCATTCATTTAGTTTGGTCGAAACGTGACGACAAAATACCATTTCCTACAAATTATGACAACCATTAAAAACAAGTACGATTTACACTATTTTACACGCTACAATGGTCACTCCATCAGTCTTGAAGTCAAAATGTCGATAGAGTTTACAAATAGGGGGCTCTCACGAGAGATGCGCAAAATGATTAATTTTCGACTACGTTCTTTCGCAATTTCATTGTAATTGTTACCAGTCGGTGACAAGATTTGTTATGTCCTTCCCACTATATTCGACCAAATATCGAATGAAATTGAATATTAAAAAGCAATAATAATAATAAGTTTTTTTATACACCTCAATGGCTGTCTTGTCTAGGGAGATAAGATACATTTGTTTTGTTAATTTCTTGCTTCGGTTCATAAAAACTCTTACGTTTCTGCAGGATAATTTATTTTTCCTTTCGGAGGATTATATTCCTTGACTTCGGCTCGGGATGTAAGCTTCCTCTTCGAAGATAAATAAATTTTTATGAATACGTGAGAGTGTATTGGTTGTGACGGAAAATATTTTCCCGCCACTTGGGACGAAAAGTTGCTTTCCGCGGAATGTGCACCAACACACTCTCACTGTTACAGAAATAGTATATTTCAATATACCCCAATACACACTGGATGTGTACTTTTCGCTTGGGTTTCGCCCGCGAGTACGCAAAAATTGGTACAAAAGCAAACTAAGCGGAATTCGGTAGACCTTAGTTACCTGAATGACGCCCCGAAAGTCCACTTGGAAATCTTCGTGCGGACTCGAGAAAATCTGGAAAAACCGAAAAAAGTGGGGTTAAGTGTAAGCTTTTTTTGGTTATTCAGCAAAATTTCAATTTTCCAACGTTTTTCTCAAACATGTATTTTTCCCTTATTCCACACATCCGAACGTTTCTGGAGCTGTGTCACAATAAGATTTTGGTTGTTTTTTACTCGAGATGTGAATTTTCAAAGTCAAAATTTCATTGAAAATCTGACCCCTGTGCAAACTTGTTTTGACTTTAAACATTCATTCCTAAAATAGATATCCCTAAATTTTTGACGTTAGTGGCTTAAAAACATCTTTGGATTATGCTGAACATATTCTAAGAAGTATGTTA
Source organism: Pseudolycoriella hygida (assembly GCA_029228625.1). NCBI lineage: Eukaryota > Metazoa > Arthropoda > Insecta > Diptera > Sciaridae > Pseudolycoriella > Pseudolycoriella hygida. Next base: position 96,114,771 of record CM055404.1, on the reverse strand, counting down.
TAACTTTCCATCTCACAGGAAAATTTTTCTCCATGGTCCTTACACGGTGAAAAATGTCTACGAGATCCAAATTATATGCAAAATATTTGATGTTTTTATTAAACAAATTTGTCTTTAATCAATTTTTAATTCAGAAAAATTGTTTCTCGTTGTCTCATTGATGTCAGGCTAACCCAAAAATTGACTGAAATTGGCTTTTTCAGTGAAAATTCGTTTTTTCAAAGAGAGATGGTCGGTGTGAAGGACAAAGTTGTTTGTTGTTATCTGCTGGACAAATCCGTTGACTTATAGTGTATAGAAACTTTCTTAGGCAGCACATTGAGGACGAAATGTAACATAATGTTGCCAAAATCCTCTTGAGGAAACAGCCAAGATCATTTCGTCCCGCCATATTCACTTTTTCTTGTTGGGGACAAATTCGTTCTCTCGTCCTCACTGGTATCGGTGCAAATTTTCCGCAAGGTGCCAGAAGAACGGCCTAATGGTTGATCCCACGAATACAGACATCCTGCTGTTCACCAGCAAACGCGCGCGCTTTGATCTTTTAGGCAAAATGAGGCTATTTGGTGGGAGCAACAATCTGACACCAGTGGAACTGGTGGTAAAAGCCAGAGTTTTCGCCACAGCAATCAGACTAGGGCACAATGGACTTTGGACTAGATTATATTATATTACAATTAGTGGATTGGAGTCCTGAGGGACCCCAGCATCTAGACCCCCAGTATTGTATTGAATTTGCAGCCAAGCTGTCAGTGTATAGTAGGCTGGTAGTTCCGATATCCAATCAGAGTCGTTTCGCAGCGTTCAGGTATTCCAAAATTCGCATGAAAGGTATCCACTTTATGAGTTCGTACTTGACACTTGTTGAATTTGGATTATCGACAAGCCCGTGGAGGTGACCTCTAAGCAGACAATGGCCAAAAACAATCCCAATCAATCACTTCAGGTCACGCTTATCGAGCAATAAGATGTATATAGCTCTCGCCTTACTAAGCAAATATAATTTCTGGCTTGCCTCTCGTACTCGATTGAATTCCAATGTTTCGTGAAAGTAGCAACCTTCCGCTCCCATTCGGTTACCTAACTTTGACATGTAGCTATCGACGCACTAACTTCCAATGAAGCTTCGAGGACTGTCAGTTCATTTTCGAAAAACCCGCTGTGACTATGCATTCAAACCAAATTTACCTGGTTCCGAGCCGTAGTCGACTGCCGAGAATCTTTACTTTTCAGTGTAAACGTGAGAATCTATGGCTGCTTAAAACCATCAGGGCCGATTGGCTGGCTGCATGCGTATAATTCTCCGCTTCGGCTGGTAATCCAAGTTAACGGATGTCCTTACAACATCTCAGTATATCCACTATTTCCGTGAGGAACACAGTGGGCGATATACTCAGTCCGAATACTGCAAAATTTCATCAGACTCGGTCCTTAAATGTCGGAACGAACTGGACAAATAACAACCGTGTTACTCTGACTTAGGCATTGAAGGAAACGAAGAACCAGATCGAAAACTGAACTGAAATTTGAGCCTGATAATAGTCTTTAAAGAGGAAATGACGAAGAAACACCAGTAGTTGTGGAACGGTCTCAGTACCTGCAAACAATCGAAGAAAATAATGACGGGATGTAACAAACAAGCCTCGAAGTTTTTTTTTTGAGTTTTAGCAAGGAAATCTCCGTAAAATCACTATCATCTTGACAGGTCACAATACCCCGAAATATCATTTGAATAAAATGCAATTTTCAGATTCTCCTGATTGCAGGGGATTATTATTTCTCACCAGAGGAATTTAGCCAAAGATAACTAAGCGATATCATATTCTTTACCACGAGTAGCGGTTGGTTAGAGCCATGACTTCCCTCGAGGTGTAGCACAAGTATGGCTTAGGTGCTTCATTGAATCGTCAGTTACCTATACACTCACTGAGAAAGTTCAGACTTAGCAACGGATCCCATTCGGTTAGTTTTTAAAGTTGAAAGTGGCCTCAATATAGAAACCAACGAACCAACCAGCTCAGCCCGTCCAGCGTAGAATAGACTTTCGACTCCATACTTCCAAGCTGGACATGGAAAAATTAGAAGTTTAATAGCGACCCCGATTGCACTGCCACTAGATTGGATAACTTCGAAGCCGGATTTCATCAGATGCTTTGAGGCGATTCTCGCAAGTAGGCTAGACTAGTTAGATGGCTAACCAGTAAGAACAACATTGTAAGATTCACAGATGGCTCGAAGACCGTAGAAGAAAGAGGGGTTGGAGTTTAAGCTACAGAAACGGACACTTTCACCTGGTTCAATGGGAAGGGCAGCAGGCATCTTCCATGCAGAAATTTTTGCAGTGCTGATGGTGCCACAATAGTCAAGAGGACCGCATTATTGGGCGTCACCTCATCCACCAGTCAACACAAACAAGTTTGTCCTTCACACCGACCCTCTTCCTTTGATACTTTACGAAAAAAATCGTATTTTCACTGAAAAAGCGATGGTGGCGACACCATAGCCAATTTCAGCCAATTTTATTGTTAGCCTGACATCAGTGAGACAACTAGAAACAATTTTTCTAAATTAAAAATTGATTAAAGACAAATTTGTTTAATAAAAACATCAAATATTTTGCATATAATTTGGGTCTCATAGACATTTTTCACCGTGTAAGGAAGTTTTCGACCATGGAGAAAAATTTTCCTGTGAGGTGGAAAGTTATAACATACTTCTTAGAATATGTTCAGCATAGACTAAAGATGTTTTTAAGTCACTAACATCACAAATTTAGGGATACCTATTTTGGGATTGACTGTTTAAAGTCAAAACAAGTTTTCGCAGTGGTCAGATTTTACATGAAATTTTGACTTTGAAAGTTCATATCTCGGGTAAAAAACAACCAAAATCTTATTGTGACACAGTTCTGAAAACGTTGGGATGTGTAGAATAAGGGAAAAATACATGTTTGTGAAAAAAAGTTGGAAAATTGAAATTTCGCTGAACAAACCAAAAAAGCTTACACTTAGCCTCACTTTTTTCGGTTTTTCCCGATTTTCTCGGGTCCGTACGAAGATTTCTAAAGGGACTTTTGGGACATTATTCAAGTACCTAAGGTCTACCGAATCCCGCTTAGTTTGCGTTTGTCGCAATTTTTGCAAGCTCAAAGTCTAACTTTCTTACACAATATCAAATTCAATAAAACTATTAGACTTTTTGTTAAAAAGTGTACTATGTAAAAATGAGAAATTAAATTTTGAGAATTCACAGCTCAATTAAATCGGCACTTTTGATGAATACTTTGTTGGAACAACCAACCATTGGACATCTGAAAGAAAGCGTGAGTCAATTTTTTAAAACGTAAAGTAAATTATCAGGAACCTTAAACGTGGGTTGATTTGCAAAGAATCCATGACACTTTGATAGCCATAGGTATGACCACAATGGATATTTCGAACAGGTCTGAGAAGAGGTCCTTTAGTTAGCGGATCGATGGCGGATCGACTTGTTTCCGTTATTTCCATGTCATTGTCAACGGTGGTAAGTGCCACATTATTAGCTGTCTCTAGAAACATTTGAAATAAACACAGTTGACAATTGTAAAATAAAACTGAATAAAATACTTATTTGTTTGCTCAATAAATCACGAACAAATCTTTCGAAGTCGGTGTAGATTTTGTGTTGCTTTATGGTCTGAGTATCAAAGTTTGTTTCTTTAGCTTCTTGAAAAGCCTGAGATGGATATGAGTAAAGGTTTATATATTGACACAAACTTATGACTGTTTCATCTTCGGTTTTTTGATTCGGTCCATTTCTTTCAATTGGGAACCGTATTACCGTATTTAAAAACAGTCCGCAAAGTCGTCACCGAGTCAACAATATCAACAAATATCCATAGCTTACTCTGTCAAGTTCCGTCTCATCTTCTTCAGAGTCTTCGTCTTTTTGCAGGGCTTCTTTCATGTGTTTGTTTCGAAGGTCCACTTCGGCTATTTCCGCAGCAAACTTTAGGAATTGTTCGAGGTTTGCTATTGGATAATGAGTTGAAACAAGATTGTCATAAATTCATTTTCATTTACCTTCATAGTCATATTTCACAGCCATTTCGCACGATTTCTTTAAATTGGAAATGTACTTTTCTATGAACGTCGTAGTCGATGCACTCATTCTCGAAATGTGTTTTCGTTAAGGAAAGTTTCGCGCTATTTTGGTTTTTGTTTTTAGTAAAGAGTGTTATTTTGACATCTATGTAGTTGACAATGATTCATAATAACAAAAAAACTACCGATTCATCCGTTCTTTGCACGCATTTTCTCTTATGTTTAGTTCTGAGCGGCCATTCAGCTGACAGAAAAGTTCGTTTGAATCGGTTCAAATTTTTGAAATTTCAATTCGGTCATTGCAAGAGAAATTTCCACGGTTTGTGGAGCAGCGCCTCTATCACCTAATACGAGAACAAGATCCATTTATTTATTTATTTATTTATTTCTAATTATTTTTTTTAAAGTTAACAAGCGTTTGCGTAGTTCCAATATGTCATTGGACAATTCGAAGGAGCTGCTAAAGCCAGCCCGGCTATTCTTCGATAAGTTTCATTGGTGAACATTTTGACATTTCTTTCATATAAAATCTGTCAAAATATTCACCAGAGTGAGCTTGACCAGCAATTGCTGTACCCGCTCTCTATTGCGAATATTCGCTAACAGTTCATACAAAACATTTGACACGTGATTTTTTAATTCGCGCGAATAAAAGGCATTTTCAGGAATATTTTCTTTGTTATGAGTTGACAAATTTTTCATTGGAATGAAGGAATGTGTCGATGATATATAACCAATATGACACTTTGTGTTTAATTTCTGTTTCAGTATTTGTTTTATCTTCCAGCGACTTATGATAGGTCATACTCTCATTTTAAGATTTGCAGGATTTGAAGAAATGCGAAATGCCCGATAAATTTCGAATCTGAATCTTTTTTTTTCTAAAATATCGGGAAATGAATCACAACAAAAACCCTTTTTAAAAGGGAAACATGGCGCAAGTCCTCGTCCCTTCCTCTAAAACAACTGATATGATTTTGGGTGACACTTACAGATTCGGAACGCAAAAGATTTTTTTGAAATTTTTTCCCTTTTATTTAAAAAAATGTGTCACAAATGCCGGACCCTCTCAGCGTAATAATTTTTCTTCGCTTTCATATTTGACACGAAAAAAAATTAAGTTTTGCGTGATGTGTGGAGTACGGCTAGCCAAATTTTTGGCGTGCGAAATCTGAAAGCGCAGAAAAATTATTACTTTGGTAAGGTCCGGCATTTTTGGCGCAGTTTTTTAATCAAAAGTGAAAATATTTCAAAAGAATTTTTTGTGTTCCGAATCTGTAAGCGTCACCCAAAATGATTTCAGTTGTTTTGGAAGAAGGGACGAGGACTTGCGTCACGTTTCCCTTTTAAAAAGGATTTTTGTTGTGATATCAGTAGTTTTGGAAGAAAGAGGAAACAAATTTTCGGCGAAAAAAAATTTTTGGCGATCAAAAATTAGGGCGAAAAAAATTTCCGGCTTAAAAAATATGCGGCAAAAAAAAATTTCTTTGACACGAAACATCTATATCCAATAGACCTGTCCAAAATACAAAGTTGTCGAAAAGTTTGGGGGCCCGTCAAGAAAACGGTCCTAAATAGTCTCCTGATAAAAAGTCTCTATGGGCCGATGAAATCCGAAGCGATTTAGGCGGTGCTCAAATCGAAAAATTGAAAAAAATCGTTAAAATTGGTGTAAATTTGAGATTTCTCAATTTTTGACAAAATTAATTATTCTGGTCGACCCAGAAAAAAAATGTTAAGGGAAGTTGGGTTATTTTGGATCAGAATGATCTTTAGAACACGATTCTTTAGTAGATAGGTGCCTCTGCTTGTCCAGAACCTTCTGAAGCTCACCAAACGGTAGAACTGGTGGTCGGCAGTGTGGGAACCAGGCCGAAAATTTCTGAATATCTATCCCATCATCTACATATGGAAAATTTATACATTAAACATAACCAAAGACCCGTACGTATCAGAATAGATGTGACAAACAGAATAGATGTGGCAAAGTGACTCGAACGTACCTAAATATACAAATAAGCAAACAATCCAACGTTTTCTGTTCTTTTATAACTGTAAGAATTTCAAAGATCCATAGAAATTACCCAAGGTAATGTCAAAGGCCCTACCGAAGTACGTCTCAGACCATTCAAATCTAGAAAAGCTTATATCCACGGACTAAGTCGTTTTTCCCTAAAACCCAGAAACACGTGTTATCTAAAATTTTATTATCTACAACTTTGTTCTTGGAAGCAACTTTCTATCTCATAGTTCTGGAGATCTGTGTCATCCTGCCCAATTATGGAAGTGGCCATATACCAGGATTGGGCCATATTTCCCCAAAACCCTGAAACACGTGTTCGCTTAAATTTAATTCTCTACAACTTTGCCTTTGGTACCAGCTTTCTAGCTCTCACAGTTCTGAAGATCCGGGTCATCCTGCCCAATTATGGAAGTGGCCATATACCATTGGACCATATTTCCCCAAAACCCTGAGACACGTGTTCGCTTAAATTTAATTCTCTACATTTTTGCCTTTGGAACCAACTTTCTAACTTTTACAGTTCTGGAGATCCAGGTCATCCTGCCCAATTATGGAAGTGGCCATATACATGGATTGGGCCATATTTCACCAAAACTCTGAAACACGTGTTCGCTTATTTTAAATTTTCTACAACTTCGCCTTTGGAACCAATTTTCTAATTCTCATAGTTCTGGAGATCTGGGTCATCCTGCCCAATTATGGAAGTGGCCATATACCAGGATTGTGTGTCAAATTTTCCCAAAACCCTTAAACACGCGTTCGCTTAAATTTAATTCTCTATAACTTCGCCTTTGGAACCAACTTTCTATCTTTCATAGTTCTGGAGATCTGTATCATCCTGCCCAATTATGGAAGTGGCCATATACCAGGATTGGGCCATATTTCCCCAAAACCCTGAAACACGTGTTCGCTAAAATTTGATTCTCTACAACTTTGCCTTTGAAAGTAAGTCTCTGTATTGCGTATTTAAGCAAATACTGAAAAAAAACTATCTCTTATCATTTTGGGCAGAGAAATTTATTTTCGCCCATTCCATGGCTCCCAGTGCCCAGACCCCTGACCCGATTCCAACAAAAAAAAAAAAAATCCCCAGTTTTTTGGTATCAAATGCTTT
>CM055404.1:96058709-96107063 GCA_029228625.1 Pseudolycoriella hygida | reverse complement strand
ACGGACGGACATTTTTTTATTGCTGATTCGTCATCTCTAGACGATAATAGATGCATCCCCCCACTCCCACCTCGATCTACCCCATGTTACAATAAAATTGTTTGTAGTAAACGTATAGGACCTCTTGTTACTTCGTACGGGTCCAACTAGGACTACATCCTGCCCGAAAATGGTAGCTGTAGGTGTAGTGTCTAAAAAAATTTTGAGGCATAGGCTTTTAGGGTGGTGCAAAAGTTTTCCAAAATGAATCATTCTGATTGATCTTGAAATTAAATGTTAGGACAAGTTTGGTCATTTTCGATCAGAATGAACTCGAGAACACGATTTATTAGTTAATAGGTGTGACAGCACTGTCAGAACCTTCTGAAGCTCACCAAACGGTTGCACTGGTGGTCGGCAGTGTGGGGACGAGTACTGAAATTTCTGAATTAAACCGAAATCAAAACAACTGAGGCACGTTTTGCACAAGTCCAAGATCTGGCCAATGATACGCGGTCGATCGGGGTCGATCGTGAGAAGAAGGACATCTACGAATTGTGTATTCTCTATTTTCGTTCAAAATGTAACCTATCGTACATTTTAAATTTTTTATCGAATTCTTAAAAAGGTGTACAATATCGGTGTCTGTTGTCGAACCTATCGTTTCGACTATTTTGAAAATAAGTTCTTTAATTTGTAATCAACATCTTTATTGGTGAATGGCTTGCAATAATTGTATTTTCTATTAATATAATGTAATAGTTATTTGGATTACAAGGGATGAAAGTATGAAAATTCAACCCTGTGCGAGAATTTCTGCCCGCGCCGAAGACAAGGGCTGCAATCGCACAGGTTGAATTTTTATACGTCATCCCTTGTAATTCACATAATTTTTCATTACGAGTACAATGAAAATTGCAATTTCGCGAAGTCAAAGCATAAAAACAAGAATGTGCGATCAAAGTATACTAATTGATTTTAGCATCGTATACATCGACTTTCGCGTTGTGTATTTCGATTTTCGCATAATGTTAGTGTCGTGTTATGTCAGATAAGTTGACAACACATAAGTTGATTTTTTTTATTTTCGATTCTCAAATGGGGCCCGAGAATTACAATTTTCGTTGCTCGAGTAATGAAAAATGATATGTCGAGTATACTGAGTCAGTTTTCAAACCATATTATAAGTTATTTTAGTTGCTAAGCCCCGCGGAAATTAAAATTACCGCAACTGTCATCAGGTTATGACTCATTTTCGCAAGGGGCTTTTCATTAGAGAGTTTGGGCAAAGCTACATATAGCAAAATTTATAAATTATAACATATACAAATTTTTCGTAAAAACCTCGGAAAAATGTCAGAAATTTCGAAAATCGAATTTATACAAAAATTTTTTATATGTATAAGTTATAAATTCCGCTATATGTAGCTTTGCCCAAACTCTCTATTATATTTATGATTATTCTATAATTAAATTGCTAATATTTGTTTAGAAATCACTTTTCGGTGCTAGGACATATACATAGACTAGACACACACACACACACACACACACACACATACATTTCAGGGGTCTGCATTTCGCTGCTTTCCGAACCAAAACGATCGACGAAAAGTAGGTGTTAAAATAAATAAATAAAAAATAAAAAAATGATGAATGTCCAATATAAATAATAAATATACAGTAAAAAACTAATTTTTGTTCAATAAAAATTTTTACTAACCAATAAAAAAATACATTTTCCTTTTACAAAATAAAATTATTTTTATTGGACATTTAATATTTTTATTGGATATTTATTGTTTTTATTGGACAAATTCATTTTTTTTATTGGAAGGTTTAATACGATCCGAAAAGTAGTGCTTTCGGTGCATACTGTATGAGTCGTTTCATGCGGCTGCTCCATGTATGACAATGATAAAAAAGTGACCGCAAGCCGCATTATGCTTAATGACATTGACGTTTAAAACCTGCCGGTAGTTTTTGCGATTTTTGCACGTGGATCGTATTAGCTGATTTCATCATCAATTTGTATTTTGGTCGGAATTCTTACTCAAATGAATAAATGCTTCTATTCTGTCCAAACTGTGGTAACTTAGTGTTGCTCGAGGATAGTGCAACTAGTTTACGCTTCTCTTGTGGCACTTGCCCATACATTTGTAACGTCAAACGAAAAATGACTAATCAGATTTATCCTATATTAAAGGTGCGTTCGGTTTATAATAGTTTTCAACATTGGATTTTGACTACATTTTCTCCACAGGAAATTGATAAAGTAATGGGAGGACCTGCTGCGTATGAAAACGCAGATTCAACAGACGCCGTGTGTCCAAAGTGTTCAAATGATCGAGCATATTTTATACAAATACAAATCAGATCGGCTGATGAGCCCATGACCACTTTTTTTAAATGTTGCAGAGATACATGTCAGCACATGTGGAAGGATTAACGATGAACTATAGTTTGAAAATAGTTAGAAGATATTTCTCACGTACAATGAATAACTTGCGTGACTTTTCTGTGATTCACACCAAATTTATAAAAACTTGTGAAACAAAAATTCCAATGACCGATTTAATCGTAAAATGTACAGACAATAATGCTGTGCGAATTGCAGCACAAAAATTGCGTGTTGGTGATGTGATTGCCATTCCAACGGATACAGTGTACGGATTAGCGTGCAATGCGAACAACCATGAAGCGATCCGCCATTTGTATGATATTAAAGGTCGAAATGAGTCCAAGCCCGTAGCTATTTGTGTGCCGACAATAAACGATTTGAGACATTGGAGTAAGGCGTCGCATTTACAAAATGATTTGCTGGAAAAATTGCTACCTGGAGCCGTGACAATCGTTCTAAGACGATCCAAAAATTTAGACAATCCTTATCTGAACAATGGCATAGAAAAAATTGGGATTCGTATACCAAAATTTGAATTCATACAACGGGTTTCCGAAGTTTGTGAATTCCCAATTGCTTTAACAAGTGCTAATCGTAGCAGTGAGAAGAGTACTCTGCAAATTGGTGAATTTAAATCACTTTGGCCACATCTTGGCATTGTGTTCGATGGAGGACAGTTAGGAATAACTGAAGAGCAAAGAGCTGCGTCAACGGTCATAGACCTGTCTGAGCCGGGGCGCTACAGCATCATCCGAAATGGTATTGCAGTTTGTCGAACAGTAAACGTTGTGAAAGAATTTGGATTAATTGAAGATAATTTATAGTTAATTTCCGCTTGTTATAGTTTTACAAAAATATTTCAATAAACGTTCGCTCTTGATGTTGCGAATTATCTCTATAGCGGCATTTCCATAAAAATTGAAGCAAAGATTGTGTTTTTATAATCCTTAGCATCGGATGCATTTAAAATTATACCAAAGAAATTTTTTTTTGCGTTCCTCATAACGCTGTTTGAAAAAAACTAAATAATTAAAGAGCAGTCGTTGGTTACCCAGCGTTGTTATTGGCATAACTTTTGCAGCAGGCATAATCAACAACATATACGTAACTTGACAGTAGACATAATAGACGCTCGTAATTTTTTCGAATGTTTCTTCTATTAGGGTAAATGCACCGGTTACGAGCACCGTACTAGTTACGAGCCTTTATTTTGTTCTTTTTTTGAGAACAAAGGAAAGGACAGTAGGAGCTCGTAACTAAAACAATTTCTAAACAGGCTCGTAACCGGTGTTTTCAAGTGTACTGTCAAGCAACGGAAAATGTTTTTTTTTTTTTTTTATTTATTGCAAATACAACATTAGAGGCTCTTGGCCTGTACATGTGAAGTACATTAATCAAAGTAAAAGATTTTAAATCGTACTATTGTTTTTTTTTTTTTTTAAGTTAATCAATTAAATCAAAATTAAATTTAAAGAGAGAAAAATTAAAAGAATAAAAGAAAAGAAAAAGAAAAGTAGCTTCAAAGCATTTTTCAAGCCAGTAAATCAATTATTTACATATTCATTTTTAATCAAAAATTAATCAAAATTAATTAAATCTGCGATAAATCTAAAAAGAGGGGCAAAACGCAAGCGATGGTTGACTATGTGTCTTGTTCACCAATTCAGCTTGTAGTCATACGATGCGTGAAAGAGCTCAAGTAAGTAAAGCTTTAATTGCCTCTTAAAGGCCATTATACCATTAGCTTCACGTACTTGTAAAGGCAGACTGTTAAAGAAATTAAAGCCACGAATATCAACAGCACGTTGCCCGAAACTAGATCGAGCAAAGGAAGGGTGAAGAAGGTTACTACCTCTTGTATAGTGTTCGTGAACCTGAGAGTTCAATCGAACTTCCATCTGATTTTTCAGAAGACCATTCTTCAGCAGGAACACTAGTGTCGGCGTCTGTCCTGCATTAAAATAATCGATTGGAAGAATAGAGCCGTTGAAGTACGACCTAACTGAATCTCTGAACTTCAATCCATGAATATTGCGAAAGACTTTTTTTTGCATTAAAAGCAATTCATTCCGAACGTATTGTGGTGCACCATTCCACACCGGATTAAGATAAACTAAGCGGGAGTGGATATACGAAAAGTATAGGTTGTACAAAACTCCACTCGGCACAAAAAAATTGAGGCGCTTCATGACACCAATCAATGGTGAAATTTTCTTTATGATCGCAGTGACATGGTCGTTCCATGTCAAATCATCATTCAAATACAAACCAAGGTACTTCACGACCTTCACCCGATCAATTGTTTCCCCCCACCCCCCCAATAGTCAGTTTAAAACTCTCGTCTAAACTCCGTCCAAAAACCATGTAGTTCGATTTTGATCCATTCACAAACAGCAAATTTTCCAACGACCAGGAATACAGAAGTTTCAAGTCATTTTGCATCATGTTTTGAAGTTCATCAATTGATTCTGCCGCATACCTGAAGGCGGCATCATCCGCATAAAGATAGAGAACTCCTTTGAAACTCACACTGAACAGATCATACATAAAAATCACAAACAGAAGCGAGGACAACGTAGACCCTTGTGGTACCCCACACACAACATCACGTGGTGTGCTCTCAGCTCCAGCAATGCTTACGAATTGTTTCCTTCCGCTCAGGAAACTCTTTATGAGGTCGTATGCTGAACCAATTAAGCCCAATCTTCGCAGCTTGTTCAATAGAATGCTGTGACTGACTGAGTCAAACGCCTTTCGAAAGTCAATAAAAAGAGACCCAACCGACCGATGGTTGTCAAGATCATTTCTCAGTTTCGAGGTCAAATCTATACATGACGCAAGGGTATTTGATTTCTTTAGAAAACCAAATTGTTTCATTTTGAAGAAGTTCGTCGAGTCGAGTCTATCATACAATTGTTCATAGAGAACCTTTTCAAACAGCTTTGAGAGGATGGGCAACAGTGAAATAGGTCTGTAATTGCACATTTCAGTTAGGTCGCCTCCCTTCGGAATAACAATGATTTTGGCGTATTTCAGAACATTATCAAAAATGGACCCGTCGATACATCTATTGATCATGGATGTTATACAGTCAAGAAACAGATGCTCATATCTCTTTAAAAAACGTGCACTCATACCGTCATGTCCTGCTGCTTTGTCCAACCGCATCCTGTTAATATGATTGGAAACTATAGACGCATTTACTGGTTCAAAATTAAAATTTCTGAGATAGTCAAGGCTGTTGGCTCTACGATTGAAAGTAGATACATTCGTGGGAATGTGAGACACTGAGCTATCACCGACTTTGACAAGATACTTGTTAAATTCATTTGCAACAACTGTTGGATCTTGCGTAAGCGTTCCATTGATCGTTATTCTCGGACATTGAATAGAACCTGGGTCTTTATTCACAAGGACCCTCTTGATGGTAGTCCAGAACTTCTTCAGGTCAGTAACATCAGCAAACTGGGCAGTATAATATTCCTTCTTCTTGCATCGTACTTTATGCAAAATTAATTTGCTGATATTGTTAAGCCTTGACCGATATAAAAAATCATTTGGAAACAACTTAGTCATCCGAAAAATTTTGTCGCGACATTTGACAAGATCCAAAATTTCGTTATCAATGTATGGCCCCGAAGTCTTTTTTTTGCTGATCCTCACCGTGCGCCTATGCCTATCCGAAACTTCTCGCATCTTTTCGGAAAATGTTGCAAAATCAGTTATCTCCGTAAAGTCGATAGCGGACAATTCACATGCAAGTTCGTCGTGATCAATCACATTCTTATAATGCAATTGTTTGACTTTAGGCATCCTCAACTCTATTCCCAAAATCAAACCTTTGTGATCACTAATGTGGGGTTCCATCACTTTCAGATAATAGTTCACATTAGGTTTGTTAGAGATCACATGATCCAAAATTGTTTTGGAGGTTTGTGTGACTCTTGTTGCATAACGCGACTCAACCTTGTTTAAAACAGTTAAATCATTGGAGTTCACCACTCCTAAATACTGTGAAACTTCTGAACTGTTTTCTAGCAAATCTACATTAAGGTCTCCAACCAAAACCATCTCCGAACCAAATGAAAGGACATCATCAAGTGCTTGCTTAAAGTGAAGAAAGTCTTCATTGTCATCTCTATCTATAGACCGATAAAAGCCACACACATTAAAACGCATCTGTGGGAGGGATACTATCACTACTATACTATAAATGTTGCTCGGGTTGTGCCAAAAAATAGGCGTTTGAAACCATTAGAGTCTCGATTCTCATAATCTTCGTAACTTTATGAATGAATTTTTCTTAAAGTTACGAAGATTATGAGAATCGAGACTCTAATGGTTTCAAACGCCAATTTTTTGGCACAACCCGAGCAACATTTTCCGTTAAGCCTTTACGCAATTATTTAGATTGTACAAAGCTTTCCTAAGATTCTTATTTCTAAAATGAATCTATGAAGAAATTAGGTGCAGGTCGCTGCAACCCCGACCCCGTAATTCTTTTGCGTAAAGTGTTAAAAACAAAGGGACTAGTTTAGGGCTAAAAGGGGCTGCAAGACCCACATTAAGGGCTCCTAATACCTAATTGGGTCGAAACATGTCAACTACACTACTACACTATTCTATCAGTCATTCTAAAGGGGCTGATTAAGGGCTGACGATTGAGACCAACCTTGAATTAAGGGTTTCAACTTCATTAACTTTGCGTCAAAAAAGCATGTCGAAATCATCGATTTCGGACCAATTCTTTCAACTCCTAATGCAGTCTACTTTTAAGGAAACATTAAGGGCTGACAATTGAGACCAACTTTGAGTTAAGGGCTGGTCTCAGACCAAAGTTATTCAACTTTTCGTCAAAAAAGCATGTCGAAATCGACCATTTCAGCTATAGACAAAATTTATTCAACTGTACATTTTGAGTTGAATAAATTTTGCCCATAGATGAAATGGTCGATTTCGACTTGCTTTTTTGACAAAGAGTTGTGTAACTTTGGCCAGAAACTAGCCCTTAACTCAAGGTACGTCTCAATCGTCAGCCCTTAATGTTTCCTTTAGGGTGGACTGCATTTTGAGTTGAATAAATTTTGCCTATAGATGAAATGGTCGATTTCGACATGCTTTTTTGACAAAAAGTTGAGTAACTTTGGCCAGAGACTAGCCCTTAACTCAAGGTGGGTCGAAATCGTCAGCTCTTAATCAGCCCCTTTAGAATGACTGGTGTAGTCTAAAAATAAATCCAAAAGAGTATAAAACACATTTTGACATGTTTCGACCTAATAAAACATTAAGGGCTCGAAACCCATAAGAGCCCTTAATGTGGGACTTGCAGCCCCTTTCAGCCCTTAACTAGCCCCTTTGTTTTTAACACCTTACGCAAAAGAATTACGAGGTCGGGGTTACAGCGACATGCAGCTGAAGAAATTGTACATAGATTTGTCAACTTTATGCAATCTTTACATAATCTATAGACATTTTGTGAACTTTTTGGTGAGAAGAAATTCGATGAACACTCTATGAATTGCATTTGCATATTTTCTTTTCAGAATATACAACGTCGGAACTATAATCGTTTTTATAGTTTTTCCATAGGGATACTTCATGAAGAAAAATTATGCATATTCTGCGAATTATCATTACATATTTTTATTGTAGATTTTCTATACAGACGTCTTCAATTAATTTTGTAGGTTTTTGAAATTGCAATGCAAAATAGCGTTGTAATTTTGAAAAACCTACAAAGTTATTTGAAGATGCTTGTATTGCTTCGTTTCCATTACTCAAGAAAGTTTATCGGGTCTATAATGAATTTTCATAGTAATTCGGATAAATTCAAACCAATCTGCAACCACTGCAAAGACTCGATGAAGAATTTATAAATTGCGTGCATTTCTCTCCCCTAGGCTTTACGTGGGCTTGGGTATGAGGAATGTATGGAAAATTGCTAAAGCTCTGGGTCTAACTCTCTCTATATCTTCACACGATCCACCGTTCACTGCGGACGAGTTTAATGCCTGCACTGTCAGTGGTGACTGCCGTGTAGCGGACGAATTGGACCCTTCAAACCCGACCGTTCAATCGGGTGATCTTCGGAGACGGGAGAATTGCCACGTGCTGCTTCCTTTGCATTTAGGGGTGTCGATGCCGTTGAAGTTCTTGATAATGCATGTCAAGTCTAACGCTCTCGGCCGTGATGGGGTTCCCCTCAAATTTATTAAGCTCTCTATTCCCGTCATCCTACCGTTCATGATTCACATTTTGAATTACGCTATTGCCAGCGTCAGCTGCCCATCTATCTGGAAGAAAGCAAGGTGTTCCCATAAGAAGGAAAAGAAGTTCGATCTCGATGGATACAGGCCCGTGAGCATCCTACCTGTGTCCTCTAAGATTTCTGAGATTCTACTTTCGAAGCAGATCGAGAGTTTCGTGTACTCTTGAGGCTTAGTGAAATGTGTACAATCCGCTTATCGGGCGCGTCATAGTACCACCACTCTTGAAAATCACACATGACATACGGTCAGTGCTGCTTAAGAAGTTGGTGGGGGTGCTTCTGCTCTTAGATTTTACTCAGTCCGTCACGATGCTCTTTGTGCAAAGCTTCGAAATCAATTTATTTTACTCGACCGCTATTTATTTGGCTAAAAATTTTCTGTCTGGCAGGTCACAAGCTGTTCATATTAGTAGAACCTTATCTGACTTTCTCCCAATTTCGATGGGAGTCCCACAGGGTTCATACTGCGGCCTCTTTTGTTTTCTTTATATATAAATGACCTCGACTCTATTCGTTTTATGATCCCTCATCTTTATGCCGATGACGCGCAGCTCTATAAGTTTTTTGAGGCTGCTGATTTGGACGACTGTTTTGCCAGAATCAATGATGACTTGAGGAAGGTTGCTGAATGGTCGCCTTTGAATAAGCTTACGCTTAATGCAGGTAAGTTCAGGCAATTGCATTTTGCCTTGAAGGGGGTGCGACGTTTCCTTCACTTCCCTTGGCGGTGTCACTATCCCATTTTCTACCAAAATTAAAAATCTAGGACTAGTTATGAATTCTAAATTTTCGTGGCAAGATCATGTGAACATAATCATCCAAAAGATTTATGCGAGCCTTAGGAGTCTGTGGCCTCTAACGGGAATTATTGAGAATGACACCGTTCAGGACAAGACTGATGCTGGCGAAAGCTCTGCTGATGCCACATTTCGATATTATTGTGAAATTATGACATTGACGCAACGTTGAGAGGGCTTTCAAATCCGTTGTGAGGTACGTTTATGGCTTGCGAAGGAGGGGCATATCGGCGGCCGTTAATAAGTTTCTCGGCTGTTCGTGGGAAGAGCATCACAAGTTTCATGCGGTGACTTTTATCTACAGGCTTTTTCATTCTGGGGAACCCCCTTATGTCTATGAGCTTGTTATCGTTGACGTGACAACTAGACTTAGACTCTTGGGCTTCGATAGAAGGCGGTGTAGGCGGTCTATATTTGCTGAGCGTTTTACAGACTGGAACTCGCTTCCTGTTGGCGTCAGGTATGCTGGGACGGCTGGGATTTTTCGCAGAATTTATTTTTCGCACTCTGTTTCGTGCATGAATTGAATAGTGACTTTTAGTCGTTTCATTGTTTGGAGAGCTTAGATGCGAATGAACTTCTTTCCTTCGTTTCTGCTGTTTTATGTTTCTTTCTTGTTTTATTATTCATCATTTCATCATTTATTATATCATTTTGATAATGTTATGTTAGTTCTTTGTTGCCTTTCATGTGACTAGTTTATGCACAATGAAAATTGTATAGCCTTTGCATAAAGTTATAAATGAATGATGACGATAATAAACAATGAAGATATAAAATTCGAAAGAAAACCGTGAAAAATCTGTAGTGTGTCGACAAAGCCTCGTCGCAGACAATTTTTTTCAGCCTTTTAACCTTTTTCCTGATGCTAAGGATCCTCGAGTGTAATATGCTCACTGCAGTGTAGTGCACACCTTAGCATCCGAAAAAAGCTAAATAAATTGTTTACTGTTGTGATGTTATAAAATTCGATATGTATAAAAATCTGGAGTCTGGAGTCTGGAGACAGAGCCTGGTCACAGACAATTTTTAAATAACGATTTAAATTTATTTTGACAAAAAATCTATTATCTTTAATAACCTGGATAGCAGCATTCGTAAGCTCGTTGACGGGCGCAGACAGAAGGTAAGCATCAATGGTGGCGGTTAGTACTAAGATGGGTGACCGAGATAAAGGAACTTTAAAGAATCTTTAAAAGAGAAATTGAGTTTAATAAAACCGCCAATACAAAAAAAAGCAATTGCAATCAATTCAAGTAGATTGCAGCAGGTGGGGAAATAATCACTTTTTTACTACAAATAGACACTTTTAGTCCGCTCAACAATTGAACAATTGAAACTTGAATGATTTGACACAAGATGGCACTATAAAAATCTATTGTTGGTGTGCTGATTTTACGCATATACCGTACGTAATAGCGCATATACCGTACGTAATTACGCATCTATTGTACGAAATTCGATTGTAACGCAGGGAAAAATTCAAAATTGAACCGCACTAAAAGGGTCTATTGGTTATATAAATTCTACATAGAAGATTCTGCATTGAATGTGTAAAGAAATCTATACATTTTGTTATATATAAATCTTGTCGGTAGCTTCAAGAAATACTTTCATCTATATAGGTTTCTGTTATAGATTTGCCCTTGAAGACTTGTTTCTCGGGAGGAAACCGAGCCGCGAATCTAAGATCCGAACCGCAACGTAACAATTTTTTTTGCCTTGAACCGAGTTGTGTTTGATGTAAAATCCTCATAGGTCATAATTTGTACGGAAGTAGGTTGTGCGCTTGGGTAACCTCCAAACACCGGAAAAAATGGATACTGGTTATGAACTCAACAACACAACCTCGGATCGGACAGGATAAACGGAAACGACTCAAGCAACGGAAAAAGGACAACGATTTAAAACTAGGAACATGGAATGTAAGATCTTTGTTGCGGCCAGGAGGATTGAGATCTCTCACAAGTGCGCTAAGAGCGGCAAAAATTGACATTACGGCAGTGCAAGAAACGAGATCGCTTGGAAAGGACACCATGGTCAGTAGCGACTGTAAGTTCTACTACAGTGGGAAGACGAACGACAGTCCAAGAGAGTATGGAACAGGTTTCATGGTTTTCGGCACAGCTAGAAACGCGGTGATTGGTTTCAATCCTGTTGACGAGCGATTGTGCTCTTTATGGATATAAGAAAATTTTTCAACTTTACTCTTATTAACGCCTACACCCACAGAGGAAAAAGACAACGAATCGAAGGAGCTATTTCACGAGAAACTGGTAGAGAAGTATGATGGAGCACCGAAACGTGACATTAAGATTCTGCTTGGAGATCTGAATGCCAAGATTGGTCGCGAAGTCTTCTATTGTCCCACAATTGGTAAATACAGCCTCCATGAAAACTCTAACGACAACGGTACGCGGGTAGTCCATTTCGCAGCATCAAGAAACATGGTTGGGGGCCGTTCATAAAGTATGTCACGCAAAAATCGCCTTTTTTCGAATGTTCTGACTCCTTTTTGCAATATATAGTTACTTAAAGTAATGACTTCCATTCAAGAATTCCATATGCAAATTAGAGAAAAATGTAAATTTCAGCCAAATATTTTCAAAAATTTTGCGTGACGTAACATGGGTCTTAGACCCCCCCCTCTGTCACACCATGTCACGCGAAGCTGAACAACGAATTGCCATTTCATATTGCGCAACCATACATAGAAGAACCAACGATGAAAGAAGTTGAGGCTGAAATTTCGAGGAGGCTCAGAAATTTCAAAGCCCCGGGGACAGATAATCTACCCGGCGAACTTTTCAAGAACGGCGGCAACGCGCTATGAATGGAGAAGCACGAGCTCATGACGCGTATATGGAATGTCGAGGAGTTACCGGAAGAGTGGAAGACCAGCACACTTTGTCCCATATACAAAAAAGATGAAAAAATGGAGTGTTTTTGAGGAATCGCTCTGCTGAATATTGCTTGCAAGATATTTGCAAATATTCTTTACCAGCGCCTTCATCCATGCATGGAAAACTCTGTAGGTGAATACCAAGGTGGTTTTCGTGTAGGTCGTTCAACATCAGACCAGCTGTTTAATATCAGACAGATCTTGGAGAAGTGCAATGGGTACAACATTGAAACACACCATTTGTTCGTTGACTTCAAGGCAGCCTACGACAGTTTAGAAGAAGTAAGCTATGGAGAGTAATGGAGGAATTTGGAATCCCTAACAAGCTGATCTCGCTAACCAAGTTAACACTGAACGGAGCTAATAGCCGAGTGAGGATCCGTAACCATTTGTCAGAGATTTTTGACATTGAGGAAGGCCTACATCAGGGGTATCTTCTCGCGACGCTACCATGGACATAGATTCCAGCGGCACCATTTTCACCAAGTCCAGTCAGTTGCTAGGTTTCGCAGACGACCTGGACATACTTGGACGAAAAATGGATGTTGTTAAAGACAAGTTTATGGCCTTGGAGAGGAAAGGTACCGACCTTGGGTTGAAAGTTAATGACGAAAAAACGAAATATATGATCGACACCACGAATCGACATCAGGAGGAAACCGTAACGATCGACACACACACATTCAAAATGGTCAACAAATTCGTATACCTTGGATCGGAGCTGAACACTAATAACGACATCGCGGACGAAATTAAGAGACGAGTAATTCTGGGTAACCGGAGTTATTAAGGCCTTCTGAAAATCTCAAAGTCCAAGTCAGTAAGCCGAAATTCAAAATGCGCAATACACAAATCTATGATCAGACCGGTAGTTACGTATGGCTCGAAGTCGTGGTGCTTGACACAGAAAGACGAACAATCGCTGCACACGTTCGAAAGAAAAGTACTGCGGAAAATATTTGGACCAGTATTCGATCAAAGGCAGAACCGATGGCGCAGACGATTCAATCATGAGCTTAATCAGCTTTATGGGGAGCCGGACATAGTCAGAACTACCAAAATAAACCGACTCGGTCATGTGACAACGAATGGAAGATCATCATATTCCGAAAAAATCCTTAAAACCAGACCAGAAGGCAAGAGAGGTGCAGGGCGTCCAAAATCCAAATAGTATGACGCAGCTCTTGCCGACTTAAAAACTGTGGGAGTATCCAGCTGGGAGACGTTAGCTGCGGATAGGTCCGGTTGGAGAAGCATGTTGGAGAAGACCAAGACCATTAATGGGTTGTATTGTAGTGCCGGTTAAGTAAGTAAGTGAATGCATTTAAACGGGGTTGTATTAACACAGACGATGAACCGCGGTGGTCGCCCTAAAACAGCAACAAATGAAGAAACAGTTGATAAAATCCTTGATATCATATTCCGAGATCGTCGATTAAAGGAGGTTGAAGTAGCTAATGCTGCAGGCATTTCGAAACGTGCACATCATGTGTTGTACAAAATTTTGGGCATGAGAAAGCTATCTGCGCGATGAGCACCAGAATAAAAACGAAACCGTGTGACTCGTTCCATGGAGTGTCTCGCTATGATATGCTCCGAAGAAAGCAAAAACAGTAAAACAGTTCCTTCGGCTGGTAAGGTGATGGCGACCGTTTTTTGGGATTCACAAGGTGTAATACACAGCGATTACCTTGAAAAGGGAAAAACAAGAACTGGTGCTTACTACAGCGAATTATTAGACCGATTCGACATTGCGACCACTCAAGAATTATTGGACTTACGATACGATATGGTACCCAATGCACCGTATTCGCCACACCTGGGCCATTGTGACTTTTTTTTATTTTAGAACCTGAACAAAATCGATGGAATGAGATTCGGCTCGAATGATGAAGTCATCGCTGCGACGGATTAAAAAAATTGAAGCATCGATTGGAGAAGTATGATAAGCTTCCGGAGATATGTGGAAATGAAGCTAGGTGTAGGAAGTTCGGTAGAAAAATTGGGAGTGACTGGAGTAGACCAATGGCACGCGCGTGCCAATAGCTAGTCCTCACTGGAGTACACTATTGGCACGCGCGTGACATTAGCCAGTCCTCACTGGAGTAAACTATTGGCACGCGCGTGCCAACAGCATCAGCCGGGAAAATTTTCCTATGAAATTTCATGGGAAATTTCCTAAAATCTACTATATTCACTTCCTCCAAAAAGTATGTATCTAAATTTTCAAAGTGACTGCAGGTGGTCCCATCGAGTAATACGGGTTTACTATTAGATAACAATTCCGCGAGAATTGCTGTTGGTCTTCGTTTAGGTTCTCAATTATGTGAAGAACATAAATGCATCTGTGGTGCTATGGTTAAAAAGGACGGCCTACATGGTTTGTCTTGCAAGAAGAAATCAGGGATAATTTCTAGGCACGATGAAGTTAATAAAATTATTTCTCACGCATTGCCTTCCGCAGGATTTCCAAATATAATACAACCACCAGGAATTTCTAGGGATGATGGTAAACGACCTGATGGCATGACTCTAATTCCGTGGAGTCGGAAAGTCTCTTCTCTGGGACGTGACTGTTCGAGACACGTTAGCTCCTTCTTATGTCAATGAATCTTCCAAGAAAGCGCGTTCAATAGCCGATAAAGCGGAAAGATTTAAGCATAATCATTATATTCGTTTAAAAGAGAATTATTTATTAACTCCTGTTTCTTTCGAAACTCTAGGTTGTATGGGCCCAGAAACGAAGAAATTTATAGGCAAATTAGGGTCATTGATAAGGACAGCTTCTGGGGAATCACGCTCGAAAGATTTCCTATTACAGAAGATTTCAGTTGCAATTCAAAGAGGCAATGCGGCATGCATCCTGGCAACATTAGGGAAAAGTAGAGTAGATGAAATTTATTTATTGTAATTTGTTGTTGAAAAGATCGTTTTTTTACTGGCTGCGCCATTGTGAGCAGTCTTTTTTTTCGCTTAAATAAAAACATTACTTTCAAAAAAAAAAAAAAATTTCACCGATTCAGACATGAGATACCTCGTTGGAAAGGTTTAGACGAAATCTAGGATATAGGATGAAATTTGACCATTTTTGTAGTGCTGCAGCGCTACCAGAAGCACTAAAGAAAAAGGTGAATTTTACCGAAAATTTCCTAAAATTTCATATAAAAGTTGCCCAATCTTATTGAGAAGGGCCTCCTCGGAAAGATCTTGACTAAGTCTAGGAAATAGGATAAAATTTGAAGAAATGTTTTACTATTGTTGAAGAATATTTGCAAAAAAGCGCTAAAAATGCCAAATTCGACCCAAATTTCAACAAAAAATGGCCAAATCTCAACATATGGAGGCTATTTAGAAAGATCTTGTTAAGTTCTACCAAACTGCATCAAATTTGAGAATATTTGGCGTCAACCAAAAAAACTTCATGAGACTTGGTAAATAAGCACCAAAGTGCTACAAAAAATGAGGAACTCAACGAATATTCCATACAGAAAACCGATTCATTGGAGAGCTCTACTCAAGACGAAACTAACTGCATTAAAATTGAAGAAATGTGAGGATCACGAACGGCAAGAACTCTACAGAATAGCGTCAAAAATAACGATTTTCGACGTTGTAATGTAGAATGGTTTATTGAAAAATATAGTTGTAATGTAAAAACATTGATAAAATGTGGTCTATTGAGCTAACTGGACTAACACACTCAAGACCATGAACAATTTAGGGACGTTTTGCGAAAAAATGAAAGTTTTTACAAATAGAGGCTTTGAAGACACAGAAAAACGAGACATATTCTATGCTATTTTGTAAATATTTCCTTCGTATCTTCAAAATTGTCTTAGAACATCACGAGCTTCTAATGAAGATCCATTCAAAACCAATGTAATTATTCGTTCGGGTAGTTTTAAAACTATTTGCTTTCAAAATTCAGTTGATTTTAAGATTATCTATGTTTTCAATGTTTTTTTGCATTGGCAAAACTACGAAACGGCTAAATTTGTACATCCAATAAAAAAGCACGAGATTGCAAACTTTCAGTTTATTAGAGATAATGAAATTAGGGGTTGCTTAAAACTTATAGTTCTATAAAGTTTATCCTCTCTCCTCTCCTCTCTGGATGATCCTAAATCTGCAATCGATAACGAAATTTTTATGCCAAAGAAAGGATGTTATGGACGAAAATTGGGCCTCGTATGTAACTTCCTCTTAACAAGATATCATCATTAAGCTAAGTATCAACAAAACACGCGACTTCCTCTGTTCGACAAATTTAATAAACGAAAATCCAATACAAACATCGTGTCATAAATCTACATGTACAATTAAGTTATACGGCAATTGTTTACCAAGTCAGAGTTCATATTTATTCTCAGTAGAGAATAAATCGTTCAAAATCAACGAAAAAAGGTGTTAAAAACATTGAGAAATAACATGCTCAAGTATTGATACTGCTACAAATAGGTGTGTGCATGATCAACATGGCTTCAAAATATCTTTCTAAAATCTACAAACATTGAGAGTAGCCATGTGTGGCACATTAGCAAAACTTTCATGCCTCATTTAAAATATTGATTTGTTCCTGGTTCAAGTTGGAGTATGCGAGATATTGCGGCTCAGTTTTGAAGTCTATTGTGTTTCTCCGTTAATTACAACGTTTGCAGTGAGCAGTGAGTTGTGAAATTTTCGTTTTTCGCGCGACTTGCAGTCCAATCGTTGACTCATTGTTGTTGTCATTAGAATCGATAGATTTCATCGCCACTTCCTCTTCATACTCAGTCGGGTTAAATAATTTCCGGTTTTTTGGTGGCGGATGGCACCCCTTAAGACTTATAGTTCAATAAATTTTATAAAAAATATAAAAGCGAAAACCAACTACTCATGAATAAAAGTTTTCAACAATTATTCCTAAAAATTTATAAATTGTAAAACAAACTAAGAAAACATTAAAAATTTAGGAAAAATCTTGTTTTTTCATTCATTTTCCGCACCTCCCAGGCCGGAAACTTTTCAAATACGTACGCCGTCGCGGTCATACTTTTCTTCTCATTCTTGTCGTTCATTAGAATCGATTTCGGGTATTTACAAATAAAATTTTTGGTATTCGGTCGAGTTTCCTTTTTTTAGGGGAAATCTTCACTTCGTCGTGTGTGTATTTGAATGACCCCTCGTGAGAGGATACAGTGAAGTAACAAATAATAGGCACAACAAGCTATAAACACACTTTTGTTATCAAATAATCAAGCGTTTGTACTTAAAGATTAACCACAAATTTCTTATAAATAACTAAATCTATTTTCATAAAATTTAATACAAAAAAATCTTATTGCGGCACTGGTGCGAATTTTAATATGTAGCTAGACATATTTTTGCATTTAGCAGCGGTTATACTATCCAATATCCAATCCGAATGCAAGCAGATTTGACTAACATTTTCCTTACATTTGTCCGCAACTATGTACTTTGCTGTTGATCTGTTATTTGTCACCCGACCGCCACACATTGTATACAACTCTTCCAGTGACGGACATTTACATTTCGTAGAAATGTAAATTGGGTCAATGTGATCGAATATTTCAATTTTATATTTTGAGCCATAAGCCTGGGCCTCTGCACGACACATCTGAATCAAATCAAGGTTCACAATTAATAACGCCCATCACAGCTTACGGAAGTTTATTGTTCTTACAGAAACTGCACTCGAAATGGAACGATCCTCAAAAGATTCTTCGAATAACCATGTCTTAGCTTGAAGCGATGCGATCACCCAGTCGAAATTAATGATCCACAGCCCGCGTATAATTGCGCGTAGAAACTTTTGTGTTCGTTTGGAAGCAAAAATCACCAAATGCGTCGTTCTTTTGGTAACATTAGACTCCACCGTAAAGTTTCCCAACAAAGCGATCGCCTAATTAAAACACAATTGAACTGGTGCTTAAGTAACGACCTACGCTTTTACATTTGAAAATTTTTTCAAAACATTTATTGCAAATTAACTAAGATTCATGAGTAAACAGTTATGCAAAACGATTCTCAGCCTTAACCATAAATCGATGTTGGCAGAGAGAACTACTAGAGTAAGGTAACCAAAGGAGCGAGCCATTGGTAAAGTGCGTACACTAAAAATTATGAGTTTTAGAACATCTTTGTTTGAAAATGTATAGAATGCACGATTTTTGTCTATTCCCCCTATCCCATAAGCGTACGTACTTTATGAACGGCCATCTAGAGCATGCGTTTATACTAATCAGCACTTTTAGTTCTTCGATTTTTGTTAAACAATTGGAAGTAGGATGAAGAATTGTGAGTGTCTTTTAAATGCGTTTAAAGTTATTTGTAGAAACAAAAAGTATCAACTAGCTAAACTTACAACATATTTTAATTACGTAAGCACATTATTCGAAGTATATTGTTGTTAACCATTGTCTAATCAAGTAAATGATAATTTGGGGCCGTCCCTAAATTACTAACGCTAATTTCCCAGTTTTTACCCCTCCCCCCTCCCCCTGCCGTAACGCACCGTAGCGATGACCGCAACTAAATACAAGTTCATAGTTTTGAATTGTTGAATCATTGAAAATCCTCAAAGGATCTTCTTTTTGGAAATCCTTTTTTGACGAAATCTACGAATATCCGCCCCTCGGCTTTCAGTGAGCAAATAAGTGGTTTCCAATTAGGATACGTCAGCAGTCTACAAAACACTACCGTTGGCAGTAGCTACAGAGAGTTCATTTTATTTTTGAAAACCTTTTCTGATTTGTCAGAGTTCTAAACATCATTAATGTCACATTACACAAGATGAATGCGTAAGAAAAAAAGAGCATCGTGCTCGTCCGACGAACGTTAACTCTGACAGACCTAAAATTGTCCATAAATAAAATTACCACAATGTGAGTTAATGAGAAATTTGGTCGCCTTTTTTTTGGTTTAAAGAGTATTGAGTATGTTGAGATCAGAAGTCGGTCTTTTCGAACTGTCAAAATGACATTTTAAACGTCACATATTTAGATAAAATACATTTTTCTTTCGTTTTAGATTCTTTTTTGATCAAACATTAAAGACATTTTGGAACTTTTCCCTTATAGCTGTTTGTTTGCTTTATAACTGTGACGGTTGGAATATATCGAAAGACACTCAGTCTGTGCTCATGAGCCCATGACATATCGCGATATAATACATTTTATAAAGGGAAAACTTAGTCTTCTGAAAGCGTTCTGTTAGAGAAAATGAACGTAGGTGTGAGATCCCGATCATCAGCTTTTGCAAAGTTATTGTCATCAAGACAGTTTAAAGAAAAGAAAATTTCAGTGAGGAAGACTACGGCATACAAAATTAGTCGTAAAGAAAGTTAAGAGTAACTAGGAGGCATTACAATGGAACCTTTGTTCCATCCTCGCTGGATGATCCTAAATCTGCAATCGATGACGAAAATTAGGCATCGTATGTAACTTCCTCTTCACAAGATATCATCATTAAGCTAAATAATAACAAAACACGCGACTTCCTCTGTTTGACAAATTTAATAAACGAAAATCCAATACAAACATCGTGTCATAAATCTACATGCACAATTAAGTTATACGGCAATTGTTTACCAAGTCAGAGTTCATATTTATTCTCAGTAGAGAATAAATCGTTCAAAATCAACGAAAAAAGGTGTTAAAAAACATTGAGAAATAACAAGCTCAAGTCTTGATACTGCTACAAATAGGTGTGTGCATGATCAACATGGCTTCAAAATATCTTTCTAAAATCTACAAACATTGAGAGTAGCCATGTGTGGCACATTAGCAAAACTTTCATACCTCATTTAAAATATTGATTTGTTCCTGGTTCAAGTTGGAGTATGCGAGATATTTCATCGGTGAATTGGGTTTCATTTTGCTGGCATACACTTTGACCGGCTTGGGCGGCTCAGTTTTGAAGTCTATTATGCTTCTCCGTTGATTACAACGCTTCTTGTGAGCAGTGAATTTTGGAATTTTTGTTTTTCGCGCAACTTGCAGTTTAATCGTTGACTCATTGTTATTGTCACAAGAATCGATAGATTTCATCGCCACTTCCTCTTCATACTCAGTCGGGTTAAATAATTTTCGCTTTTTTGGTGGCGGTGGTAGCACCTCTAGATTACCACTTGGTTTTTCTGGTTGCGGTAACTGTGGCGAACATCGTTCTATTTCATCAATTAATCTTTTTCCCATCATTCCGGTATTTACATTAGTTTCACCAACTGAGCGGTTAAGACGAGCTAATTCGTTAATGTTCTTCAGTCTTTGCTCTAAAATAAATAATGAGATATCACCAACAGACTGTCGTTTATTTGTTGAACTAAATGATAGTCTCTGGGAATATTCTTGAAAAAGAGTACGATTTTGTGGAGTCTGGTAATCTCTCGATATGGTTTTATTGTGTTCAATAGGAGTAGTTTGAGCAATCGATGCAAGTCCATTAGTTGACTTATCTGAAAATTAAAGTAAAACGTGAACTTTGAATAACAACAGACTTTTTCTTAGGTTAGCTTAAGAATAGCAACCTTGTGATTGACTTACGTGTAATAGTAAAGGATGTGAGTGGAGAACGGTCACGAATTGTTCGTAAGCGATTGTGACTTCTAAGTTATTTTTCAATTGCACTTTTATTACTGTCTATGCACCCAACCACAGAGAGAAATGAGAATATAGTGAGGAAAATAGTTTACGAGAAAATGATAAAAAATTCGAATGAATGACGTGATCGATTTCCCTTCATTGTTGGAACATTTTTCTAGAAAAACTGATCTCATTGTTGGAGATTTTCTATATGTTAATAGACAATTCCTTGTGTTTTTCCTGAACTTCTGGAAAAGTATGTACGCCTTTTTTAAGATAAGGATTCGGAATATCGTCCAATCAGTGCAAGAAGGATGTTAAGCGTAATTGTTATCACTCTACCTATTGAAAGACAATGTATGTAAGTGCTGGCGCTGGCCGGTGTCGAACGCGACCTTAAGTGTCGTCGGTGAGGATTCTTCATCCAGCCACTTAGGCCAGGGCCTTACAACACGGATATACCTTTTTAGACTCGTACAAGGTAGACAAGGGGTGTATTGCGTTTACCAAGACGTTTGTAACCAGTCGAATTTCGATCTGGGACCCGGGAGTAGGGGGGGCACCTTTAGATGATCTTTAGATGACGAATCGGCAATAAAAAAAATGTCCGTCCGTTCGTCAATACGATAAATCGAGTAAAACTCAATCAACTTTTTTTCCCCTGAAAGGTAATCGAAAAATCTTTTATGGGATTAAACATGGGTACTGTCGGCCCAAGTGCCGCCGAGCTTGGACCGTTTAAGTGGTTTTTGGTCTTTTGTACATAACTCGAGTAAATCTTTTCCGATTTTCATAATTTTTTTTTTGTTTGAAAGATCTTGCCGACAATATATGGAACAAACTTTTTTGGATTTGAGTCATTGGACTTAGTTACGGTACTAAGAACGAGTCTCTGCTAGGGCCCTACGTGTTTTTTGTACATAGCTCGAGTCAATATTTTCCGATTTTCATAATAATTTTTTTAACTAGCAGACTACTACTACTAGCAACTTGTAGGAGAAACTTTTTGACATTGTGCCCTTGGACTTAGCTAGGGTACTAAAAACGAGTCGCTGCTAAAGCCCTACATGTTTTTTGTACATAGCTTGAGTAAATCACTTTCGATTTGCAATTTTTTTTAATGGAATTAGAATGTCTCACATTTTATGGAAGAAAATTTTTTGATTAGAAACCCTTGGACTCAACCAGAACCCTTAAACTGAGCTTCTACTGGGGCACAACGTCTTTGTTTACATAAATCGGGTAAATCCTAACCGATTTTGTTAATTCTTTTTCTATTTGAGAGGTAACCGAGTGCCGAATTATTTTCAAAAACAAATTTGGGCCCGGTGGTTGTGCTTAGCGCCCAAGTGGGGCTCAGGTCGGTCCTAAGGTCGGTCGGCCCTAACAGAAAAAGTGTTTCTATGTTGCAGAGCAAATTAAGGCGAACTTTTTTGTCAATGGAATTATGTGTCCGAGACCTCTACTTAGAGCCCTAGGTCGGTACTAAGGTCGGCCCTAGCCCAAAAAATTGTTTTTTGCTATGTTATAGATAAAATTGAGGAGAACATTTTTCTCTATTTGAGGTGCTTTCGGAAAGATTTTTTTACACCGTTTCTTCGGACGGGTTTTTCGAAATTGCCCTATCGGCAATTTCCAATACAATTTAATGTCGACGTAAGCCAAAATTTACTTACAGGAAGAGAATCATAAGATTGTGCAACGCTTCGTTTTAACTCTTTCAACCGAAAAACCGGTTTTACTTGAGAAACATACAAGCGAATACGTAAAAAGAGCGATAAAAGAGAAATTAAAAAGTTGTACAAGCTTATGATTTCTTTCCTGTAAATACGTTCGAGTGTCTTCGTAACATCAACTCTGTTTGCCGCATCTATTCTGATACGTACGGGTATGTTTTTACTTCGGATGACGGAAGAAAAATAGAAAATATTCGAGCCAATTTCCTATGTTCTAAAAGGTTGCAAGCGCCGTACTTCAACAATATCTTCGCTAATTCTTACGAATTTTAAAAAAGATAAGCTACTCACCATCTGCAGGTGACTGATTCCTTACGGTATGAATAGTTGCAAAACAAGTCCTACGACGATCGTTTGGAGTGCTTTGCGGCAACGCGTCGAATGGATTTGAAGTTCCTTCTGTAAATACTGTTCGACGGCTACTTGAATTTTTCTCAACCTTTTTTGAAATAGACTTTGCCAATAAGTTGGAACTTGAGTTGCTTGACTTTTTCTTTGTGGTTATTGATTCCGTCATGGGTTTTAGCGTTGTATCATTCGGCTCGAATAAAGCTCGTCGTGTTACTGAATTATTGCACTCAACCGTTGTACTTGCATCGTTTCTAATAGTCGCTAGTTCTTGTTGAAATTTCATTGCATTAAGTGTGCGTCGTCGTTTGGGAGTCGATTTCGTAAGATCACTAACTTCAGTCAAAGTGGAAACCGTTTTGGAACTTGATTTTTGAGTAATCGACGCAAACACGGTTCGACGGCGATTTGTTTCGGTTGAATTTCTTTCGAGATATTTCTTGGTGTTCACTTCAAAGTCTTTGAATTTTGCCGGCACAATAGAAACTCGTTTTCGAGTCGACGTTGTCGATGGTAGCGCATTCGTAATATCCATTGCACTTGATGTAAATATAGTTTTTCTGTTTGAAATGATCCTCGGTGAAACTTGAGCATTCGTTGGAGTGATTTCCATAACTTCGGAAATATTATTTGTCTGATTCATGTTGGCATCGGTGATTTCAGTGATCACTTCGGGCTCTACAAAACGATTTCTATAAATCGTTGTTTTGTCAACTACTGGAGAAGAGAGCGTCATCATTGATGTGCGTCGCGTTACGCGGACAAGACTGTCGGGTGTTTTACTTAACGCTAACATTGATTTCCTGTTTGAAGGAGTTTTACGCGCTGTTGTAGTTTTACTGTCCTGTCCCACTGGTGAAATAACAGAGCTGGCAGTTGAGTTGAATTTCTCGTTGTCGTTAATTTTTGTTTCATTTAAAGTAGTCGGTGCTACTGTAGTTTTCACTTGGTTTGCATTCACAATATCGCTTTCACTATCCTTAAGCAAGTCATTTACGTTAAAATTATCCGAAAAATAATTGATTCCATCAGAGTTCGGAATTTGTCGCTCTCGAAACTCGTTGATCATTCCCGTCAAATTGTCCTGAGCTTTCTTTGGAATTTTAATTGGTTTGACTTTCGTTATTGTTGCCGTGGCCTTTTTCTTTTTGATTTTCAATTCGCTTTCTGTTTGCAAAAACTTTTTCACCTGAAATCATAATTTTAAAAGTTAAAATCTTAAAAGAATTAATCGAATTTCAACAACAGAATTAGAGTGAGAGCTACACGAGGTTCTACGAATACTTTCTCTTTCGGTATGACCCGATTATGACCGATTTTCATTATTCATAGCAATATCACTTACCTTAGCTTTTTTATGTAATTCCGGATTCTCATATTGCTTGGCGTTGTGTATCGAGTATTTGAAAGGATCAACTAAACGCAACTGCCGCTTGCATTCTCTAATCCATAGAACGGAAACAATTGGAATATTCAACCGTTTAGCTTTATTGTACGTTGATTGTGTACCATTACTGAACACTAAGTGGGTTGTATTTCTTAAGTAAATACAAAAAATGTTACAAAATTGTTGTACATTGATAGCAGCAAGGAACTAACTTGTTGAAATTGTCATTAACTGTTGCGCCAATTTCAGATATTATTTCTTTAATACTAGGCGTAAGGTTTACATCACCGGATCGCACTTCAACGTACACTATAACATCTTTCATTACATCTTGAATCGTTCTCGGAACAACTTCTTGTCGTTCCTCATCGGTTATGATGTCTTGCTCTTCGTGAGGAACATCGAATTGGTTGTACGGCCCATTCGATGGTGACCTGAAAGAAAGTTCGGTTCAAACGTTAACGTCAAAATATTCAACAGAACATAAGATGGGGCTATTTTTGGGACTTCATTAGTCAAACCAAAAAATCCACTGAAACTCAAAAACGTTATCGGCACACAAATTTAGTCAAAATGTTTACAAAATAGTCCGACGGATGCAATGTTTTTGTTCACGTCGACGCTTCCTTTTACGTATATACGAATACTTTGCAGACACAAAAGGAAAGCTCGAATTTTGTAATTTTTATGGACTCTTAAGAGAGAATGCCGTAGTTGAGTGATACGAAAAAATAATTGACATTCTTCGCCGGAAAATGGTTTTTAGAATCAAATAAATATAAATAAATACTAAAAGTTTGCTGTAAACTTGTGACATTACAGCGTTATTCACATTATACTCTAACCTTTACAATCGTAACTTTACAATAAGTTCAAATATATTTTCGATTGAAGCGAACCTAAAGACATTCCCTTTGATTTATGATTTGTAAGTACGAGCTGCCGATCTAATACTTGGATATAAAATTCACCAAAAGCTACACACAGAGATCAATAAAACTGATCATATTTGACTCAAATGGAATCAATTATCAGTGTGTCCGTACACTTGTTTACATTACTGAAATATTAAGAGTGTCGTCAGCAACTTTAGAATAAATATGTTTTCTCTTTCTGCGAATGTAACAACCTTCAAAACAACAAAATTTATTATTTTCGTCGTCGTACACTTCGTTTCCAATGCATTTTATCAATGTTTTTGCGAACGTCTTTGTTTGTGTGTGTGTGTTTGTATTTGTACAGTCGCAAAAAACTAAATGTCTTATCACTCTGTAAATTGAAACTTTTTTCGCGCTTCGACTACCTGCGCTTATCAATTGAACAAATCTGAAAGACTGATCGCTTGCCCATAGATATTTAACGATACACCAATTACATATCATACCGACAGTCGTGTCGTGGCAATAAATTGCGTACGATGAAATGATATTTTTTTTGATTAGAGGTTAAGTAAATGGGGCCAATCAACTTACTTTAATGCTTTCATTGCCCGTAGTCGCACCGCCGCCGATGGGCTATCAAGATCACGTTTCAATCGAGCCAGCATGTGATGATTCTGCGGAGTCTTCGAATTCGCATTTATTGCACTGCATTGGCCCATAACCAATGGTGATGTCAAATTATCCATTCCGTTCAAAATTCGTTGCGGTGTTCCTAGGAGATTACGATAAATCAATTAATTTTGTACTAAAACAACAGATATCGAAAGCAAAAAGATTATGCGAAATGTGGAAGAAAGCAACGAGCTTCACGAAACCGAAGTAACTAATTAACACTGTCATATCAAAATCACCTTCATTGTTTGACTGTGGTTGCACATTCTCGTCGTCACATATGTTTAATGACGTCGACGGCGGGCCATTTGTATCAATAAACAATGGTTGAGAAGATTTGCTATTTAGAATTTTTGCTAAATTATCTGAACGTACAGTTAATGACTTCTGTATTTTGACAATGTCGTCGTCACTTGCATTAATTTTCGAAGATATTTTCAGAGCCACTTTTCCCGTAAGAGCAACGTTACCGCAACCGTTTTCAAAACTTTTGGTTTTCAAAATAAATTTCTCCATTTCTCTTTAAATAAAAAATCGCTTTAACGCTGCGAGAAGCAAATTTTTCAGTACATTAACAAAATTAGTTTTGTTCTAATTTAGAGCAAAAAAAACAAATACAGCGTCTCAAATTACGATTCCTAACTGTCTCAACTGTCTAATACAAATTGAAAAAATATACCGGTTTTTATCGTTTGCTTGTACCGTTTCGATATGAGCTGCCGGAGCTGTCATATGAATTCGTATCGGTAAAAATCGAGTGGTGTTATGATTATTATTTTTACACTACTGGCATAGTGGATGGATTTTTCAGTAATGATCACATCACTGATCCTCATTAAGTGTTCACTAGTGTCACCGTATGAAATTTTGCATTGACTTTCCACAGACACTCACACCTTTTGGGTGGATCAAGTCAGATGTGAGGCATGTCAGACTTTCATTCCATTAAAATATGCAAGTGAAAAAAATGAAATTGAATAGTTTGCGAATTTATTTCCCAGTTGCGCTGGTCGGCTTTACATGGCTGCGGTGACAGTACTGCCGTGAATCGCATATTTAACTTAGTGACGTCATCAAATGAGAGAATTTCATACATTATCTCCCTCGAAATTCACTCTCTAATATGCGATTTACGATTGTGATAGATAGATTTGAAAAATTCATAAGGAGAATGTGTGCATTATGGCAGGCTTGGGATGGCCAGCGTAAGGAAATCTTGTGATAGTATATTACAGTGTCTGCGGCGCAAGTCATTCATTACAAGAGGTATCAATTTCGTGGATACGAGCAGAACTCACTTGCGCGTATTTAAGTTACAAACTTTGGAAACTTTTATTTTGGCAAGTGTAGAGATTGCATATCCGAGGCGACTGCAGCTGCACGCGTCAAAATAAAATTTTTCAAAGCGAGTTTCTTAAAAACACACGAGTGAGTTGTTCACAAAGTTGATTTCTAAGCTGCAATTAAGTTGTTTTTTTGGCTGTAACTGACTGACTTTGAAAAGGTCCCCGTTGGTATCACTGATTTGGGCTGTGAATCCTGTGAATGTAATATGCTAGAGTTGTCGACGTGTTACGGGTATGACAGTCACAACTCAGCAAAACTCCTTTTTAATGTACTTTTTTGCATGTAGGATATTATGTTTTTTCTTTACTCTTATTTATGCACTTTTCAAAACGCATCAAATTTGTCTTTTTCTGACATATTTAAAATTTGTGTGTGTGTGTGTGTGTGTTTTTATAAGTGTGGGGAAATCTTCATAGACTCCCGGTCCTCCCGGACCAAGGCAGTGTTGGATTCCATTTTTCAATGACCTACCAACTAAAACCCCCTTCCTTGGTCTTCATGCTCTCTTCTCCCCGGAACCGCCTCACAGCATTACTTCGGGGAGGGGCTGTGCTTTCTCACCTGCTCTCTCAGATCAACTGGCAGTCTTCTTTGATCGTGTCTCCATGCACTTTGCAGCTTCCCCATTATTTTCGCAACTACATTATCCGCTACTCTCCACACCTCCTCATCGCGGCACATCTCCGATATTATGTTTTCGGTAGTTAAATCTGACGTACTCACAGTCATCAGCTCACCTCGCTCTTGTTCGTAGCGGGAACAGACAAATAAAACGTGCTCCGCAGTCTCTTCCTCTCCCTCGCATGTCGTGCAGAAAGATAACAATGTGTATCCAAACCTGTGCAAGCATTAACCTCTCAATGTTTCCTCTGTACCCATGTCGTTATGTTTGGTATAAGTCTATGGGTCCACCTTCCCTTGTCAGAGGAGTCCCACTCTCGCTTGCGTTCTTACTGTTTTGGTAGTTTCACCCTCCCTTCTCTTCTTTCTATGACATGCGCTGTCTTCCGTCAGCGTTATGCATATGGGCATCGTCTCGGCTATGACACATACCGCTTCTAGTGATATCGTTCGGTATGCACTTGCTACTCTTATGCTTGCCAGCCTTTGGGCTGTATTAAGCCTCCTCCGATTCCTCTTCGTATCTAGCGCCTGTATCCACGCTGATGCCCCGTAGCACAATATCGATAGGGTGACGCTTACTAGGAGCCTCCTTTTACTGCTGCGCGGTCTAAAGCCGTTTGGCATTACTCTGGCCAGTGCTGCGGTGGCTTTCATTGCCTTTCCGCACGTGTAGTCTGCAGGACTATTAAAATTTCTGCGGTCGTCCAGCATAATTCCAAGGTATTTTAATTGGCGAATGGATGTAATTTCTTCCCCGTCAATGTTCAATACGATCCGCACAGTTTTTTTGCAGTTACGCTACTAGTTACACTAGCATGATCTCGGTTTTCTGGTGAGCCAGCTTTAGTTGTGCCGTTGTCATCCAGTTTTCGACAGTTTCTAGCATCTCCATCGTAACTACCTCCACCTCCATCTTCGACGTTCCGGATACCGTGGGGATCAAGTCGTCGGCAGAGGCAATCGTCTTAGCGCATCTTGGCAGTTTCAGCCGCAGCGCTGTGTCATACATTACATTCCACAGCGTTGGTATTAATATGGATCCGTATGGTACTCCAGCTGTGATGTCTACTGTCTTTTTCCCTTCATTAGTATCGTACGTACGCACTCGTCGCTCGAAGTAGCTTTTCAGCATCCTATAGAGGAAATCAGGGACTCTCATTGCATGCAACGCCTGGGCTATCTCCATCCAGCTTGCGCTATTAAAGGCTTTTCTGACATCTATCGTCGTTACAGCACAGAAGCGGTTACCCCGTATTCTTTGCTTCCGCGCCTTGTCGGCAATCTCTATATCTTTTTCAATGTCCTCAATCGCAGATCTCCCTTTTCGAAATCCGAATTGTTGTCTGACAGTCCGTGCTTTCCCTCTGTGTATTTTCTTAATCTATTCAGAATCGCGGCTTCCAGCATTTTTCGCAATCCATCCAACAAGCATATAGGTCTATATGATGATGGCTTGTCTGGAGGTTTGCTTGGTTTTGGTATTATTACCAGCTTCTGTTTCTTCCATCTTTCAGGACAATATCCGTCGTCAAGGTACTTCTGCATTGTCAATCTGAGCATGTTAGGCCTCACGCTTGCTGCTGTGTTCAGAGCTACATTGGGGATTCCATCTGGTCCTGGCGCCTTGTTATTCTTTAACTTTCGTGCAGTCATCTGGATCTCTTCTGCAGTGACCGACCGTTCATGATATCTGTCTTCCGCTTCATAAAGAGTTTTCGGGCATGTGATCTGTTCGTGTTGTGGGAAGACCTCTCTCACTATGGCACCTAGCTTCTCCTGGCACTTTTCTTTTGGCCTCAATGTACCTTCCAACATGTTTCTTCCAACAATCCCTCTTACTAGACCGGATTGCTCGCTTCAATTTTGCATTACGATGTTCCTCGCATCTCACCGTTCTGACGCTCTCGCTTCTGGCCTTTTGCATTCTCCTTCTTGTCTTAAAGCAAGTCGTTCGCAAATGTCTTATTTCGTCATTCCACCAAAATGCCGGTTTTCGTCCATTCCTCGGCTCCATCCTTCTTGGCATCGCCGTGTCACATGCATTCGCCATTTCTTTCGTCAATTCTTCTGCCGATTTCTCTTCTTGGTCGTCTTTTAATAGGAGATATTCCTTGAAAACTTCTTGATCGAAATGGACTCCATCTTCGCTCTTTTCTATGAGTCATCTGTCTTGTGGCCTCCGTACTCTTTTTCACAGCGTACCTCAATACCTGGTGATCACTGTGTGTGTAACTTTCGTCCACTCTTCAGTTCAGACTTGGTACTACTCTACTGAAGAATTTCACGTCAATGATCGACTCTCGCCCGTTCTTGCGGAATGTAGTTGCATTTCCCATGTTTGCCAGAACCACATTCAATCTAGCTAGCGCTTCTTGTAGACTGAAGCATCTATCATTTGTGAATCTTCTGCCCCACTCAACTGCCCATGCGTTAAAGTCACCTCCAATGTTAACTGGGTTTACTCCCGTTAGTTCTCCTGTGAGTAAGTCTAGCATTCGTTCAAACTGCACAATCGTCCATCTTGGTGGTGCATAGCAGCTGGCAATATACACTCCGTCAATTTTCGCTATCACGAATCTTTCGTTGGCGTCTGATACAACTTCTTGTATGGGATGGTTGCCCGTCGTCAATATTGCGGCCATGCCGGCTCTGTCAGCAGCCCATTTACCGTTATTTCTATTAATTTGGTACGGTTCTGCAATAATTGCTACGTCACATTTTTGTTTCGCTGAGGCTTGCCAAAGAAGTTGTTGTGCCATGTCACAATAATTAAGATTTATTTGGATCACTTCCATTCTTGTCCTGTCTTAGATTTAAGCGCCTGTTTAAAGACTGGGCATCTCGATTCCCCAGTCGCCGGGTCATTTTCTGATGTGTACAGCAGGCATTTTGGCGGGTTCGTACAATATTTTGCAAGGTGGTTTTTTCCCCACATCTCCTGCACAGGTTGGATCTATCCTCTCCCCTACAATTTCTTGAATGGTGTCCAAAGTCCATGCACTTGATGCACCTTTCTAACTGCTGGATTACCCTTATCAGGCATACGGTCCAGCCCACCGCTAATCTAAATCGCTTCGTCCACTGCGAGTTTTATTTCCGCAGTTTGGAGTTCGTCTCTCGTTTTCCTCATACGTATCGCCATTTATATTACCTTGCTCTTTCAGAGCTTTTCGAAGGTCTTCGCTTGTCCTGATCTCGTCCATATACCTACATTAAATCGTGGTCACGTGGGACATCGCTCTCACTTTTGTTGATTCGCCCTGTGATCTCTTGAATCTAATTATAATCTGCACTTTTAATCTCTGGGCCCTTCTTAAGTTTGAACATTTCACCTTTCTGCGTTCGTCTTATTCTCGAGACCTTTTCGCCCAGGTCCTTGAGAGTTTTGTCGCCTCTTATTTTTTTGAGGATTTCAGCGTACGTTATTCCTTCTTCCGTCGCCACTATCAGAGCATCAGCTTTCGGTCTCAGCCTTTTCAGCTTCGGCTCCTCAATCTTCTTCTTCTTTTTGTTTCTCACCTCTCTCCTCTCATTAACACTTGGCTTCGGCGTTTGTGTATCTGATCTCCTTGTGGTCTTTTCGTTATTTTTCTTGACTCTGCTCAGACATGGGCGCCGCCGACACATTTAAAATTATTTTAGGTAGTTTTGTTGAAAAAGGAAATTATTGGTTGGTTCTTATTTTAGGTCACTTATGCCAAGAAGTTTAAGGGATTATTGAACAATTCATACTTCGTTCGACAGTCGTGAAATATCACCAAAGTCAAATCGCCACAAAAGAAATCATCAAGAAAAATCGCCAAAGTGTGGATTATTATCAAGAAAAGTCGACATAGTTTGTTATATCGCCGAAAATGCAATTCCATCCAAAAATGATGAAAGGACAAAAAAATCGGGCGAAGTCGCGAGATCGGCTTGCCTGGACTTATTGATAGTTACCTTCTCGCTACTTCGACTTTGCCCTTTTTTGTCTGCAATTTCGAATTTGCCAGGTAATGCGACTTGGCATTTCTTCATTATTTGGCGATTTTTATTAGCGCTACTTCACATTTTGGCGATTTTTTTGAGTTTTATTATTTTTGCTGATATCAAATCCCCATGAAAAATCAGCAAATTGTGAAATATCGCCAATTTGTTGAGTATCCATTTTCTTTTTCTTTCGATTTGACTTTGCCGATATTTCACGACTTTCTTCGTTCGGGATTCTTTAAATGTATTTTGAACAGTTTTCACGAGTGGGTTTACAGTATAGTAAACTTTTCGTGCAAGGTACGTGTTATTACTGAAAATTCAAACTTCTTTCTTTCTTACAAGGACTATTAACGTACTGAGCTACAAATGTATGAAAGGCACCGCAACCGCAACACAACTCAAATTTTTAAATATTTGACCTCTACTCTTATTTAACATTATATTCAAGATTATATTTTAAACATTTTTGAATTTTCTTGATTTTTGGTTCTAATTTTAAAAATTTTAAAAATGTACCCAGCCGCCGTTTAAAGCCGGCTTGAGCCGACATAGCTGCTGACGCGACGACTGCAATTTTTCGGCTAGCCGCCTTTCAATGGGCTCTCATGTATGTTTCTGCTCCTCTTCGCTGCATTTCTTGCTGTGTGCGTAACATCCGGCGTTTGTTTCTTCTTTCCGCGCCCACTACTTGAGGTCCTGTTGCAATTCGTTCCAACAGACTCTAATGCTAATTACCCCATCAGAACCCGTACCGTACTTTGGTTGAGGTACGTTCGGCGCTTAAACACTAAGGGAACGGTTGAATTTGAGCGATTGTACATAAAGTTTATAGTTCCTAGTAAATGTGTAACTTGTTAAGTAGTGAGGAGCAGTGAGGCGTTGGCCACTACAGCGCTACGTGCGACTTTAAGTATACCGTAAAATGTGCACTTATTAGAGAGTTTGGGCAAAGCTACATGTAGCGGAATTTATAACTTATAACATATAAAAAAATTTTGTATAAATTCGATTTTCGAAATTTCTGACATTTTTCCGGGGTTTTTACGAAAAATTTGTATATGTTATAATTTATAAATTTCGCTATATGTAGCTTTGCCTCAACTCTCTATTGTTATATCATGTACTTATATGTTATATCAATAGCAATGCAAATAGAAGCAACGAAGCTGTTCTAAAGGTTCTAAATGTTTAATAATCTTTAAGAAAATTTTGCTAACGACTCAAACTCACTTACATTGAATAATATTTTAGTTTTACTCGAAAGGTGGCGATAGCATATAGGTTTTCGCTTTACTGTTATCCAACGTAATCTTTATGCAACGCTTTTGACGTTGGGTCCCACCGACTGTTGGCTTATAAAAAGTGATGCAAACACTTGGGAGGTTAACTTTGAGATTTCGATTCGGAGAAATAAGATTCCAGAGAAATACGATTCCAGAAAAATAATAAGTTGGCACCACTGACAAATTCTCTCAATTTTACAAATATATTTCTGACGCATTGGTTGCATGCGATTCATGTATGTATTTATTACAGTCAGTTATGAAGGTTTTTTTTTTAGTTACCGAACCGAAAGTTAAGTACTTACATAGTAATAAAAATATTTTGGTACAATTTAAATGGAGCTTTTCTATTAAAATTTATTGTTCATCGAACTTTATTTATTATGCGCACTCATTATTTGATACAGTGATGCCAACAAACTTATCATTACTCTGTATACGACTCGCAATGCTCTCAATCGCATAGTATGTAGTTAAGGGATCATTATATTGGACGCGATGCGAATCGTATCGCATAAGGTTTGTGTGAAAGCTCAACTTGTAAAAAAAAAAATTTTTTTTATAAAGTTGAGCTTTCATACAAACCTTACGCGTTGCGATTCGCATCGCGTCCAATATAATGAGCCCTTTAAAGATGGTCACTCACTGAGCTCACCAACCGTCGATAGGTGGAATAATCATTCTGACTCAGTACGCTCAGTACCCTTAGTATATTAACATTTCTAAGGCAAAGCGTTCTCTAGGTCGCGAATGTAAGTAACTGCGCGTATAATACAAATTTTTCTCTTCAGCTGATCATATGGTCGAAAGATTTGGGGATAAAATTACTTTTTGTTTTCGTAATTTTTTTATCTTTAAGCGGTTCGAACGGTTCAATTGATGGGTTGATATGTTGTCTTATCGGTTATAGTGTGTTAACACCGAAAGTATTGAAATGTAAATTACTTTCGTCAAAAAAAATAATTAAGTTAGTCATTTCACGCAGTTCTTTGCCAAAATGAACAAAGTGTTTAAACTCAATTCGGGATACGACATTCCATTGCTAGGATGTAGGCAGTTTTCGAATTTGACTTATTGTATACTTAGTAGTCATACATTTTGCAGTTGGCACCTACCGAATAAGCAATCCCGACAAAATTTATGAAGTCGTTGATGTTGCGCTGGATGTTGGATACAGACACTTTGACAGTGCAGTTTGTTACCGAAATGAGAGTTACATAGGTGAAGCACTAAGAACACTGTTACCGAAGTATAAATTAAGGAGAGAAGACATTTTTATAACATCAAAGATAAGTGAGTTTTCCTTGGTACAGTCGACCCCGTAATTGTGCAAAATATTGCAATTTCATTTCGTTATTTGTTGGAATGAACTGGCGGGAAACTGTACAAACTGTAAATTGTAAACAATTTTTTTTAACGTTCTATTCATGTCACCAGTTCCAGCAGCGAATCAAGGAGAAGCAGAAGTAACTGAAATTGTTAAGCGATCTCTACGAAACTTACAAATTGACTACATTGATTTGTACCTAATACACTGGCCGGGTGTTTCTGGGATAGACGTAAGTAGTTCCGAAAATGAACGATACAGAAGAGCGACATGGCGTACATTAAGCAAATTACACAAATCCGGACTTTGTCGGTCAATCGGAGTTAGTAATTACACAGTTTCTCATTTGGAAGACCTAATTGGTAATTGTGATGATGTGACGCCATCTGTGAACCAAGTGGAATGGCATCCAAGATACCACCAACCGAATCTGGCGAAATTTTGCCGGCAAAACAATATTTTTCTTCAAGCGTACTCATCACTAGGAACATCCGACAACTCCAGTTTACGCAACGATCCGACCGTAGTAAATATCTCAGAAAAACTCGGTCGTACATCAGCACAGGTTTTATTGCGATGGGCCTATCAACAAAACATTGGCATACTTCCGAAGGCCAGTTCTCGTTCTCACATACAAGAGAATTTTGATTTGAATTTTGAAATATCCGATGAAGACCTTCAATTGTTGAATAATTTAAATGTTGTGGAAAAATATGCCTGGGATCCAACAGCCGTACTATGAATCTAATAAATTTGAAAACTTACTCTTCTTACGTCATGCTAGAAAAATGTTGGACTTTATCTATTCCGTGAACTCCCAACAATTTTTCTCCTGAATCGTTTCCATTGAGCGCCCGTCGTTTCTTGCGAAGCCTGACGATTACAAAAAATATTCCCGGACAAATTTAAAAAATCCTCGGCCAAAGTTACCATTACCCGTCCACACAGCATACTGATCAATAATTGAATTACAAAGGTTTTCAGTTCAAAAAAACGAGTTATACAATTTTCGAACTAAAGAATTATTTTAATCGTTCGGGCCAGAACTTCTTCAGTGATGGAAGCTTATTAACTTAACTAACTTAAAGTCTGTAAAAAAGTCTAACACACTTTGTCCTACAGTACCTCGACTTCCAAACCATAGGCCGAAATTTAGGGCATATTTCTACTCGTAGAAATTAAAGCACTTTTCGTAAATGTGTTTCTTTTCCTCTTGAATCGTTGAGTCTTGGTTTTTGTCGCTTGTCTCGTACCGTATAGTTGGGCCTATGATGTAAGTTTTGCGAGATTTATTGTCGAAGGCGACGATGTCACTATTGATGGCATATATTTCTTCGAAGCACTCAAATCCTTTTTCGCTTAGAAGTTCCGTCAAATTATGCTTTACACTGCGGTGCCTTGAGACGATTTGCTGATTGTTTGAAGGACAGCTTCCAGTCACGTGAGCTATTGTTTCGTTCTCTCTGCCGCATGACAGCGCTTTCTGCACCAGGTAATTTGCGTAATTGCTATTCAATTTAATGGCGGTCGTCCATTCGGAAGACGACCGATATTTTAGATTGCACCAATCGTCGAAGCATCGCTGCCTAAGGGCCGTTCGTTGAGCTTTTCTGCTGTTACCTTTTACGTTCAACGCTGCAACGCAGGACGATTTTTCTTTTAGCTGATTGGCAACTATTATTGTAAAATATTAATAGGCATTTGGGCTTTCCTCGATTTTTCGGTCAAATAATGAAAACTAAATTTATGTTTATGCGGACGTTTCGCAATTGTATTTTCGCATCTTCAGCGCATATATTGTCTAGAAATAACAAAGAAAACTTGTCAGAAACAGATAAATGCTTATCAATTACAAAATCACAATTTGGGTGTAAGCGTAGGCTTATAATTCTTCTGTTCGTTCAAGCTTTTAGTTCCTAATTTAAAAATTTCCCATTTAATTCTGCGCCAGCTGATGCACTCATACAAA
This sequence comes from Pseudolycoriella hygida, assembly GCA_029228625.1. Lineage (NCBI taxonomy): Eukaryota > Metazoa > Arthropoda > Insecta > Diptera > Sciaridae > Pseudolycoriella > Pseudolycoriella hygida. Next base: position 96,070,588 of record CM055404.1, on the reverse strand, counting down.
GAAAAATAGGTAGATAGATAAAAAGAATGGCGTAGGGGTGTGTTTTCACTGCTGTAAAATTTTTTAGTTAACTACTATTACTATTTTTCTGTGTATGAATGCACAAACTGAGTTTAATAACATATCTATGAGGAAATTATAGATTTGGCAATTGTAATCCAAATACGTGTTCGAAATCACTCAAGTTGTAATCGCGAAGTAAGTATGTCTATGAAGAATGCACATAGACTTAGAAGATATCCGAGGTCACAATAATAGATGAAAAAAGATTGGTGAGAAATGGCCTAAATGTCTCTGTATGAGGTTTTGAAAGTAAGTACCCGACAATGTGGTTGTTTTCACGAATCAGCGATTAGCGACTAGTTGCGCTGATATATTTGTTTTCTACAAAGCCGTGAAACCCATAGCTTTGGGACAGGTCAGCGTCGGGATACTATATTAAAAATAGGCTTAAATGACTTAAATAGGCCAGGCTTTTCTTGAAACGTTTAAAAATTCATATTTTCTGTGGCACTTAAAGGGGGGGCCCTTAAGTGCCACAAAAAATATGAATTTATGTATCTTTCGCCCAAGATGTGCCATTTTTCGCACTGAAAACTAGACCTAATTTGACGTTTTTTGGTCAAAATTCGAAGTCGACTAATAAAACCATACAAGTCCAGTTCGAAACGTTCTACAACAACGTCTACAACATGACAAAATAGCGCTATTGTTTATCGGTTGGTGCCTCAAACTTTTCGACACTTTTGTATTTTGAACACCCCTAATTACTAACGTTTAGGTCAGCAAAGTTGGTACGCGTCCTGACTTCCCCACTGTGCTCTGTCCCAAGGAAATGACAGTAAGCGTTACAGCTAGAACAAAAATGGGTCAAACATGACTCTTTTATGCATTACAGGGGAGAGGGTGTCTGAAAAATGCCAATTTCCCCCCTGTTCAACCTGCACCTGGGCCTGTTCAACACGTATTTTTTATTCGAAGTGAGTATTCGCCCTTAAGGGCGATTAGTCTATGCATTTGCTATTCGCCCTTAGGGGCGAATAGTCTACCTATAACCCCTTAAGGGCGATTAGTCTACCTATAATCTATTCGCCCTTAAGGACACATAAAGCAATAAGAAAGCGCACAACTTCATTCATCAACCTTGAATTTTTTTTTTACAAAATGCTACGAAATTATCTACAATTTAATCGACTCAACTGATTTTTTCTCCTGCAAAATGTTGCAAAAACGCAATTACGTCGACTCAATTGAATTGATTTTTCTTCTACAAAATGCTACGAAAATGAAATTTCGTCGACTCAACTGATTTTCCTTTCTGAAAAATGCTGCGAAAACGCAGTTTCGTCGACTCAGTTGATTTTTCCTTCTACAAAATGCTACGACAATGAAATTTCGTCGGTTCAACTCATCCTTCTTTCCGTAAAATGCTGCGAAAACGCAGTTTTGCCGACGCAATTGATTTATCCTTCTACAAAATGCTACGAAAACGAAGTTTCGTCGACTCTACTGATTTTTCCTTCTACAAAACGCTACGAAAATGGAATTTTGTCGACTCAAGTGATTTTTCCTTCTACAAAATGCTACGAAAATGAAATTTTATCGACTCACCTAATTCTTCCTTTTACAAAATGCTACGAAAATGAAATTCGTCGACTCAACTGATTTTTCCTTCTGCAAAATGCTACAAAAATGCAATTTTGTCGTCTCAACTGAATTTTTCTTCTACGAAATGCTACGAAAACAAAATTTTGTCGACTCAACTGATTTTTCGGAAGTTGAGTTGTTATGTGCGTAAAGTGTAAAAAAATGAATTGATGCTATTCGCCCTTCAATTGATGCGCTTTAAAATGAAGGGAACATGATTTGCCACGCCGCGAGGAAAATCATGTTCCTTTCATTTTAAAGCGCATCAATTGAAGGGCGAATAGCATATAGGTGAACTAATCGTCCTTAAGGGCGAATAGCATATAAGGAGACTAATCACCCGTAAGGGCGAATAGCATATAAAGAGACTAATCGCCCTTAAGGGCGAATAGCATATAAGGAGACTAATCACCCGTAAGGGCGAATAGCATCTGCCTTTCTTATTCATAAGATCCCATGTATATTTCCATGGTAGCAAATACCCCTCAGTGCAGGTGCGGCAATTTAATAAACAGAAATAAATCAAATACATTACACTAAGCTTTGATAATGTTGAAAAACTTCCACTCAAACTGGTAAAATAATAAAAAGGGAAATTATGTGCTAATATGCTGAATATGCTGTGCAGTCTTCAGTCGATGATGCATCACTGGCGGCGTGTGCCAATGATCTTAATGAGGACCTGGCTGCGATTTCCCAGTGGGCTTCGAGGAATAGGCTTTTATTGAATGATTCAAAGCTTCAGGCGATTCTCATAAGCAACAGTAGGGTTTCGGTTGTCCTACCGGATGTGTTCATGAATGGCAAGAAGGTTGAGTTCGCTGCTGATGTGAAAAACCTCGGTCTGCGGATGAGCAGTGATTTCACGTGGGGGACCCACAGCGGACAGGTTGTGTCGAAAGTTTATGCGGGTCTAAGAAGCCTGGCTGCGAGCAGGGATCTGATTCCGCAGCGCTCTAGGGTTGGTTTGGTGAAATCTCTGTTGATGCCGCATTTTACTTACTGTGACGCGGTGTTCTTTGATGGTTTGAGAGCGTCTGACAAGAAATCATTGGTGCGTGCTTTCAATGCATGCGTGAGGTTTGCGTTTGGACTCAAGAAGAGAGACAGCGTGCGTGTTTATGAAGATAGGATGCTGGGTTGCGGGTTGTTGCCTTACCTGGAATATCACACCTTGACGTTTCTCCATAGTTTAGTTCTCAGGAAAGCTCCAGGCTATCTTCATTCGGAATTACGGATGAGCGGATCTAGAAGGACATATTCTGTCAGTGTGCCAATGACCTCGACGCGAGCGCATGACTCACTGTTCGTCAGCGGTATCGCGAGGTACAATCGGTTACCTATCCATGCGAGGCGTACGGGCTCTATGAGCACGTTTCGGGATAAGTGCTATGGCCACTTTCAGCGTGGGTCATAATACGGTGAGGCGTGATACGGTGGTGAGGCTCATTTGAAAGCAAAGGGTGTGCAAAGGTGCGTTCTTTTTAATAAATTTCAAGAATCTCGAGTGTGAGTGGGGGAGTCTGGTGAAGTGATGTTTAGACGCTTCGAATTTCGTTGAAGTGTAAATTCATTTGAATACCAATCGTTTTCTACTTGTTGAGTTTTTCCTTTTCCTATTGCCTTTTTTTCAAAATTCGATGAATAATGCTCTGTATACACTACAAGGCCCTCGGCCTTTTATATGCGAAATAAATAAATTATTATTATTATTATTATCATGAATATGCTCTTGGAAATATCGAAGCACAAATTCGAAAGGAAAATCCTTCAACTTTTAAATTTAATCTGACAGTTTTAAAACGAAGGTAATAACGAAAGAACGATTGATTACAAACAGGTGACAAAATGCACTACACTCACGGAAATATATTTTCGCATTAGTAGAATTTTGTACTTCTGCGCAGCTTTTTAACACTGCAAAAACTTGCGCAGAAGTACAAAATTCTATTTGATGCAAAAATATATTGCCGTAAGTGTAGCATAAAATGTTAAAAATTTCTTTAAAAAAAGCGTCAAATACGGAATATCGCCCTGGTCGGTATTGCCCGCTGATCGGTATTCCCCCTCATCATGGGCGCAGTCCCCATACGAACAAAAAAGTCATAAAGTTTTTTTTCGTAGACTTCGGAACCATATATACAGTTAATTTTTGACTTTTTTCCCTTGCGTCGTACCCCCCTGAGCCTAAGTTTTTCGGATTCTACGTAAAATTTTGACTGAAATTGACATTTTACTCTTTAAAATCGGTCCAGTGGATCCAAAGATATGACCTTCAGAAAATCGTCTTTTTCCATGCCAAATATGTATGCTACTTCATAGAAGTCAAAGTTAATGCAAACATCCTACGTTGGTTATTTAGCTAGTGGATTAGTTAGTTAGTTAGTTCCAGAGCCATTTGTATGAAAACCGACTTTTTTGGCTCGTGCTCGAAAACGGCTCGATAACTTTTCTTGAAATTTTGCAGGGACCTTCGGGTGGACATTCTACGCCATATGAGATTTTAAAAAAGGGGGGGTACCGGCCTCTTTTGGGCGCCAGCGCTCATGGAAGCTCCCATACAAATCTCATATAAAAGCATATTTTGTATGTGTTTGTGTGGGTGGCAGGACATTTCTCCGCCGCAAATAACGCCCGGGGCGTTCATAACACCCGGGGCGTTATTAACGCCCTCACTCCGGGCGCTAAAAACACCCTCACTCCGGGCGCTAATAACGCCCGGGGTGTTATAAACACCCGCACTCCGGGCGCTAATAACGCCCGGGGTGTTATTAACGCCCGGGGTGTTATTAACGCCCGGGGTGTTATTAACGCCCGCACTCCGGGCGCTAATAATTCCCGGGGTGTTATTAACGCCCGCACTACGGGCGCTAATAACGCCTGGGGTGTTATTAACGCCCGCACTACGGGCGCTAATAACGCCTGGGGTGTTATTAACGCCCGCACTCCGGGCGTTAATAACGCCCAGCTGAATAATTGGATAAACGCTACAAAATGGCACTTTACTAAATAACTTTACTTATAGAGCATGTAACTAGAAGAAGTTGACTAAGGGGAAATTTTTCTTATACAGAACGTCAATAGAAGGAGTTGAATAGAGGAAAATTTTAAAATGCGGTGCAGGTTTATTTTCCCACTTTTTGTGTAATAAGTTTTTTAAAAATGTTGATAGTTACAGCCTTATCCTTTTAGAGGTGTACAACGTGAAATATATAGATGACATTTGTACAATGATTTCTAACAGCTTTAAAAAAAACATGATGCAGTTTCAAAGGCCGAAGAGCGGACGTCAATAACACCCCGGGCGTTATTAGCGCCCGGAGTGCGGGCGTTAATAACACCCCGGGCGATATTAGCGCCCGGAGAGCGGGCGTTATTAACGCCCGGACAGGTGTTATTAGCGCCCCGGGCGTTATTTGCGGCGGAGAAATGTCACGTCACCGTTTGTGTGTGTATTCAAGGTATTATATGGGTCAAACACGAGCAAAAGTTTTAGAATATGACCTGAGGCGGCGTTGTAGAGGCGAGGGTTGTAGAGGAAGTGACTGTGATCATTTTCGTAGATAAAAGTGGTGACCGCCTCCGCCAGCTATGGCAGCCGCGCGAGGTGCCGTGGCGCCAAAAAATTTTTATGATTTAGGGTTGCAGAGGAAGTGACTATCATCATTTTCGTAGATGTAAGTGGTGGCCGCCTCCGCCAGCTATGGAAGCCGCGCGAGGTGCCGCGGCGCCAAAAAAAATTTACGAATGAGGGTTGTAGATGAAGTGGCTGTGACCATTTTCGTAGATGTAGGTGGTGGCCGACACCGCCAGCTATGGCAACCGCGCGAGGTGCCGTGGCGTCAAAAAAATTTTTATGAATGAGGGTTGAAATTCGAATAGAAGAATTTCGAATAGAATGTTTTTTTCCCGTTCACTGAAAACACAACAAAAACCCTTTTTAAAAGGAAACGTGACGCAAATCCTCGTCCATTCTTCCAAAACAACTGATATCACAACAAAAACCATTTTTAAAAGGGAAACGTGACGCATTATTTAACACTCTACCGCTTACACTTTGGAGCTTGGCACGACTCGAAGAATTCTCTCTTAAGCTTAAGGTTATCTGTTGAAGCGGAGTAATTTTTAGAACTTTTTGTATTTTTGGTATTATTTGGCTTGAATGTAGAGTCTTATGGATTTCATGATAATTCATATTTGGATTTGATTTGGTTAGCGATTGCACGAAACATGAACGATTACGCATTCAATAGTTTGATCGTCAACGTTGTTTTGAGTGAAATTTCATTTATTCGAGTTGATTTTTGTGTGCACCATCATCATTCTTTTTCTTTCCTTGGATTTTTTGATTTTTGATTTTCATTTTTTTTATTGCTTCTTGAAATTCGATTTAGAATGCATAGTCGTATAGTAGTAGCATAGTAGTATTGAACCTAGCCGGCTGTTTATCATATATTTTTTTTTTTGAATAAATTAGATTTTAATTTTGTAGCTCCTTTGAATTACTATCTGTACACTGGAGTTACGCAAATACAACAGTATTTATATTTTCTTTTCTTAAACTGAAATAAAAAAAAGTCCTCGTCTCTTCTTCCAAAACAACTGATATCAATTGTGCTGACGCTTAAGGCCTTGAAACGCAAACAATTTTTGCCACCAATGGACCCACCAATGTAATAATTTTTCTAAAAAATTTGATTTTCTGTACAAAAATATGCCATACATCCCATAAAGTCAAATTTTTGCGTTGTCAAAGCTGAAAGAACAGAAAAACTGTAACACTGGGGGTCCGGCATTTGTGACGCATTTTTTTAATCAAAATTTTTTGCGTTTCAAAGCTTTAAGCGTCACCCCAATTGATAGCAGTTGTTTTGGAAGAAGGGACGAGTACTTGCGTCACGTTTCCCTTTCAAAAAGGGTTTATGTTGAGATTCGCCTACAGCGAACCGAATATAAGAAGGGACAAGTCAAATTTTGAACAATGAAATTCCATTGTTTAAAATTCGATTTGTCCGTTTTTATACACGGTTCGCTGTATATTTAAATAATTCAAGTCAATAAAATTGGCAATAATCAGAACTTCCCTAGTTTTGCTTTGTTGTGAGTACGGATGAGTTTTTTTTTTTTTTAATAGAATATTTATTATCATTCCGTATTTTATTATGTGTGGAATACAATATGAAGCAAATATTTGACCTAACAAAATTCTAGCTGTATAAAATTTGATAGTTTAAATTGTCCTGCATTAGTCTCATGTATAGGCTTGGTTTTAGTTTTACTGGGCTAAATTTGATTCTACTGGGCTAAGTATCAGTCATTTTATGTTTATTTTTGAAATACCTATAATAACTCTAAAGTGAATTTGGTGATGTTTGAATAAATAAACAAAATAAAATAAAAATATCACAGTTCAAATATCATTATCGTCAGGTTGGTTTAAATTTTAAATAAAAATAAATTAAAAATATTTAAGACAGGACAAGAAAATAAAATAAAAGAAAAAACAAAAAAGAAAATATCACAGTCAGGCTAGTTGATAAACAGGTACGGCGATATCACAGAATATTTGCTGCTATTTTTCATCACTTTCAGTTTGACTTGGCTTATAAATTTTTTTATACCAAGTATGTGTCGTATTTGGTGTTGTACTCGACAATTGAAGTCGCAAGAGCAGCATTTGAAAAGGTCATAGATGAATGATTGTTGAATACGTGAATGTGTGAATTTCGTCTAGTAGAACGGCCGTGAACGTTGGTTACCAATTGAAAATTGTTTTTAGTCGAAGAATAGACCAATTTGTGAACATACACAGCTCTCTCCACTTTCACCATTTCTGTGATCGGTAGCAGGCCAGTGCTGTACAAATACGCTGACGGCGCGCCTCTTTCTTCCCACCAATTTAATCCAATGTTTCCGATAGACGTCCTCCCAAAAGTTGATCTAGGCTCGATTATTTACCATAAAACAACTACACAAACCGAAAAAAAGAAATCAATCTGAAATGAATTTGGCTAGTGTACATTGGGTATATCGTGTGCCTAATAAAGCACTTGGCACACGGCTGCATAAGTTAACTATTCAGTCAGCTTTGAGACCTAGCAGCCTGCGGATGTGTTACATTGTGCGCGGAGTGAAAAATTTTAAATATTAATGTGCCTTGAAGTGTTTGCTACGTCCGAGTCTTCTTAACCCTTAGGCTACTAGTGTGACCATTTCTGAGAAAATTTTGAAATTAGTTAGTCTACTTAGTCGATACTATGCTTTAATGCATCTGTTTTGAAGCGTTTGCAGCTCTTTCAGCTTGTATGCGGCGCACTCGCTGTAAATTGGCATCATGTATTTGAGGTGACATTGAACATATGCACAATATATTTGTTTGCGTTTGTCTGCTGGAATATACTTTCCCTTCCGCCACATTAGTGATATGAACGGGGTAATTAGCTTTTTAATATGGTTTACATGTGAATTGAAGTTTAGGTCCTCGTCAATTATCAATCCAAGGTACTTGTAAGTTGTAACCCGCTTGATTACAGTTCCATCAATAACAATCCTGAGGTTGCATATGTTCTTAGCGCGTCCGAAGGTGACGTAGCAAGTTTTCGTTGCATAGAGGACATTCAAGCACAGCCATTCGTGGAGCAAGTTTGCGTCGTGTTGCATTGCATGCTGAATATCTTGCTCTGTGTCAAGGGCATATACCAGTGCCGCATCATCAGCGTAAAGTACCAACTGGCCAATCAAGTTTAGCCGTAACATGTCGTTAATGTAAATAACAAAATGTATAGGACCAAGTTTCGATCCCTGCGGCACACCCACGTTGACTTTCGTAAATTCGCTGGAATTATTTCCAATGGCAGTTGCAGTTTGACGATTTTGTAAATAACACCAGACTTGCAGCTTTGTCAGAGAGTCCAAGTCGTCTTAGTTTTTTTGCCAAACGTTGAGGGTCGACAGTATCAAACGCTTTTCTGAGATCAATAAACGTGGCCACTACAAACTTTTTCCGGTAGTTAGATTTGATGTAATCAACCAGCTGCATGGCTGCACTCTGGCAACTGGAATTTTTCAAAAATCCAAACTGGTTTCCTACAAATAAATTCAAGCTCTCTAAGTACGAATAAAGCTGCCTCAGGAGGATTTCCTCAAACACTTTCGACAAAGAGGGCAGTAGCGTTAATCCTCGAAAGTTGTCGATATCATAGCTCCCAGACTTATGGTTGAGCTTGAGTCTACCTTTCAACAGTTGCGTTGGGTAATCAGATGAGTCAACCATGTCGTTGAAGCAGGTCGCGATAGCCAAGGCAATGGTAACGATGGTGGATTTTAGAAGTTTGATTGGTATCTTGTCGAAACTAGTTGATGACTTGTTCGGTAGCTCATTGATAACGTCAGTGACTATATCGGAGTTAATGTGCTGGAATGACCAGTTATTGGAAGCATGATCCTCGTACAAATCGTCGATATCGTTTATGTCGTAACCGTGAACAGCCGAGTTGGGGCCGTTCATTAATTACGTTACGCAAAAATAGACATTTTTCAGACCCTCCCTGCAACGCTGAAAGAGTCAAATTTGACCTATTTTTGTTCTAACCGTAACGCTTGCCTCTTAACCCCCCCCCCTCTCCTTTGTGTTACGTAATTTATGAACGGCCCCTAACATCGTTTGAACATTTGTTTTCAAATTTTTTTAGATTAAATGCGATATACACTCACGGAAATGTGAAAACCGACACATTTTTGTGTTTTGTGGTTTACTCACTTTATTGATTTCTCTATATAAAAATACATGCAAAAATTCACAAATTTAAGTAAAACACAAAAGCAAAAATGTGTCAGTTTTCACTTTTCCGTGAGTGTATCTTTTCATTACAGAAACAAATAATTCGTACGGTAAATGCACCAGTTACCGGCCACGTAGTAGTCTCCGGCCAGCAAAAGTAATCGGCCATATATGAATACGAAATGTGGCCGTTAACTAGTGAAACTATGGTTTAGCCGGAGACTACTACATGGCCGATAACTGGTGCATTTACCCTATCATTACTAATTATAAACGTCTAATGTCCGTCTGTTCATGTGTCTATGTGTCTATTTATTTATTTATTCGCAGGGAGGCATCTCACTCACTTTTCTCACTTCCCCTCACTTATTTTGGGGTCCTCTAAAGTGAGTCACTTTTTTGCTAATTTCTCACTTTTCTCTCTTCCTCTCACTTATTTCATCAATTCTTCGGATTTTGATATAAGAATTAGTACTTGAAAACGAAAACATTCGATTTTTGTACATTTTCACATTTCGAATTTTAAAAATTGTGGCCTTCAGCGCTATCTTCACTCACTCACTCAAATTTATTTTGAATGCATTTCTTTAATACCTTCGGTCAAAGGGTTCACCACTGAACTATTAAAGAGTTAGACGGGAAGGAGGAAGAGGGAAATCAAAGAGCCACTACTTAAATGAGGACATCATGGAGAACCGATCGGTGCTAATTTTTTCAAGATTTAGAGGGTGCCACTTGTAGAAGCTTAGGGACCCTGATCCTTTAATTAAGAAAATTTATTTACATTATTTTTTATAGATAAAAACAGAAAAAATTGAGTTTCGGCTTAGGCGATCGCCATTCCCCCACATTCCCCTATAAAATACAAGTAAGGGCCCTTTTCGGTTCCGCTTTTTAGGGCTCCAGCTAGGCCCACTGACCCAAACCTGAAAATTGTTATTTCATGAAATGTTGGGCACTTGTTGACCTTTCCAACAAAAAAATTCATGAAAATATGAAGTAATTTATCCGATTTATGTACGAAAAACACTAGGGGCCCTAGTCGGCTCGCTCTTTTAGCCCTCCTGCTAGGTCCATTGAACCAAGGTCGAAAAAATGTCCTTCCATGAAATTTTGGGCACTCGTTAACCTTTCCAACAAAAAAAAATTTGTTGGAATCGGTTCAGCATCTAGGTACCATAATCGATGCTCCCCCTACTCCCCCCCCAAATCGCCCGGTTACAAACGTCGCGGTAAAACGCATAGGACACGTACTTCGTACACGTCCAAAAAATATTTTCGGCGGTTTCAATGTCTTTGAATATTTTGTGTGTGGATAACGAAATAGTTTGCAACAAAGAAGACACACTACTGTTGCTGTTCTATTACAACTTCGTTTTTCTAGTTCTATCACTTTTTAATCTTTCAGTTTTTTCAAAAACCGAAACGTTTTGCTTGTTTGACATTTCAGATTTTTTTTATTTTTTTAAAATATATTCGGAAAAGTGTAGTATTTACCTCTTTTACGAAAATGACAGAGCCGGTTTCTAAGAAATCCTGCACTTATTACCGACAAGAAAAAGCTAGGAAAAAAATCTAGAGAAAGAATTTTTGTTTGTAAAATCAGACCGCTAGATAACTTTTTTCACAAAGTTTCTAGAGAACATGATGTATACCACAATATACGAACAATCAGTTACTGTCAATTCTAATGAAAATGAAAACTTTACTTCAACTGGTACAGAATTGCAATTAATTGGTTTTTTCTTTAACATGGCTGTCTTTGGCTGTCATGTTCCATGTGATGTTACTAAAAAATTCGAGGCTGTTTTTATTATAAATTTCTTTATGATATCTAAAACCAGAAAATGTTTGCAATTTTAAGTTAAACAACCTTTCTTTATGTAAAAATGTTTTTATTTTTGAATTGGCGCTGAAAAATCATCTAGCCCCCATCGCTGAAAAGCTTAATCCGGCCCTGATTCTGGCCTAATTAAGTCGGGAGATCTACTCACTTTTCTCACTTATTTTTTTTTAACTCACTTATTTGCTCACTTATTTTTGCTTCTTTAACTCACTTCTCACTTATTTAAAGTAAAAAAGTAAAGTGTATTCGTCTATTTATAAGTCTGTCTGTCATGATCCCGTTATTTTTGCGTTTAATTGCGTTTACACTGGCGAAGAAAAAAAAAATACTTTTTGATTTGTTGTCGGGTATGTTGCAAAACGTCAAGAAAACATGTTCAGGGGTGGGATATTGTTCTGAAATAAGGGAGTCATGGGTCAAGAAAGGGTGAAAATTGAAAATCGGCCAAAAGTCAGTCAAGATGTCGTTTTAGAGATTTGGTCGGGGAAGCAAAGTCTTAGAATTTTTGATGGCCTACAACTTTGTAGAAGAAAATTTTTTGATCCGACTTCATGCGGAGGAGCTAGGCAGCGAAAACTGTTAAAATTTTGGGGTTTCCTCACTTTG
>CM055404.1:96019633-96053141 GCA_029228625.1 Pseudolycoriella hygida | reverse complement strand
ATTTATTCTCAAGATGCTTTATAATTTGTGCAAACCTTTTTTTGAACTTATTTGTCTAACTTGTGATGTGGTTGGTTCAGATATTTCGCAAAAACAACAACAAAAATTTTGGGAATAAATGGAATAAAAGAATAAATGGAATAAATGAAGTGCGCCACCCCTCCGTATTATACATATCACACATCAACCCATACACAATTCACGCTCGCTGATTTGTTCCGCTGAAAATATGTAATTCACATAAATTTAACGTAATCCATCTAAATTTACCAACACTAAACATTTCGCATTTCATTTTTGCTTCAATTTGTGTTAATTTTTCTAAGAGATTTCCAATCAATACTTATATATATCATTGGAGTACATAATGAAATTAATGGAGTATAAAACATTTATTTAGTGTTTCAAATGATTTTAATATTTTAAAACGTCATTACATTTCGTGTACATAAATGTGGAAATCGTGTATTAATATTGTATACAAAATCTCTTGTACTTTTACGTTTTGTTTACGAATTGTACAAAAATGATGAACCGAATTAAACTTGAAAAAGACATTCTCTCAGATGAGTCATAGTTAATATTTCTAAAGATCAAAATATTTGAAATAAATTAAAATATTTGCTTCATATCAGTAATCCCATTAAATATTTTACATGCAACGCGACGGGGCCGAAAATGAGGGCTTTTTTTTATTTTTTTAGAATTTCGACCCCCTTTGCATCAAAAGTTGTATGTGGCCCTGTTTTGGACGATTGATTTTAGGCAATTTCGCCAGTTGCAAAAATGTCTAAAAACAATCGCCTAAAACAGGTGCACTGGTGCACAAATAACTGTTACACGAAATAACGAAAAAATAACCTAAAAATCCGACATTGTGGCTTAACAGCACACAAATACAAGAGATTCAATCGCAAACATATCTGGGATTCACCTTAGACCAAAGATTAACATTTAAATCACACATCAATGAAACCATCAAGAAAGCGGAAAAAAGATTGCAGATTTTGAAAAGATTGACTGGGATTAAATGGGGAGCTGCAAAGTATACACTTCAGCTAACATATAAAACGTACATACGACCAATTCTAACATTCGGAGAGGAGATACTCATCTGTGCCAGCGATTCAAATTATAAAAAATTGGAAGTGGTACAGAATCAGGCACTTCGAATTATTACTGGAGGAACGAAGTCAACACCTATAATTGCAATGGAAATGTTCTCCGGTGTTCAGCCACTCAAACATTAGAATGTACGAAAGGATAATCCGCACACCTAACAGCATATGGGCTAACTACAAATGTTCCGAAAATCGTCTAAAATCAAAGATATCGTTTATTCATAAGCTTAAACACATATATAATGGCTATGACATTGGTTTACCGTTGAAAACACGCCGATTCACGTTTAGAAAAAAAATCACGAATTCGTAATTTCAACAATGCAAAGAAAATTGCAAGAATAAATTGCACAGAAAAAATTAAAACAATATATCAAAATGAATCAACTGGAAAATCATATGAAAATATAAACCCGGAAACAATAACATCCAAAGAAGGAAAAGTGTATGTAGCGAATTTTCGCAAAATCACAGGACATGATCTATTGTATAAACATTTGTCAAAAATTGGAGTTAAATTATCACCTAAATGCCCACAGTGTAAAGGCGGTTTCACATATAGCAACTACTATCATAGTAAAATACACAAAATAGAATAGTTATTTACGCAACAAGGGAGTAGGCCGAAAATTATTTACCGTGTTGCGTATTAAGTTTTTCATGCTTGCTATCGGGGACGAAAGTTGAAAAATGTAAGCCCAAGGGGCGAAAGCGCCAGCTTTCGCCCCGTGTGATTACATTTTTCTTTTCGTCCTTGATAGCAAGCATGAAAAATACAAAGAAAGTGAGAATAGAGTCTATTCTCTCTTCATACAAATTTTGAAAATTGAAGAATTCAAATTTTTTCGAATTCTTCAATTCTTCTGTCAAAGTTTGTTATGGTTTTTTTATGTGTGCAAAATTAATATTTTCGTCACGTAAACGGGATATTAGCGTTATTTTAGCGATTAATTAGCAACTATTATTTACTATCAAATGTTTTGGATTGTTTTCTGTACAAAATTATTTTTTTTAAGAAAAATTTTCATATGTGTACACGACGCTATTTTTCTACCAAGAAATGAGTTGTTGTATAGTACACATACGGAAATTTCGTCGTTATATTTTTCTGTCAAAGAAATTGTGAAAATCAGAGAATAAAACGAAAGTAATTGCTAATGTGTAACCGCCTTAACGAAGCAGAGCAAACTTAAGAACATCTGTTAAACATTCATTTTTTTAAATAATTGGGATACGTGGTTTTTAAGTTAAGTTTAATTTATTTCCGAGCTTTCGTTCGCAAACTGTTAAAGTACCGAAAATTGGATCCATTCAGAAGAAATATCTCCGACGAACGAATTCTTCTCTGAAATATGCTGGCACGTACAAGAAAAACAATAATATTCAATTTCAATAACTAGTTCTATTACTTGTTTTAAACAACCATTTGAAAAATAAAATGCATATGAGATAAAATAAAGGATTAACTTGTAAAAAAATCTGATGAAACGACCTTAATTCCGTAGAGTCACGGCTCTCACGATGCACGGCAATTCAAATATTTTATCATTATCTACATCGTTCTGGCTAATCTGCAGAACAGCAGAAAGACACAATCCAACGACCTTTTAAGCATAGACAAAAAATTAACACAATTTGAAGCAAACCTGAATTGCGAAATGTTTAACAGTGTTGATATGAGGATTACGATAAATTTATGTGTTGGTGTGCGATGTGCATACTATACACAATACGTATTTCAATTTTGCTTCAGCTTAAAACAGACTAAACGTAAACACAGTCTATATCTATTATGTCATTAACACTAGCATTTGAAACACTTGTGCAAATTACTCCTGATATTAGAATATTTTAAATACTTGGAATATTAATCAAAACACAAACAGGTGAACCTGAATTAATCTTTTTTTTTCTTTGCTGAATAGTGGTGTTTATTTTAATATAAAGAAACGTGATTGACAATTTCTCGTTATTGCGTATAGGGTGAGTTACACCAAATGGAATCAGTTGTTTCGTATGATTAGATTAGATTAATTAAGTGTGTGGATTTTACTCCTGCACCTTAGCGGCATATGGGAATGTTGCGCATCCCCCCATCTTTTCGTTTTTAGCCTTTTATGGCGGCAATATGGCGATAGAGTAGAAGTCAATTATTTATTATGCGCTGTTTAAATCGAAATTTCTCGACAAATCTCTCGTCAAAGTTTCAATCTTTTGGTTGAGTAAATGCCTAAGTGTATATTCTTCGACAAAGTTATTATTAAACCGTCGTAATTTGTTGCAATTTCAAATATTAAACATCGAAAAAGTTTCTTTTGAAGCAACGTGTTTGTTGTACCGGAGCTGGGTGCATGTGTTTTCGTTTTAAGATTCACCGACCAAATTCTGAAAATTTGTTTGCCAGTTTTGTGTTTTGTGTTAGACACAGGAGTACTAGGCACATTTGCTGTACATCATTTTTTTTTCGAGAAAATTACTGCAACAGTGTGTCGTATTTGTCGCACCTACTGTATTAAATATCAACAACGACATGCCTGAGTCGGTTAGTAAGCTTCCGAATCGAAAGCGCATACGTACCCAAAGCAAGTCGAATGATCTGGATGAATGCAAAAGCAACAATGTGGAGATGCTGCTGCTTGAACTTTTGAAGAAAATGGATGGGTTAGGCGACCAAATCAGTGCGCGATATTGGCGCCAAGCTTACAACTAAGATTGATAACCTAGAACATACATGGAGTGATAAACTGAATGCAGTAGGAAGATGCAGAATGTCGTCTAGTAAAGTTTTCGACGGAAGTAGACTTACGCTTTGAAGATGTGATAGCCGTTTGGAACCCATTTTATGATAACGCGAAAGATCAAATCGAGAGAGTTCAGAAAAAATTTTCTCGAATGTTCTACTTCAAATTTGGCATTGCAAATCCTCGACCAAGCTATCATATACGGTTGAAATATTTAAAACTGCACTCTCTTGAAACACGACGGTTGGAAAATGACGAGGTTATGCTTTATAAATTGATCCACAACCATGTCGATTCATCTCTTTGTCAAAAAATTACATTTCACAACGAGAAACAACCGTATTTTCTACTTACCAAAGATGGTCACCAATTATCAGCAGAACTCACCTGTACATCGTTTACAAAGGAATCACGACGAATATTTTCAAAATTTAAACATTAGTGGTATAAGCAAATTATCAACATTTAAAAAAATGGTAAAAACGGAGTACGACTGGTAATGATCTTCAATACTTTGTTAGTTACAGAATTTGTATCTAGATTATTTGTTAAGGCTGTGGTGGTTAAAAAAGGCTTCTGTTTGTTGCAATTTTACTCCATGAAAATGTTCTACGAGACTATGAAATAAGGAGTTCACGCAGTAGACTGGTCCTTTGTCTAGTGCATGAACTTCTTATGTCACCGTCGTGTAGAGCATTTTCATGGAGAAAAATTGCAACAAGTAGAGGTCTGCATATTAAGCTGGGCAGCCTGGTGCCAAAAAATTTTCTATGGCAATGTTGGAGTGGGGAACGAAGACATTACTGTGCACAATGTTCCAATTCGGCACCAGGCTGCCTACTTGGGACGTTTAAGTAGCCATAAAGAACGCAGCCTCGTGCCGAAAATCTGTTAATGTCATCGTAACGGTAGTAACAAATACGTGATATAAATTTCAACACGGCACCAGGCTGCCTACTTAAGATATTCTACTGTGAATGTAGAGGGCAGCAGCAGTCTGGTGCCGAGTTGAAATTTATGTGACGCACAGTAATTGTTACTGCCGTTACAATGAGTTTAACTGATTTTCGGCACCAGGCTGTCTTCTTAAAGGCTACTCATACTTTTTTAAGTACGCAGCCTGGTGCCGAATCGGGACCTAGTGCACATTAATGTACTCGTTTCGCCATCCAACATTACCATAGGAACTTTTTTGGCACCAAGCTGCCTTCTAAAATCGACCAGTGCAACCCCACCATTTAATTTAGTTTATATTTTATACACATTTTTTATACTCAAGTTTTATATTGTAAGTCATATGGGACTGGTTTGTTATTGGGCTTTGGCCTGTTAGCTGGTCGTTAAACGAATAAAAAAAAAGAGATGAAAAATTTGCGTGCCGACAACGAACAACAATTCGCAAAAGTTGCTAATGGGGCCGTGGCCATATGGAAATCTCAAACCAGTTCACGTTTGGATAGAATGGAACGTTTGGCGTTGTCGAATGAATTGGTGATCACTGGAATTCCGTACAGCCGAAGGTAACATACAGACGATATTGTTGGTGACATTGCTGAAGCTTTGAAATGCAGTCTTAAACCAAATGACTTTCAATCAATTTATCGAGTTTCATCTAAATATAACCAACTAAAACACGCTAGTGGAAATGCTACAAAAACTGCTATCATCATGCATTTATACTTCGAGAATGCCAACCAGCACTTATTGTCTATATAGTATGTGTTTATATAGTTTTGTGTTTTATGTCTAACTTTTTTGCTTTGTATCATTTTCATTTTCAAATAATTTTCTCTTTGTCAGCAAAATGTATTTTCGATCTTCCGCATTATAGGTACTACAGCAACCTGCTTGATATTTCATTTACGTAGCCCAGGGTTATTTGGTCGACATGGTGGTGTGAACGACAAGAACAATGACTATGATGTTTTTTAACGCAAATTTGAACAGAATTTCCGGGGGTTGCGACGCGGTATGTATTCCTAACGTCCTACTTAAGTCCTTACAGAAGGGATCAGATGATCGTCTAAATGTTGCACATGTGAACGCTGGTAGTATTTTTCCGAAGATTGATGAGTTTCGCTCTATTTTGAAAACTCTCGATTAGATATCATAGCAGCCTCTGAAACTTGGTTCAAGAGCTATCTCTCCCATAAATCGGTGAGCCCAAAAGGGTATGATACTGTTCGGAATGATAGGTATGGAAAGCAAAGCGGTGGAGTCGTTACGTATGTAAAAAAGGGGATGAATTACAACGTCTTGAGAGTATCTGAGAAGTTGGCCACAGAATACTTATTCATTGAGATTGTCTTCCCTGACTCGAAGATGCTTGTAGGAGCGTATTATAAAACACTATGATAAAGGAACTAGATGTTTTCGAAAATTTGCTTCTGGATGTGACAGTGGCATATGAAGATATTTTGCTGGTGGGTGACTTTAATCAAAACTATATGGGTATGGTAACAGGCATCTGTACCACTTCGGGCTGTTTGAACCATACATGCTCAAAATGTAAATTTGCTGACATACTGGATGAGTTCGGTTTTCAATTCATTGGAATAACTCATACTCATTTTTCCGATAGGGTTGGCGACATTTTAATTACGAATAGGCCTGAAAAGGTTTTATTTTTCAGTCAAATTTCCCAAGGACTATCAAATCACGATATCATTTTTGGCTCATACAGCTGTAGGAAGAAACCATGTAGCGCGACGCACCGTCTTGCGAGGAGTTACCGTTCGATTGATCTAGGCCGGTTGTTTTATGATGCGTCATGTGGGTCTTGGGATGCTATATATGGGATGACTAATGTGAGCGAAATGGTAGGGGGCCGTTCATAAATTACATAACGCTAAAATTGGCATTTAGGTGTATATATAGGTCTATAGATTCGTGCAACTGTCGGAACAACATCTCAACTGTTTTCACGAACTAAATTTTTTTATTTCTTCTAAAATTGCAATACACTCCTAGAACGGACCAGAACGGACCTAGGTCAAATAAAGGGCCAAAACTTGATTTCGGTGAACAACCAACATGACATTAGATATTTTGTTTTGTATACATTTGCAATGCAACTTCTATTAGATTACAGCCGGTTCAATCCTTTTTTTGTTTTGAAGAAATAGATGACAGCTTCACTTTCAAGCGTACCCAGCAAATTAAGTTATTCCCAAATCATAGATTTTTTGCGCTAAATTTGAATGAATTCTTCGCCGGGAGTTGAGGGAAACATGAACATTGCACAGAAAAATTTGATTATACCAGAAACCACGATAATAGGATGAAAATTGGTATTTTATTTAATTGATTCAAAAGTTATTGTGCATCTCAAAATAAGTGATTTTGCAATTAATGTTATAAATTAAAAGCTTTTTTTTAGTCAAAAACAATTCTAAAAGATAATTTAACACACAATTCTTAACGAAGTTTTAATATTTTTCAATCAATATAACTGACCTTTTACCTCAAAAAAATTTTCCCACAAAGAATTGCAGGTTCTTTACTTGTGAGGTTGAAATTTAAAGCACTGCTTTAAGTAAGAAAGAAAGCTTCCGAAAATCGGTAGGGTAACGATTTTTGAATTGGAATAAATTGGAACGCAGTCGAATTTCAACCATAATGACAAATAACGGCGAATGTTAAATTGGAACGCCTAATTTTCAGTTTGGAACGCTCATTGATTAATTCGTTCGAAAACTGTTTTTTTATTTGGAACAATAACAATGAAAACAATGCATTCCAATGTAAAGTTGTTCCAATTCAAAAAACGTCACCCTACAAATGTACGTAAAATGTTAGTTTTGTTATTTTTTCTTGTTTTTCCTCTTCTTAACAATTTTTGCATATTATTATTTTCACATATCGTTAAATGGTACTATTCACACAAAGAATAGCAATTCTGAGGAAAATTTCGAAATTTGTCAGTAAAAGCTCATGCCAGGAAAGTTTTACAATGATCCCAATGATCCTGATCCCAGCGAATTTGAAGAAAAAAGTCACATTTGCGCAGTTGTGATTGGCACATTCGCCTATAGAAATCAGGTATATTCAGTGGTATAGGTCACATGTCGGCACATTTATACCTAAAGTTTTGAGATGTGCACTATCCCGTTCAAAAAAAGGTTGTTGAAAAGCGAAATGTGCCGTTTAAAATTCTGTGTTTCACATTTTTTCACATTTGTTTCACATCTGTGGAAATTATGTGAACGGCACATTTGACTCACAAACCGTTCATTTCGGTGGTGTTAGTGCACATCTCGGCACATTCCATCATAAAAAGAGATAATTGATGTCCAGCCACCGACAAAAGTTGATAGGAAGACCAAGATGAGCAAATGTGAAATTATGTCACTTGGTGATGAGGTTGCAACGAATGACGCTAAAAAAGCAAATCTGTTCGCCAAATATTTTGCTTCCGTATACAAGCGATACCCCGATGATGACAAAGAGATGGTTGAACTGATCTCGTTCATTAACAGTAGAGGCGATATTGGGTTCACAAACATCACGATCACCCACGATAACGTGAAGAAAATCCTTTTGTAAATCTCAGATATTATTGCCATGGCATGGCAATTAAATAAAAAATATCTGAGCTATACCGACTTTCAAATATAAAAATTATACCTCAAAGCTCATTGAAAAAAGAAAAAAATCCTTTTGAGTATGGACTTAAGCAAAGGTGTTAGCCCAGATAAGATGGGTCCCCTGTTCCTCCTTGAATGTGCAGATGAATTGTCCCATCCACTAGGGATAATTTACTCGAAGTCATTAATGGAATGTCACTACCCTGATCGCTGGAAAATGGGTCACTTAACTCCAGTATTTAGGTCAGACAAGAAGAGTGATGTCACTAATTACCGTGGTGTATGCCTCGTTCCTAACTGTGCCAAAGTGTTTGAGATTGTGATTGTGTAACGTTTGAAGTACAAGGTTTTCCCGCATTCTACAACGACTCAGCACGGATTCTTCCCAGGTCGAAGAGTTGAATCTAACCTGAAGGAGCTATCGATGTTGGTTTACCATTCCTTTGACAACAACAAACAAACCGATATCTTCCTTGCTGATATACACAAGGCATTCGACGTTATTCGTTCAGTCCGATTAGTGAAGAAGATGTCAATCGTCAAATACCAGCTATGCAATTCGATTCCTCTGGGGTTCTGCTCCTTTCTGTCAGGCAGAAAGCAAAAGGTGAACATAAATTCTTGTAAATCCGATGCGATCGACGTACTCTCTGGGATTGGTCAAGGATCTGTTCTGGCAGCTCTATTGTTTGCGATCTTTTTTGATGATTCTGATTGTTCACCTGGTCCTACTAGAGACATCAACTTTGCTGACGACAAGAAAATAGTTCATAACAGCATATCAACGATCGACGATACTCACTCAATGCAAAAAGTCATAAACAGCTTTATAAAATGGTGCTCCGTCAACAATCTTGAGCTCAATGTCAGCAAATGTAAAGTTATCACCATCCACCGAAAACGTTCTCCAGTCCTGGCGAACTATCATATAAATGGGGATGTGATTAAACGACGTGTTAACTGTACGAAAGACATCGGTGTAACGTATGACGACGACAATACTTTCAATGGACACCTTGAATTGGCAGTCAAGAAAGCCATGTCAATGCTTTCGTTTGTGAAACGCCAACGCTACGCTAGGTTTAACGTCGATACAGCCAAGATGCTATGTTCAGCCATAGTCCGTTCGCATCTATAATTTGCCAGTACGATTTGGTCACCACGCAGCGATGCAATGCAGCGATATTTTTCATTCATGATGTTCTCACAGGGAAACTAAACTGTCACTTTATCCGTAATAAAATCATATTGAACGATGGCACGCGAATGCTACGTAGATCTTCATTGATTAGAATCACTGGTAGTGCCCACGAGTATTCGCAATTCTCACCACTAAACTTCGCATGTCGACTATCAAATATTGCTCCCAACCACATCGATCCGACCCTACCCTCACCTGGATTCAGAAGAGAAGTCCACAAGCTTGATGACTCGGTGTTCGGTACCTTCGGCCTTGTTGGATGATGTGTTTGTTTTGGTGCTTTCTTTTCACAAATATCATTTAAAACCGAAAGCACTTACCCGGTGATTAACCTTTTTCATTTATCTGATGTTTTCCAAAAAATTAAATTTATTTTCTGATTGGCTGGCCGTTACTAAATTCTGGCTCCACTTCGATGATAACACGACGACGTATTCTATGACGACTGATTTATTTGATACGATTTACGTTGATATACGATTTTTGACGATACGCTTTAGTTGAATTTGCTTTTTCACTTTTGACGGATTTTTTTCTTTAGATTTTTGACTTAGATTTACTCGATTTTAACTATTAGTTGTTTGTTGTTTACTTAATTTTATTTTTTCTTATCTATGTCGCTTTTTGACGTTTTTTGATTTTTAACTTTTTGATTTTTTACTTTTTGATTTACACATTTGTGCAGATACGCTTTATTTATCGTATTGTAACGTTTTTATGGTTTTTCAACGAGATCTATGAAAGCAGTCATAGACACTCTTTTTCCATGTCATCTAAAATATAGAAGACAATAAAATGCAATTCATCATGTGAAATTAGAAAAAATGTGAAAATCACATGTGAATTTGCACCGATTTTCGGAAGCTTTCTTTTTTACTGAAAGCTATGCTTTAAATTTCAATCTCACAAGTAAAGTTGGGAAAATTTTTTAAGGTAAAAAGTTGGTTACATTAATCGAGAAATATTAAAATTTCGTTAAAAATTGTGTAGGTACCTTTCAGAACTGTTTTTGACTAAAGAAACTATAATTTGATAACATTAATTGTCTTGCAGTATTGCAAAATCTCTTATTTTGAAATTTCCCGTCTAAGCAAAGATTTACAACAACTTTTGAATCAATTAAATAAAATATTAACTTTCATCCTATTATCATGGTTACTGGTAAAATCAAATTTTTCTATGTGAATTTCACGTTTCCCGCAGCTCCCCGAAATTTTTCCTATTTGGATAGAACTTTATTTGCTGGGAACAGTAAAAATTGTTTAATTTTAAAGTGTCATCTATTTCTTGAAACTAGGTAAAAAAGGAATGAAACGGCTGTATGTCACATCTTAGGTCCGTGCTACAGAATGCGTTGGAAATTGGCATTTCTCTTACCATGAACACAATAAGCACAAACACATTTTACCATTGTTTTGATTTTTTCGACATACATGATGAGCATGCTGACAAATTTCGAACTTCACATAATGGAAAATACGATTTACAAATTTCTTACCGACTAAACATTTTTGACGACATCTTTGTAAGAAATATGTTGCGTTACGTAACGCTACTATCGTATTCCCCCTCTCCCCCTGTAACGCTGTGTAACGCTTCGTCCCCCCCCCTTCAGCGTTACGTAATTTATGAACGGCCCCTAGAAACTTTTAATTCGATAGTCTTGGTCTTGCTAGAGAAGCATGCGCCATTGCAACCGGTTCGTGAACGAATCGACATTAACTCAACTGAACCGTGGTTTACTAGTGCTATGTGACGGGCTATTTTGGAAAGAGATATTGCTAAGCAAGCATATAAGCGAAAGGAGGTCACCAAAGAGCACTACCATGGCTTACGAAATGCGGCTACAAATCTTATTAGGAAGGGTAAATTCGACTACTATCACCCCAAATTTTGTGAGAGATTGGGTACTAAGGCCTTGTGGCGGAAGTTCCCATTGACACACTTTTTGAATTGATAGCGTGTTTCAAGTCAGTTACAGTTACCAAAATCTTGTTAACTGACACTTCCATTCGACCCTGTCGGCGTTCCATTATTACAATACGATTATAGTTTTGCTTTACCATCACTCTCAATTCTTTCAATTGAAGTTGCATAACATGAAAGGATGCCGAAGGCATATGTGAGCTCTTATGTTCTTTTTCGGATTTACGATTCGCTGAGTGAGATTTTGAAGAGTTTTGATTTGAGTCTCGGGAAGGTGAACGTGAATATTCAGAACGTGATTCTGAATCACGTCTAGGAGATGTTCGTTGATTTGAGTCTCGAGAAGCTGAACGTGAATTGCATGAATTTTCAGAACGTGAGGCTGAATGATTACTTCTTGAATCAATAGAACCCAAATGAATACTCGATCGAGATCTGCTTCGGGCTCTTTAACTTTGGTTCGAAATTGGGGGACGAGTTCCTTCGTGTAAGCGATGAAAACGAGGGCTGACTGAATGGCTGCGATCTGCGACAGGTTCCAAACTGCGGCTTAAAGAAGAAACAGAACGTGATGATGAGCGGAAACTCGTTTTGGTATCTTGCACTATCATCTTTTCTTTTTTATAGAACTTTTTATTTCCCAGTTCTTAGGAGTAAGATAACAATAAATTTTTAATGTAGCCTAATTTTTTATGAAAAATCTTATTCTAAATAAATGTATCTACCAAAGAAATAGTTATTTGTTGACTCGTTTCGAAAGTATGCGTTTACCGAGTACGAAAAGTTGCATGGCGAGCTTGCGAGCCAATGCATTCGTACGAGGCAAACTTCTACTTTCGAAACGAGACAACATATAGTTTTGTCATAGTAGCGATCGATCGTTGAAACACTTCAACAAATTGTTGAAAATATAAATAAAAATGTTCAAAATGTTCAAACATCCTAAAAAATTTCTTTCTATGGCGACTTCATGCACGCACGTTTGTGGTGAATAATTGTAACCATACTGCTGTGCGATTTCTATGAAAATAATGTGTAAGTAATATAAATAACATAATTTTTGTGTAGAAACGTATGTCCGGTTAGTCGACGACTTCGTTGAGACTTTTTTTTTAATGATGCGCAATGAGCAATGTCACAATATAATTCCTAGAATTTTTTTTATTATTTTTACTTTGTAAGATGTAAAAACCAATGAATTTAAAGATCAATTTGAATTATTTGTCTAAAGGATATCGTTTACAATAATGATAATATTTTAATAGCCGCTCACCAACATTTAATTAAATTACAGTTCCTACCGAATACGTTCAAATGGTGTATTTTTTATGAGGTTCCTAAGTTTACATTGCGTTACAAGTTTGTTGATTAAACGAAAAAAAACGCCAATATAATTTTTTTTCAATTGAATGAAAACATTTCTTTCATTTATAATGGTGAAATTGGTGACTTTATGAATACACACCTACATCCATGCATAGCATACTGTTACCGTTTATGTGGAATAAATGTATGAACGATTTAGCGTAGTGGTATCGTCCCGGTCTTGTAACCAGGAGGTCGGTGAGTCGAATCTCGGTTGTGCCAATCGGATTTTTTATGTTAAGAGATTTCGCTTTAATGCGTATATTCCCGGACAGTGTCTTGCAAAGTACACTTTTCCGGACAGCTACTGCAATGTGCATCAGAAATGACAAACTTTCGAAACCAAAACGACTAAGCAAACTCAACGCGTCGAGCGCGTACATGACAAATAATTAATATGATGTAAATTTGGGATGTTGTTAAAAGGAAAAATTTTCGAAATCCAGATCTGTTATCAATGAAACTCATGCCGCATTTAAACTTAAAACTAAAACTAATTAGGGTACTTAAATTTGCACTATCATCGGTTGTTCGTGTGATCGTTTTTTTTTTAAACGTTCTTATTGCACAGCTCTTTGGCATTTGTTTTCGTTTTTTGTTTTGCAGCCACATTTTGCTTGTGAAATACATTTTCAAAACTCTCTGCTTCCTTCGCCAAAACCGGATGTTTTCGTAGAAAATTTAATGTCTCTTGCTATTCGTCAGCGCTACTGGTATGGAACTTTTGTTCACGTTTTTGTTTCACCACATCAAATCCGCTTTTGTAGGTAACTGGGAATATCAACTCACTTAAAAATTAAATTTGTTGCATATTTTTTTTAACTAACCGTGTCCAGCGCTTACACCTTCATATATCTTCCACGAAGCTCCCGGTGGCTCTTTGCTAAGCACACGCAATAAGTAGCTCCTTCCTTTTGATGGTGGCCAAAAACAGGATGGTCGATTCACATCAACGAACCATTCATCCCATATGCATTCAAATAACTTATTTCCGTTGTCAATGAATCGCACAACTGAGTAATCATCAACACTAGTTTTGGAACTACTTTCGTTTCTATTCATAATGCTATCAAAATCACAGAGTTTTTATTTTAGATTTATCAGGTTGGGACGACCCACTACTGGGTCATGAAACACAGATCTGCTGATCCTTTTGTTCCTTTCCCGTTCATCCCGTAAATCCTTCGAACCTACCAGTACCAGCGAAGAACTTGTCGAGGACAATTGGTCCTAGCTTTAGTATATCCAGAGGCCTGATCACATGACCACCCAGAGTCCTGAGTCTCAGTTGAGAAAACTTTGGACACTCACAAATTTCCGAGACCACAGGTACATTCGGGATCGCTATACCATTCCCATCTTTGACAGATGACTGCTTAGCCCACAGTGCCCGGTAATCGCTCTCACTACTCTTCTTATGCGACTCCCGTCCATGTTCAGCAGTGCATTTGTCCACTTGCAGTCGGGCATTGGTAGGAACTGCTTTGTGTGCCTTGCCCCACCATATTCCCATATATCCATAACGCTTTATTTTCTCTGAACGCACCCATTCCTTTACATCCTTGTCACATTCTGACTGTGGTATAGGAATGAACGGTTCGGGTCCACATTGAGCAGATGTAGCACCCAGCTTTGCCAGCTCATCCGCTATCTCACTTCCATATATTCCAGAGTGTCTCGGCACCCAACGAACCGTCACCCGATTACTCCGGCCCAGCTGGTTCAGTGTGACTTTTTCGCCTACCGTTTCCTGTCTCAATGCACTTCGCAATCCTTCCATCGCTGCGAACGTTTCTGCCTAAAGTATACTGGCGAAATTTCCTAAGTGGAAGCTCTCTTCTGTCATAGGTTCCAGGGTTAATACCCCAGCCCCCCCTCCATTAGAGTTTTTTGATCCATCTGTGAAGCAAATGAGTCCATCCGTGGGCAGACTGACTGGCCAACCTCTCCTCAGCCATTCTAGTCTATCTAGTATGACAGCCTCGTAGTGCTTAACAAAGGTAATTTCCGGTTTTATCCGGTCCCTGGGCATGTTAAAAATAGGGTTGGCTATTGCCCCTCTGATTTTTCCATGACCCGTGTTGAAGTTCCTCATCCAAAGATCGTTAAGTGAGAGTCTGTCCGCAGTTGTGAATGCTCTCACCTTGATGATCGTTTGGATGGGTGCAATACACAGCAGCGCTTCCATGGCTATCATTACTGTTGTTATCATAACTCCAGTCATGCAGATGCATACCAGTCTTTGAATTTCGCTCAACTCCTTCCTCGCGGTCTCTACTTCGAGCCTAGGCAATTTTTACCAAAGGAACTTCTACATATCTAGAATAGGGTGGTCCAAAAATGTATGGGAAAATTAACTTGTCGAAAAGTTCGGGGCCCCACCTCTAAAAAGTTTCTAAATGTGTCACTGATAAAAAGTGTATATGGAGCCATCTGAATCCAAAGCCGTCCTGAGGGTTCCCCAGAGCAAAATATTTAAAAAAAAACGTGGAAACCGCGTAAAACGTGGGTTTTAGGAAAAGTGCATGAAACTTGTCAAAGATGAGGAATGGTGTTAGGGCAACTTTGGTTTATTCCGTTCAAAATAGTCCCGAGAAAATACTTTTTCATGTGCTGGACGCATCCGAAGTGTTTCGGTGTCAAGAGAGTCCGTCAAGTGGCTTTCTTAGTTCACAACTTCTTTACTCCAGGCCTCGGTGAGTTTCACAGTTTTTGGAAAACGGTCTTCTATGAAATTTTGAGTCTAGATAGGACTTCAAAATAACGCCTAAACAGTTTGACTTGGAAGTATAAAATTCATTAAGGCTGAACAAAAATTTATTTTTCGAGAACCTCCATGAAATTTCATGAACTTCCATGAGCCTGCCTAAGTGGCCGTCCGTGTGTTTCGTCATTATTTGGCTTTTTTGGGAAGGACTAATACTATAAGAGTAGAAAAATGCCGAAAGTCACTTTGATTTACAGGTAAATGCATGCTGGGGATGCCTAACACGTAGGCGTGTCACTCTACTCGAACTTCATATGAATTTTCACAGATGTACGCAAAATTTCAATAAAAGTATTTTTCTAACAATTTTTTGTGTCTACCGCACAATAATCGGCAAAAATCAAGAAATAATTAAAATTCGTTCAAAATTTTAATAATCTCCGTATGAGTTCGAGTAGAGTGACATGCCTACGTGTAAGGCATCACCAGCAAGCATTTAGCTGTCATTCAAAGTGACTTTTGGCATTTTTCTACTCTTATAGTATTAGTCCTTCCTAAAATAGCCAAATAATGACGAAACATGGCTCATGGAAGTTCATGAAATTTCATGGAGGTTCTCGAAAAATAAATTTTTGTTCAGACTTAATGAATTTTATGTTTCCAAGACAAACTGTTTAGGCGTTATTTTGAAGTCCTATCTAGACTCAAAATTTCAAGACCGTTTTCCAAAAACTGTGAAACTCACCGAGGCCTAGAGCAAAGAAGTTGTGAGCTAAGAAAGTCACTTGACGGACTCTCTTGACATCGAAACACTTCGGATCCGCCCACCACATGAAAAAGTATTTTCTCGGGACTATTTTGAACGGAATAAACCAAAGTTGCCCTAAAACCGCTCCTCATTTTTCACAAGTTTCATGCACTTTTCTTAAAACTTACGTTTTACACGATTTTCACGCTTTTTTGACTATTTATCTTCGGGGAACCCTCAGGACGGCTTTGGATTCAGATGGCTACATATACACTTTTTATCAGGGACACATTTAGAAACTTTTTAGGGGTGGGGCCCCAGACTTTTTAATAACTTAGTTTTTTGGACCACCCTAATCTAGAACACTGTCAGAGCTTTACTAGCTCTGTCTCTCACATGCTCGGTCCACTAGAGTTTGCTGTCGAGCGTGACTCCCCAGTACTTCACCTTGTTTCCAGGAGTGATGATGTCTCCAAACATACTGAATTTCACAATTAGTTCATGACCCGTTCGTCTTCTGCTGAAGAGAACTATATCAGTTTTATCTGGGTTAACTATGAGGCCTTTTAATCTGCACCAATCTTCTACTACTTTCATAAAATATCTGATGCAATCCCCAACAGTACTTTCAAAGTTCCCCCTGATTAAGATCGTTAGGTCGTCCGAATCGTCCGAATATCCTTGAGCGCAGATACCTTTGCCGTTAAGCTCTCTAATGAGAGAATCTACCACCACACACCACAGTAGTGATGAGAGTATTCCACCTTGCGGGCACCCTTTTGCTGCCCAGAATTCAGCTTTGTGGCCGCATATCGTGGCTTCCACTTCTCTGCTGCTAGGCATGCTACTGATCCACCTAATCACAATCTGATTCACCCCCCGCACTTCCAGCGCCTGGCGAATGACCCCGAAATTGGTGTTATCGAATGCACCTTGGATGTTCATAAAACAGCCAAGCGCGATTTCACCAATCCCAATTGATCTTTCCACCCTAGCCACTAGATTATGCAGTGCCGAATCCGTAGATTTACCTACCCGATACGCATGTTGGTTCACATGCAGCGGGTATCTCGGCAGGATTTCGTCTCTGATATAAAAGTCTACAAGTCTTTCCAGCGTTTTCTGTACGAAAGATGTGAGACTAATCGGACGAAAATCTTTAGCCTCTATATGCGAGGGCTTGCCGGGTTTCGGTATAAAAGTAACTTTCACCGTTTCCCAGGACGACGGGATGCGTCCCAGAATTAGCGAGCCACGTAATACCTTGCAAAGCGGTTGCATCAGGATCAGGGCCTATTTTTGAGAAAATTTTTCAAATTTTCTCGAATTTTCTCAAAGTTTCTCAAATTTTCTCAAATTTTCCAGAATTTTATTTTAAGGAAACATACGTTCAAACAAGTTAAAATGAGTGTAAAATTAATAATAGTCGACGTAAAGTGTATTCTGAACCATATTAGAGGTCGAGTAGAAAAAAAGAACAACAAGAAACCAAGCACGAACGGGTGGCTGAAAATTCAGCCTTTAGGATGCCCTAAAACACCTAAAATAGGTCGTTTGAACACTTTTTTGAGTAAAAAACATCAATTATGCTTCAAAATTGTTATAAATTTTCAGAAAGGTTTTTAGAAATTTTAAGCAAATTTGAGAAAATTTTCTCAAAATTTCACAAATTTTCTCAAACTTTCACAAATTTTCTCAAAAAAAGGCTCTGATCAGGATCTCTCCGCTTTCCTTCAGAAGAGCTGGAAATATCCCATCGTCACCTGCCGATTTAAAGGGTTTGAAATTACCAATGGCCCTCTTTATCCTTT
Source organism: Pseudolycoriella hygida (assembly GCA_029228625.1). NCBI lineage: Eukaryota > Metazoa > Arthropoda > Insecta > Diptera > Sciaridae > Pseudolycoriella > Pseudolycoriella hygida. The sequence continues at coordinate 96,034,935 of CM055404.1, read as the reverse complement.
CCACAATAACAATCCTTTTAACCAGATTCCAATCCTCCTCACTAGGAGGAGGTGGATCTGGGTCTCTTCCCCTCACCATCGTTCCACTGCACCCTAGAAAGTGTGTGCCGAGAAGATGTTCGGTCGTTTCCCTGCCAGAACACGTGAAACTACCATCTGGTCTTTGCAGAGTTCCAGGTAGCAGTTTTGAGTCTTTGGCTAGGATTCTGTGAATTCTGACGTAATCTAGTACTTGTTCCATCTCAGCACAGAACCTCCTGCACGTCTCTCTCGCTTTCCACTTTACCGCCTTTCTGAACATTTTTTGCGCTGTTCTGTAAGCCTTCCAGTTAGTTTAACTCGAGCGACGCTCTAATCGCTTTATTCCAGGCTTTCCGAGCTGATTTCCTCAACCCTTCTATCTCTCGGCTCCAGAACTTACCATCTTTCTTGTCGATCGATTTCACTTCTGGACGGGAGAACTCGTATGCTTAAGTCAGTAACGAGGTTATGCCATTCACGGCGTCGTTAACTCGTTTAGCGGCATCGGTACCGTTGAGAGCTTGTCCTCGATGTGTTGTCGAAGAAAATTCCTGTACTGTTCCCAGTTGGTTCACCTGGGATCTCTGAACCTGACTACCTTCGGCACATAGCCTTTTAGCTTGAACTCAGTACACCTGTGGTCTGAGAAACTGGGCGTCAGTAGGACTTTCCAAGCGACAATCTGGTCCGTCAACCTGCTCGAGACCAGAGTGACATCCAACACTTCGCTTCTATTCTTACTGACAAATGTAGGCACTCAGCCCTTGTTTAGGATGGCGAGATCATTATCTGCTCTAAATTGCAGAAGCAGGTTTCCTCTCGGGTTGATTTTCGGGTAGGTTTTCTAGGTCGTCTGTGAACATGTGCTCAGAATTTTTTGTACACAGAATCTGAAGTTTTTGGCCTCAGGACTTAATATTATAAGAAAACAAAAATGATACGAATACGAGCTCTTGTTAGTATGAATTCGGTATTAGAGATAATAAGCGGACAGCCTGTATAGTTGTAATTCACAAAGGTGTGTACGATCAGTATATCGTTTCACGTTCTCGTTATGTTCAAAAAGGCGCAAAAGCAGTATCTAAACTAAATGTTTGAACAAAGAAACTACACTTTATCGACACTTTATAGTGAAAAATTTTAATAGAACAGACACCAAATTAAACACAGTTAAGTCAATGAAACGCTTAATGAAAAAGTAAAATATCGAGCAATCTCCTCAAAGACAAATACAAATAAAGAGCAAACACAAGAAACACCAAAAGAAACATAGAAGGGACCCGTATGTATCAGAATAGATGCGGCAAACAGAGTTGATGTTACGAAAAGACTGGAACGTATTTAAGTAAATGTTGCGTTCACATTAGACTGTATTGGAAATTGCCCGTAGGGCAATTTTGAAAAACCCTTCCGAAGTAACGGTGTAAAAAAATTCTCCGAACGCACAAAAGTGACCTCTAAATAGAGAAAAATGTTCTCCTCAATTTTGTCTACAACATAGCAAAAAACTATTTTTTCGGCTAGGGCCGACCTTAGTACTGACTACTGACCTATGGCCTTAAATATAGGCCTCGAATACATACTTCCATAGACAAAAATGTTTCCCTCAATTTGCTCTGCAACATAGCAAAAAACATTTTTTTATGTTAGGGCCGACCTTAGGACCGACATGAGGCCCACTTGAGCCGTAAGCACAGGCAAAAATTCTTCTATAAATTATCTAAATTATCGGCCGTGCCGAGATATTTCAAACAAAAAAAAGTTTTTGAAAATCGGATAGATTTACTCGAGTTATGTACAAAAAACACGTAGGGCCCTAACAAAGACTCTTTTTTAGTGCCCTAGCTAAGTCCAAAGACTCAAATCGAAAAATGTTTCTTCCACAAATTGTCGGTCATGCCCAGATCTTTCAAACAAAAAAAAATTTTGAAAATCGGTAACGCTTTACTCGAGTCTTGTACCAAAAACACATAGAGCCCTAGCAGAGATCGTTTTTCGTGCCCTGCTAAGTCAAGGACTCAAATTAAAAAAAGTTTCTTCCATAATTGTCGGCCCTGCCCAGATCTTCAACAAAAAAAAATTATGAAATAGAAAGATTACTCGAGTTATGTGCAAAAGACCAAAAACCACTTAAACGGCCCTAGCTCGGCGGCCCTTGGGCCGACAGTGCCCAGATTCAATACCATAAAATATTTTTCCACTGCCTTTCAGGAAAAAAAAAGTTTTTGAAAATCGGTCAAGATTTACTCAAATTATCGTGTTGACGGACAGACCGACAGACGGACGCTGATTTGCCATCTGGAGGCAACAAAATCGCAATGTAACAAACGTGGTAGTAAACGCATCAGACCTACGTATTTCGTACGGGTCTAAAAACCTTTGTTGTTTTCAGTCAACCGAAAAGAATGACAATACGCAAAAACTCTCACAAAAACAAAAACCGAATGCAATATTTTGATTTGTACGATTTATTTAAACCACACTAAAAATTTAGCCGTTAAATAATCGATGAACAAGATCAAAACAAGTGCAAATCGGAAGGGTTTGAGAAATACATGTTGTCCGTTCAAACGTCACGATGAGTTACATAAAATAACAGAAACATAACAAATGGAAGTTCATGTCGAAAGTCACTTGTCAAATGAAATTTAGAATATTAAGTTTTTTTAAATACATTTCTCAATAAGCTTTTATGCATAAAATACACTTTAATTGAGTTAACGTTTTGATAACCTAGATTCCTCTATTTTACTCATTTTTAACTCAATAAAAGTATAAGAAATTGCTCGTACATGGACAGTTTACATATGAGAATGTCGTTGAAAGATAGATACGTGTATCTTATTCAGGGCATATAGGCCTATCTACACCACTATGCGGCTAACCCACTACAATAGGCGCTTGTTGCATAGTGATACCAGAGTAAGAATGAGTCAGTTTGTCTTCCCGATTTTGAATAAACTTAGAGAAAATGAAACATTTTAATCCAGAAAATCTTTTATAGTCTGGGTCTAGATATCAATTTTAAGAAAGAATCCAAAACTGAAACATTTTCTCTAACAAAATCAAAAAAATTATCGTGTATCATCATTCTTGACTTCATTATAGAACTGATTTCGAATGTTTGTGCCGACAAAAAACACCGGCGGCGGCGCCGCCGCAATCGTCTAACACATTTAAATTTTCGGCGGCGGCGCACTTTTTTAGACTTTTTTCGGCGGCGATCGGCGAAGCACAGGTCTACTATTGAGGATGAGAATTATTATCCGTTAATCGCTTTGATAGCGCCTGGACTGTCTGTGCAGATGGTGATAGGTCAAGAAGTTGTGTTGTGGTGATTGAGAATTTTATACAGCATACTGTTATACCGTAAATTTCAGAGATGATGTACTCTCCTACTGACTTGAGAAAAAGATTCCTCAATCAGCGGAGTTTTTTCGTCGTAATCCTTCGGTAAGCCAGTACATATTTTGATCCTGGGTGCATTCAAAGCTGCACCAATAGCTTCGCTAAGTAATATTAATTTTTTAAATCTATAAACTGGTGTGATTGAGTCACAGGGAATTTCGAGTTCAGGGGATTGGTGATAATCGACCACAACTTTGAGTGACCAAAAGTAGGGTTATTTTTCAGCTGAGAAGCTTGTTTAGGCCTTAGCAGGGATGATCGTGCCAGAGATGGGTTCGGTTTCATGACTGAGGAGGCATCAACTCTATGTTACCCTTTGTAATTTGCTTAATTGTTTTTGAACATTTTTAAGCTTAGAGGTGTAAATCCAGTGAAGTACTTTAAGACTCAGTCCCCAGTTGCTGCCAAAAAGTCGACGGCACTGCCAAAGAAGTTCAATTTCTCGTTGAAATCGTGGGCGTGCTGTAGCGATGCGTCCGTGACGCAAGTCCCCATATGATCAAAAAAATTTTTTTCGTAGACTGCGGAACCATATACTGGGTATTTGATATGCAAGTGTTAAAAAAAATTTCGAGAGAGCGCGCATACAGCTAAGTTTTGACTTCTCCCCCTTGCAACGACCCCCCGGAAAATAATTTTCCTGGATTCTACGGAAAATTCTAAGGCGAAGTGTCTCTTCACTCATTAAAATCGGTTCGGTGGATCCGAAGATATGACCTTTAGAAAATCGTCATTTTCCATACAAAATGCGCTATTTCATTGAAGCCAAAGTTAATGGAAACATCCTACGTTAGTTAGTTAGTCAGTTAGTGGGTTAGTGAGTTAGTTAGTTTCAGAGCCATTGGCATGAAAACCGACTTTTTTGGCTCGTGCTCGAGAACGGCTCGATAACTTTTCTTGAAATTTTGCAGGGACCTTCGGGTGGGCATTCTACGCCATATGAGATTTTAAAAAAGAGGTGTATACTGGCCTCGTCTGGGCGCCTGGGCTCTTAGAAGGCGCCATATAAAGCCCATATAAAAGAATGTTTTGTATGTGAGCGTGAGTGTATTCAAAATATGGGTCAAATATGAGCAAAATTTTTGGACTATGTTAGGATGGAGATAGATGTTTGGTGTCAAAGGAAACGTTGATGGGACAAAATTCAACGACATGAGCAACAAGCGACTACTCTCGAAAACTGCCTGAGGAGCCTCTGGGGTGCAAGATATGCCAATAAAACATGCAACCATTTTTTATCGCCATAAAAAACTCTACACGTTCTGCTTTGAATCCATCTGCTTAACTTTCGCACAAATACTCAAATACTGCTATTTACTCAAAATCCTTTGGCTTAAAAGATTCAAGCTTACAGTTTGATTAAAGCGCCTGGACTAAAAGAAGAGTGCGGTGACATGAATAATCTGTCAGTTTAATATCTTCAAGTATATTTTCTTTGGTTACAATTTCTCCGAATTCAATTATTTTGGGAGCAATTTATGGCGAGTTCAACATCTTTTCTTTTTTTACGAATTCAATTTCATCAAGTACATTTTCCCAAATTTAACTTTTGAATCAATTCATTTAAGGTGAGTTCATTTTATTCTTATCCAATTTAATCAGAATTTCATTCTCAACAGGTCCATTTTCTACCCAGTCCAATTTCGTCGAGTCCATTTTCAACAAACCTAAGTATATTTGGTTTATTTTCCAGAAGTACAATTTAATTGAGTTCAATTGAATTTTGTCTAATTTTAATGAGTTTTTTTTTTCATTGGTACATTTTCTTTAGTTACATTTTAAAAATGTATAAATTCTTCAAGTACATTTCTTTTAAGTGCAAATAAGTTGAATTCATTTTTCTTATCATAAATTCCCCGAGTTCAATTTTTGCGGAATCAATTTCCTTTTCACCAAGTTTAAGTTCATGCTTAATTTATTTCATTTCAAATTCTACACGTTAATTTTATCTTATGTCAAATTTAATTTTTTTTATTATATTTGCGTCTAATTTCCAAACAATTAATAGCAATAAGCATATTTTCTTTTTTATTTGTTTTTTCATTTTTAATTTATTTTCTTTATTTTGAGTACAAATTCCAAAATTCCATTGTTTTTGAATCCATTTTACATCGAATCCAAATTATCTACATTCATTTTCATAAGATCCAATTTGATTAAATTTATCTTTTTTTCCTTTTCACCAAGTATAATTTTTCAGAAGTCCAATTTCATATATAGTTCATTTGCACCAAGTCTATTTTTTCCGGTCCAATTTGAGCCTGTACAGTTTCTTTTTTGTACTTAAGGAAAATAAACTCGATGAAATTTAACTCATAGAAATTGTACTTGATGAAATTAAACTCACAGAAATTGAAATCAATGAAATTAAACTCAATACATACACTTGTTGAAAATAATCATAAATTAAAATAAATGAAGGTGTTAATGATATAATCAAATGGGCTTGGGTCGAACTTAGGGGTTTATGTTTTATACATAATTAGACCCGTACGAAGTACAAACGTCCTATACGTTTACTACAAACAATTGTATATTATAGCATGGGGTAGATCGAGGTGGGAGGGGGGGGGGATGAATCTATTGTCGTCTAGAGATGACGAATCAGCAATAAAAAAAATGTCCGTCTGTCTGTCCGTCCGTCTCCACTTTTTTTTCCAAACGGCTCAACCGATCAGCCTAAACTTTTTTTTCCCTGAAAGGTACATGATTCAAGTTCGAAGATGAGCAAAATCGATGAAGTGGTTCCGGAGATATGGTCGAGGAAGTGACCAAAAACATGGTTTTTCGAAGGTCGGTGAAGCTTTTTCGCAAAATTTCAGCAAGTATAGCACGGAAATTCCTCATTTTGGTTTCAAATGAAAGCATTTGATGTCACAAAACCGGGAAAAAATTTTTGTGGGAATCGGTACAGGGGTCTGGGCACTGGGACCAATTGAATGGACGAAATTGAGATTCTTGGCCATATACGAAAACAGTTTTTCGTTCGTCTATATTTCCTTAACTATGCAATATGGAAATTTACTGTCAAAGGCAAAGTTGTAGAGAATTAAATTTAAGCGAACACTTGTTTAGTCCTTGGATATAAGCTTTTCTAGATTTTATTGGTCTGAGACGTACTTCGGTAGGGCCTTTGACATTACCTTGGGTAATTTCTATGGATCTTTGAAATTCTTACAGTTATAAAAGAACAGAAAACTTTGGATTGTTTGCTTATTTTTATATTTAGGTACGTTCCAGTCACTTTGCCACATCTGTTCTGTTTGTCACATCTATTCTGATACGTACGGGTTTTTGGTTATGTTTTACTATACTTTTACTATAATAGACAACGCAAAAAAATGATTTTTTTTTAATTAACTCGTTAATAGTCGAAAAAAAGGAGCTTCCTATCAATCAGTTTGTAGAAAAAATTTGAAATTGAAAAGACTTCGCAGTTTATAAAACCCCAAAAAGAGCGATTCGCGCTCTTTTTTCTACACAAATTCCAGATAGAGTTTGAAATTGGTAATGAAAAATATCACAAAATTTTGTGATAAGATCACAAATTCTGCAATAAAACCACAAATTTTGCTATAAAATCACATCTTTTGAGGTAAAATCAAATATTTTGTAAATTTGCTGTAGAATGTGGTCATCAATTTGAAAATAATATTTTCTGTGGAAACTCATTTGTTTGAATGTGTGTGCATTTCCACAGAAAAAAATTATTGGTCTATATGAGATATTGAATAATTTAACTTAGATAACGGGGGCTCTGCCCCCAAACCCCCGCGGCTGCGGCGAGCTATATTCCGTTTGCAGGCAACCCTACATTCAGCCCCTTAGACCCCGCAAGGGGGGATATTCCACCCCTTGACCCCCGTATGCGGTGGCTGCTCCCCTTGACCCGCTTTTTTATTTTTCAATTTATTTAACGGCCTGCGGCGTTGCAAAACCAATGTATAGAATGTTTTCTAAAATTTTTATGTCATGACAGAATAATTTAACTAGATACCGGCGGCGGCGGCTCTGCCCCCAAACTCCCCTGCGTGCGGCGAGCTAGATTCAGCCTTGCAGGCAGCCCTACATTCATAGGGCTCTGCCCTAAACCCCGCTAGGAGCTCCGCCCCTTAATCCCCGCAAGGGGGATATTCCCCCTTAAGCTCCCTACGCGGGTGCTGTCGTCCCTCGACCCCGTTTTTTTATTTTTCCGTTTTTTTCACGGCCTGCGGCGCTGTATAGACTGAAGTTTGTATGTCATGTGACATAATGAATAATTTAACCTGTCCACAAACCCCCCGCGCCTGTGACGAGTTAAATTCTGCCTTGCAGACAGCCCTACATTCACAATTTTCACATTTAATACTATTTCCTTAAAAAATTTGTTGTCTTACTTAAAAAATTTATTTTATATATATAGCTTTTTACCCCCAAGTCCATCCCATACTCGATATCACCACATCGCCAAAAAAATAATAACTTAAATTTTCTTTACATTTTCATCCAGTTCAATTTCTTATAGTCTAATTTGTTTTAATACATTTTCGTCAAGTTCAATAAATAAATTGAATCCAGTGAAATTCAACTGAAATAAATTCAATTCAATGAAAATAAACTTAACAAAATAATCATTAAGACTGTGAATTCAGCTAACTTAGACTTAAAAATATTGCATTCGTTGAATATAAAATAGCCCCAATAGAAATGTAAAATTGCAAACAAACTCACTAAAATTAAAAAAATATTAGACATTTTGAATTCAATAAAATTAAAAAAAATTAAGTTGAAATCCCCTAGAATTAGACTACTTAAAATTAAAATTAAACAAAATAAAACATTTGTCTTTAAAAAAATAATAAAAATATTAGACTCAACATAAATAAATAAATAAAAAATGAACACAGAGAAAATAAAATCATTTAAAAACAAAATCCTAATAATTGAACCTAGTACAAAATGTACTGAATTATATAAATTAGACCCAATGATATTGGACAAGAAAAAAATGTATTCACTATGTATACACTAGAAAATAAAAATAAATAAAATAGATTCACAGAAATTAGATTTAAAGAAATAAGGCTCAACTATTTTGATTGAATTCATATAAAATTGGACTCATAAATTTTAAGATCATAGAGATTGATCTCAATGAAATTGTTCTAAAAATTAAGTAAAACGTCCAAAACATAATGTTCTAAGTTAAAATCAACAAAAACAAATTGGAAAAATATTAAACATAATGAACTCAACGAAATTAAACTAATCGATTTAAGAAATTGGAATGAGAGAAAACTTAGCAAAAAGAAATTGTACTCGTCAGAATGGAGATATTGAACTGACAGATTATTCGTGCCACCGAAGAGTGCATTGATTTAATATAGGAGGATATGCAAGCATAAAGATGCGGAAAGATGGTACGAATGTTGTGTTTAACGAACTTTTCGCTTTGAGAAAGCTCGCGTGACAATGGCATACAAAACGCTCTACTAGACCCCCCCTCCCTGTCACGCTATGTAACGCAAGTCTCAGTCCCGCCTCCCTCTTGCGTGACATAATTTATGAATGACCCCTTATGAAACGAATTATCTAGAAATTTTGTTTCGAGAGTAGTGCTACCTGGAGAGTGAGTGGCTCCTTGGTGTTTAGTGAACTCTCCAGATGGAAGTTTTAGTGATTCTTCTGGATTTATTCCGGAATAGCTTGAATTTGAGCATAAAATATTGTTTCGATGCAAAAGCACCCAAAAAATTTTTTTTTTAATTTTTTTTATTATATATTATTATATAAATTCTGTGCATTTGTCAAAATATCGAATTTTTAGTGAATTAGTTTGATTTTTTTTCATATTTTAGTGGGAGTAAAATTGTTCCCCGTCGTCGTCTGCGCTCGCCACGCTCTCTAACGTCAAATATTTTACTTTACGCTGCGTTAATCGGTCTAAAAACACAGGCAGGACATCATAAAAGTAGTGGTTTTTCAAGTTTTTTTCATGATCTCACTAATGTGGTTCCGCTGAGTCACAGTCGAATATATCCATGTATGTTTCTTCAACTTTAGATGCTAGGGGGTACAAGCCTTCGATTAAAATACTAATATCTTCGTATATCGCCGCGCTGTTGTCCTTCCGGACCCACCGAAAATGACCATTTTTTGAACTAAAAATGAATATCTCTCCCCTACCACGTCGGCTTAGGAACTGTTCATACCTCAAATATTGTTGGTCTTGACCCCGCCCACAGACCCTATAAGTTTTGTGTTTGATTGTTTTCATTTAATGAAATTATTAGCAATATAAAATTTTTACGATATTCTTACATGACCTTTCAAAGTATCATACAGAACCTCAATGACAATGCAGAAGTCAGCTCTCTTTTGTTTCAAAACTCTCAGAAAGGACCAAGGAATCGAATGAGCCACCTGGCTTCGATATCTGGAACCACTTATATTTTAATTGGTTCAACTCTTAGCGAATTGGCTCTTAAGTCCTTAGTGAAGGCGAAAATGAGTCGGTGCCACCAGGATAGATGGGAAACACTCCCAACCTGTAGGCAATCTAAAGAATTTTTGATCGGATGTAATGCCGAAAACACAAAATTTCTGTTGAGCCTCAACAGGAGTGAATTAAGCAAACTTGTAGAAATCTTAACAGGTCCCAGCAGTTTGTATTACCATCTCAGCATGATGGGAATCATTGCGGATCCGACATACAGAGGCTGCGGACTAGAACCAGAAACGGAGGCATTTGTCCGGCTTGAAAGGGTCTCAGACCGAAGCTCTTAGGAGACTTCTATCTGACCTCCGAAGAGCAGCTGAAACTGAAATTAGTCAACGTGCTCTCCTTTATCATAAGGAGCAGGAGGCTGATGGAACCCGAAAGGGGAGTTTAAACTTAATAGGGAAGGAGATGCAGCACAATAGGTCCAACAAAGATGGCCTCAGTGCTTTAATTCAGGACGTTAAACAGACGGAGGTACAATTAATTTAGCTTCATAGTATTTAAGAGTATTTTGTAAACTTTTTTTTCAAAAATCAACATTTATTTTCAGTTTACATTACTAAACTGTTGTAACGAACTGAATTATAGGGTTTTTTTCTTTTTCACATGGGCCATCGGAAAAAAGTTTTTGAGTAAGTTAAAATGATTATTTTTCTTTTTCTCCCAAATAATCATTTATGAGCCTATACACGTTGTTTAGAGATGGAAAGTTTAAATATTAATTACTAATCATATACAATAGAGAACTCTCGTGAGAGCCTGAAAAGGGACCCCTTATAGGAGATAATTTGAGAGATCTTTCCTCTCGAATCAGAGATACTGTTTCGTCACCTCAGGTTTCCTTAGAGTGCAACTCATCATTCAATGGCAAGCAACTCTTTCAGAATTTCCTTTGGTGTGCCATCGAGACAGTTTGCCACATAGATAAATAAACCAACCATCCAGCTAACCAGCCAATGAATACTTTGACAGTGATTTGAATAAGCCCGACGCGCCTGATATTGAGCTAACTCTATTGCAAAATTGTTTAAAATTTTTCTTTTATTTACGATTTTTTGTATCGCTGTCGAATTACGAATATTTTTGTGGACTATTTTCAATAGATGAATGTAATTGAAAGCAAATTGAATCTCAGAAATATAAATTTTTGGTGTCGGAGACAGGAATCGTGGTTTTATTTTTCAGATACAATTTTAGGCCGTTCGTTCAATTCGATGTAAAAATTGTGTGTCCGTGTAAAATGATAATTTAATGTTCAAACTTAACCAACCATGACTACTCTTTGCTCCGATAGGTTTTCCTACACTGAAAATAAAAGGAGCTGTTACTCTTGGTGTGTTGTTGCTTTGATTAGTTAGATAGATTTATTCAATCAACTTTTAAAATTGCAGAAATGACAATTCAAAAGTTGAATTAACATTTTAAAAGTCAATTCAACTCTTGAAGCGTTATTTCTGCAATTTTAAAAGTTGATTGAACAAATCTAACGAGTCAAAGCAACAATACCCTAAAAGTAACAGCTCCTTTTATTTTCAGTGTAGTGTTCGCGTAGAATATGGTGACATTCTCGTTGGACAGATCTCATAGCCTCTACTTTACCTATCTCTTCGCTTTTCGCTTGGTTGAACGCCTTCCATTATGTTCTATGATTTGAAAAATGTTGTAATTTGTTATCATTGTTCCCACGCTTGTCCATCAAGATTTCTAGATCTTTCGTTATACACGCGCTCGTTACCCGGAATTAAATATAAAGATCTAGATTTTCGTTTGTTAATCGAAACCTAGGAGGAGTAATTTTAAATAATTTTTTCTTGCATTATTTTTAGTGTATTTTCAACTTGAGGACAATCAAAATGGTATTGGAGAAGGTTCCGACAAAAAAGAAGCCGAAAATGACGATTTCCTTGACTAAACATAGCGGGACTAAATACTCATCTGCACCCACTTCGGAGATTCCGAGTCAAAAAGTTCGCTTTCAAATTCGTTACTACATCACAGGTAAACACTTTTTGCTGGTATACCTACCTAGCACTTCTAGCATGATTATATAAGGACTATTCCGTTGGTATTTCTACTTTGTGAATAATGTAAACGCTATAGTATTTGAAATGGTAGCTGAAGCAAATTCGCAATGGTAACGCAGGGAAGAATGTGTTTTATCTCAATTTATTATGGATAATGTACTAAGAGTGAATGAAATGAAAATAACGTTTCTTCTTAACAAACAGATGAAATTGGCCATAAATAAATAATAATATAATAATCTGCCTAACAACCCATGAAGGGTTAGAGGCTAGATCATTATTTACTAGTTTCGCTGTTTGTGGTTCTACTTTTTGAGATCCTTTCATTACCGGAAAGTTTTACTGCGCCAGTGGTAAGCTGTGCGACAAACCCAGTACCATCTATGAGATGTAACTAGGAGCGAAACTAGTAGGATTAGAATACCGGTTCTCCCAACAATGCCTTTTCCGGTAAGCCGTACGATGGCACTACACTCAACTTCACTTGACTTGAACGATTCAATCAGCTTTGTTTTGTTTACAAATCTAACAATCGGTACAAATCCGTCTGCGGTTGAGTTTCGAACCAACGCACTGGCAACTCAATCTCGTAGTAGCAAGCAGACGTGTTAACCACTACGCTATTGAGTTGTTGGCCATAAATAAATAAAGTACCGAAAACGTACCGCACCGAAAAAGTTTGTAATGCGTAGTTTTCACATAAATGAACGGCTCAATGCATTCGACTCATTTCTCAAAATCGGTAGCTACAATAAAATTATGCTAGAAGTGCTATGGTTAGTTACTGTTATTATTATTGTTGTTGATTGGAGATTTTGTTCGACAACTTTTTAAGAGACAAAGAAGAAACATAAGTTTCGCGGACCTGTACGAATCTTTCTTTCTTCTTTATTGACATCACATGTATAAGGCCTCGCAGCCTTTTAATTTACATATGTACACGTACAATGTCAATGCAAAAAAAAAAAAAATACAAATTATAAAATACAAATTACAAATAGTCAATATTTAAGTGAGCACTGCTCAGATACACTACGATAGAGCCGATAACTTAGAATAAAATAAGCTAAATAAATCAACTAATATTCCAAACGAAAACAACATACAGTACTAATTACAGCACAAAACAGTATCAGTCGACTATAACTCCGATAATTACCATCAATCCGTACAGAATCCGGTAATCGCCCCACATGCGTAGGAACCTGGTGCTAGATCGCCGAACAACCGATGAAAATAATGATATATGCGCATAGACCAGTGGGGTTCTTTATCACTATGGTGTTCTCTGCATGCAATTTTAAACCGCGTTAACGTTGAGCTCCTTTTGATAGAAGGAGGTAAAGAATTTTAACGTGTACGCACACGGTACGTTGAGTATACGCTACAGGTTCATTGTTATGTAGATGCAATTTAACATGCTAGGCAGTAATGATGCGATCTACGTAATGAGCCATTATGGTCCAGTTCATCCAGAATGAATTCTTCTTATTTTTATAAAGAAAAAAAAACTATCTCCACACCGCGATTTGAACCTGGCACATCCACAGCTGCGACTTGTACGCTAACCATTATCCCACGGATTCATATAACGAACAACGATTAGAAATCAAACAATTAGTTGTAAGGAACAAGGCTACTCGATTCAAAAAGTTCATATGTCGTCGATTTTGTTTAGAACATAAAAAAAATAATTAAATTTTGCCCACAAGGATTTTGGTGAAACATAATGCCAAACTGTCGTGCGTGATCATAGGATTCCTGTAAAGTAAGTTTCTCAATCGGACTTATATATCCCGAGAAATAAGGCTTTGTGATGTGATCAATTTGTAAAATTTGTAGGTTGATATCGATTGGAAGTCTATTTACTACATTTTTATAAGAGTTTTTGTATAAAAATTAATAGACGTATTTAATGGAATGCAAGCAACACAAAAAAAAATGCAAAAAAAAATAGGATTTGAACCGAAAATGAAAATTCTGGAAAAAATGAGATTATAACGCCACAGCATTGTTCACTGAGCTACATAGGCTGTTGATGCCTTGCGTTATTATCACATTTACAAAGAAATAGCAAAATGAACACAGTACATAGTTCATTCGATATTTAGCCTACTCTAAGAACTCAAATAGTGTACGCTGTATTTCAGGAGTTATTTTTTTTTTATTTCAAAATGTTTAATGTTTAATTGTTTGTTTCAACGACCGAGTGCTACTACGTTAAAGCATAGTACAAGTGAGGTCATGTAAACAGCCTGTAACACAAGGACGATTACACAATCTCGCCTTCGGCTCGATTTTGCAAACTTCGCCCTTATGTTATGAGAAAAATCTTCAAAATTTATTTTCTAAAGACTGTCACGACTTAAGTTGAGTGGGATGCGATAAAGGGGCCAAGGAGAATGATGAAATCAAGTGTTGTCGTCCCCTGGCGCACAACGAAAGACTACTTTCTCAATATGCCTCGTTCGAACAATCCCGTTCTAAGAATCCGATACTGGCAGGTGAAGTGCGTTCAAGAATGGGACAACGCGACGAAGTTGCTGGAGGTGGACCGGAATCAATCGGTCTCAAAACCATGACCGGAACTCCGAATCCTGCCTTCAGCAATAGTACGGTAGCGACACCGAATGAAGGCTCTTCACTCGAGAAAGGACGTCGTACAGGAACCGTTCAAAAGACGAGAAATAATTGATTCTTAAAAGAATTAAATAAGAAAAAATTAAAGAACCTTTCAGCCTTAAAATGGACTCCAAAGAAATGAAATTTATTCAAATCAATTTGCACCACTGCAAAGCGGTCACAAGTATACTGCTGATACAAGAACCCTGGACGAACGCCAAAAAGGTACTTGGATTCGGTACGTATAGAAACAGGATTTTCAAAGCGAATACAGATCAAAATCCTAGATCGGCTATCTATGTAACGCCAGAACTGCAAGCGATGATTCTCTACCAATTCTCGGATGGGGACACGACTGTAGTTAGGATTACACGGGGGGCTGAAGATGGAGGTAATCTGATAGTAGCGTCCTGCTATATGCCTGACAATGAGGACTGTCCGTACTCAGATCTTCTGGTTAAGGCAATTGACTTTTCGAAAAGAAACAGTGTGCCTATAATACTGGGATGCGTTGCAAATGCGCACCACACAGTATGGGGAAGCACTAACATAAACCTAAGAGGATCCTTACTGCTCCAATTTATGCAAGGACCTCGGCATCTTGAACAAGGGTAGAGTGCCGACGTTTGTCACCAAAGATCGAGAAGAGGTACTAGACACAACTCTGGCATCGGAAGATCTGGTGGACAGAATTAGCTCATGGAAAGTATCCATGAGATACAATTTCTCAGGTGCATACACTTCAG
>CM055404.1:96005265-96019133 GCA_029228625.1 Pseudolycoriella hygida | reverse complement strand
AGTAGTAGCCGCCGCGGCTCGGTTTGGCGGCGGCGGCGGCTCAAAAAAACTTTTGATATGTTGTAGAGGAAGTTGAGGTGATCATTTTCGCCCATGGAAGTAGTAGCCGCCGCGGCTCGGTTTGGCGGCGGCGGCGGCTCAAAAAAAACTTTTGATATATTGTAGAGTAAGTTGAGGGGATCATTTTCGCCCATGAAAGTAGTAGCCGCCGCGGCTCGGTTTGGCGGCGGCGGCGGCTCAAAAAAAAAACTTTTGATATGTTGTAGAGGAAGTTGAGGTGATCATTTTCGCCCATGGAAGTAGTAGCCGCCGCGGCTCGGTTTGGCGGCGGCGGCGGCTCAAAAAAACTTTTGATATGTTGTAGAGGAAGTTGAGTGAATCATTTTTGCCCATGAAAGTAGTAGCCGAAACTTCCAAAAGTACTGATATCACAACAAAAACCCTTTTAGAAGGGAAATGTGACGCAAGTCTCCTTGTTTCTTTTTCCAAAACAACTGATATCAAATGGGGTGACGCTTAAAGCATTTAAACGCAAAAATTTCTTTTGGAAAGTTTTCATTTTTGATTAAAAAATGCGTCACAAATGCCGGACTCCCCAATGTAATAATTTTTCTGCGCCTTCAGCTTTCATACGCAAAAATTTGATTTCCTGTACAAAAATATGCCATGCTTAAAGTCAAATTTTTGCGTTGTGAAAGCCGAAAGCACAAAAAAACTATAACATTGGGGGTCCGGCATTTGTGACGCTTTTTTTAATCAAAAATGAAAACTTTCCAAAAGAAATTTTTGCGTTTCAATGCTTTAAGCGTCACCCCATTTGATATCAGTTGTTTTGGAAGAAGAAACAAGGAGACTTGCGTCACATTTCCCTTCTAAACGAAACGAAATACGAACTTACCTAAGAAGTCTATGGTAACACTGGATTAAAAAAAATAAGTGCGGCGCAGGCGATATCGCAGAATATTTCGGACGCTTTTCACAAAATATTTCGGACAATTTGGGCAAATATTCAATATTTCGGGCGATTAAAAAATATTTCTTTCTGCATGGAAATTTTTTGAGAAGTTTGAGAAAGTGTTGAGAAATATGAGAAATTTTTGGGAAACTTGTGAAATTCGCGAAACCTAATGAAATTTTGAGAAATTCTACGAGAAATCTTGAGAAATTTGATAAACTTTTTCACAAATTTTAACGAAACTAAAAAATAACCGCAAAAAAAAACCTCTTACAGAGGAGGTGTGACGCAAGTCTTTATTTCTGCTTACAAAAGTTCTGAAATCAGAAAAGGGTGACGCATTAAGCATCTAAGGTAAAACTATTTTCTTCCAGTTACAAAAGTTCTGAAATCAGAGGGGGGTGACGCATTAGGCTTCGATTCGCAAAGAAAATTTTTAAACAAAATTACGTTGAGTTCAAAAAATTGCGTCACAAATGCCAGACCCACCAGCGGAATAATTTTTCAGAACTTAAAGTTTTTACACGCAAAAATTTAAATTTACCCTAAACGATGTAATAAGAAATAAAAGTCAAATTTTTGCAGCGTAAAAACTGAAAGTACAGAAAAATTGTTTCGTCGTTGGGTCTGGCATTTGTGACGCAATTTTTTGAACTCCTTTGCTTCCTTCCTTTGCTTGCTTCCTTTGCCTCTGCCTAAATACGGCATATTAGAATAATAATAATAATTCGGCGTTACAACCCGTCCGGGTCAGAGGCTAGATCATTTTATCTACTAGTTCCGCAATTTTTTTCGAGCTTTTGCTCACACAGATTATTTTTATAGATCCCTTCATTACCGACGCTTTTACTGTGTCAGTGGTAAATTGCACACAAACCTCGTGCCATCTATGATGTACTAGCTGCGGAAACTAGTAGGGCTTACAATGGCAGTTCGCCCTATCAATGTGTTTTACCGGCAGGCATTTTTTGGACCCATGCTTAACGTGAATTCCGAACCACGATTACGGTAGCTTGCATTTTACCATTAGGATTTCTTCTGGTGCTAATTATCTACGTCTAAATTCAGACTCAGATATTTGTACACATTGGATTTGGATCTTGGGTTCATGGAGCTTAGAAATACTCACGTACGTTGGTTTGGGTGCTTTGTTTTGACACGTTTTTCTTGCTATAATGCCTCTGGTGCAGCGCCTGACTTTGACTGATAGTTGGTTTGACCAGCTACATTAATAAATTGGGATGCACTTGAAATCTATCAGCATTCGCAGTGAATTTTTGATTTTTCGGTTGTGTTTTGGATCGTAATTTTATGCTGTCAGTCGACATTTTCGATCGTTGCCTGGTTCCAATTACGTCATTGACAACTATTTACGCCACTAACATTAAGAAGCTCACAGTGTTGCCCGTCTCTAAAACCTACCGATATCTATTAGTGGGGAATTTTGAAACAGCGAAATTATTGACGATTATTGTGCGGAGGGAAATTTTTCGCATGTGACTTCGTGCGAACGGATATGGAACTTTCGGAACGGATATTACGAAATCGCAAGGTGACGATAATTGACAAACAGGCTTCCAGTAAGCAAAAACCTGTGAATAAAGTCACAAAGTCAGTCAGTGTCTCAGCTATCCAAGAATCGAATCGACTTTCGAACGGATCATACGCAGTACGCAACCTAAAATCTTCGTCTTTACCACAGACAGCTGCTAGCTCGGCACATTCTTCGACAGCTCCACATCTGCAGTCACTACGGAAGCGAAATTCTACTGCACGAAACAACAGCTTGACTACGCCATCTGTAACAGAGCGAAGATCACCATCATCGAGCACGGAAACTTCGCTGCTCAACTCAATAGCTTCAATTGAATCACGGCTAAAAACGATAGAAGACAGTTCACAGCAACAGTCGAAGTTTGACGAAGTTGAAGAAGCATTTAATGAACTGAAGGCAATGAACGCGCAACAACAAGCCGAAATTATTCAATTAAAATCAGATTTGGAAAGAGTTCAACTCGTCTGGCTTGAAATTGACGAAAGGCATAGAGAGTCGGAAAAAAAAGTCGAGAAATTGTCATCGGAGAGTTTTGCATTGAAGTCAGAGATTCAAACTCTAAGATCCCAATTGAACGAAGCTAGGGAAAAATCTAATCAAAATCCTGAAATCAGCGACTCAGTGAGCACAGTTGTTTCAGACGAACAACAAAAGCTCAACAGCAACATCATCATCAGAGGATTTGATTCATCCTCCAACAGTGCAATAGAACCTAGCCGTATTTTCAATTCCATTCGTGATCTTGGCATAGCCAACGGCGAAGATTTCAACCCGATCTCAGTTGACTTTGTTCGAACTGCAACTGCGAAGCAGCCGGCTAACAAAATAATCAAAGTCGAACTTTACTAGTGCAAAGAAACAGTTTCTCCAAATAAGACGACGAAAGAAGGACAAAACGCTCGCTGACATTGGTCTGAGCCAAGGCCCTAAAAAAATCGATTCTGATCTGAAATTTAAATTCGTCTGGTCCAACGACGGTCAAATTCTTGTGAGACCAAAACCTAACACTAAGGTCACGAGAATATTGGACATTGGTCAAGTTAACGAACTTAGATCGCAAATCAGCCTACCTCCGTTAGTACTCTCGAAACATGGACGATCTCGAGCTCGTATCGATATCGAGTCTACTGAAAGTCGCACACAGTCATGATAGCACGATTCTGCAACCTGACATCAATGATATCAACTGCATGCACTGGAATGTCAACCATTTAACCAGCAAATTGGATGATGTTGAATTATATGTCGCCAGCTATCCTGGCTTACTACACGTCGTCGCGATCAGTGAAACCTGGCTGACAATCGATAACAATGGCACGTACCAACTTCCAGGCTACACCGCTTTACACAACATTCGACCGTCTGATGGTGGTGGGATCTCCATTTTCATTCACGATTCTCTATGTGACACTATGCCTGAGGTAATTTTTAACATAACGACCGCCGAATTGCATCACTTTCTAGTTTTGACTACTAGAACAGAGCATCGACGCCACCATCGCGGTGGCATACAACAACCGGATGGCAAAAACAAACCTTTTTTGAAGTATCTACAGTGCCTGTGTCTTCAACATCGACACTGTTTACTAATGGGCGACTTTAACATGGACCAACTCGATGTTGCCAAACAACGACGAACTCACGGATATTCTCGAATCACATGGCTTCGGTTTACTAAATGCAATAGTAAAAGAAGCTCCCACAAGAATGCAATCCGGCACGATCCTTGATCTTGTAGCGACCAACATGCTGAGCCACCAGTACAAGATTTCAATTGTTCACAATGACCAATCAGATCATGCAATTGTATAGGCATCTATGATCAGAAAAATCTTCCCGCCACCCACGAAGATGAATTTGAAATAAAAGTTCAACCTTGATGCTGCGATAACGATGGTAGCAGCTCTCTGTGAAACCTTACCTGAAGAGACTGATGGGAACGAACTTAACATTGAGCTTGAAAAAATCGTCAGTGATTGCACTTCAACAATTTCCATAAGATCAAGCCACCGAATCAGAAAATGTCATGTAAACCGAGAGCTGATAATGGCCGTAAGAGAACGCGCACGACTGTACAAACTTATGGTTCTACATCCTGATAACTCGTTCATCGAGAGGGAATATTACAAGACGGTTGCATTCATTAAATCAAAAAACTTTAATCTGCGTGCAGAATTTGAATGCAGAAGAATAGAGGCGGCAGCTGGTGACAATCGAAAAACGTGGAAATTATACAAGGAAATCGTCTTCAATCAATATAAAAAGAGTCGCGACTGCCCAATTCTCTGATAATGTAAAATCATGCAATGCGGTTGATGATCGCTTCTGTACCGCTGGTGAGCAACTTGCGACCGAAATTATTGCAATTCATGGCTATGAAGTGAACGTTATCGATTGTCTGTATCCTCAGCATGCTGAGAACCAATGGTCATTCAAACAAATTGAACCGGAGAATGTGGTTGCGATTGAGAGCCTGCCGAACAAGAAAGCTACTGGCATCGATAAGGTTCCAATTAGTTTGCTGAAAGCAACATCGCTCGTCATTGCACCCTTGATCGCTCTATGTATCAACGTCATGATACAAACGATGATATTTCCAGCGGAAATTCTTAAAGGACGCCTTAAATTGATTCATAAAAGTGGAAGCTTCGATATTGACAACTTTAGGGGCTTGACGCTGTTTCCATCGCTGTCGAAGATATTCGAATACGTCCTTTCGGAGCAACTGAGCAAGTACCTGAACGGTCTAAATTTCTTCAGAGGAAATCAGTTCGGATTCATTCGTCATTCTAGTTGTCTCTCAGCTGCATATCAACTGGTCGATTTTCTCATCTCAAAATATAGAAAGAAATATGTTGCTGTGATATTCATTGATTTGAAACGGGCGTTTGATACGGTGGACCCGAAACGGCTGTCACTCAAACTCGGAAAAGTCGGTCTCTCCGAAAGAGCTGTGATCTAATGATGAGTTATCTCTGCAATCGAAGCACAGCCACCGTTATCGGTAACAATTGCAGTAGATTCCGAAGCATTTCCGTAGGCGTTGCGCAAGGTTCGAAAAGGGGACCGTTACATTTCCTCGTCTACATTGCCGATATGTTAACGCTCAGTTTGATTGGCAAAATGCTTCTCTACGCCGATGACACCGCCTTGTACTATGAAGCCGACACCCCAGAACAACTCGAAGTTGCGATGCAAAGGGATTCTACAATACTGCATGATTGGCTTTGCCGCAATGTTTTGACAATGAATGTCGGAAAAACGTGCTACATGACGTTCGGAAAAGCCCGGCACCTTCCCGACTTCGACGATAAACGATGATAAAATCAAGCGAGTCAAAACTTTCAAATACCTTGGACTTGTTCTTGATGAAAATCTTTCAATCGAGCAGCACATCGATCACGTGATGAAAATGATCCGTCCGTTTATCCCGCTTATGTGGAAAAGGGGCAAATACATACCGATTGGGAAACGAAAACAGCTGTATTTCGCATACGTACAAAGCCAAATCTTATACATGTTGCCGATATACAGTGCCGGATATAAAGCTAAATTGAAACGATTGCAAATGTTACAGAATCGGTGCATAATAGCTCTCTACCAACTACCCCATCTCACACGCACGACGTATCTGTACTCAACGAGTATACACCAGTGGAAAAGCTTGCAGTAGTTAAAAGGGTAACTCATTTTATGCACGGTTCTGTCAAACTTGTACTGCTTGGTGAGTACGCGTTTATGTTGAAATGACAGTCGAACAACCGGACGAATCTCATCTCAACATAAACGGCAACTCACCGAGCAATACCAATTTGACAGAACCTTGCATGCTATTTTTAAAGAGGAGTCGTGAAAACGTGTAATGATTTAAATTCTTCAATTTCTCAAATTTCACAATTTTCGACATATTTGAGAAATTTTTGGGAAATTCTAGAAATTTTTGAGAAAGTTGTGAAATTAGCGAAATTAAATTCCCAAAAATAGGCCCTGTTGCAGGCCATGCATCTAACAAATTTTTGCATTTTGAATGCATTTTTTGCACTCAAATGGCTCAATTCGTTGTTGAAAGTTATGATTTTGAGAAATAAAACTAATAAACTATTGTCATTGCAAAACACATTTCTATTGAACTGTAGCGATTAATTTGGTAAATGTGTTGTTGTTTTTCGAGCAGCAACTTTTCTCTAATGCATTTGGGTTTTTCGATCATTTGTATTTTACGAACAATTCTTGAAAATAGACCACTGGCGTCTCGTTTAAAGTATTAGTGTTATGCCACATCGACCGGCCATAGCAATTAATTGTCCAATAATATAATGTAAGATAGCCAATTTGTTTACATAAACATGACATTATATGTAGAAATTCGATGTATACACCGAATACACCTCATTATAGAAGAATGTTTTACATAAAGTATGTGGCCTTGAAAAGTTGTGGTGTTTTTTAATTATTTTTTGCCTCTTGATTTTGAATAACAAATATTTTTGTTTTCGTTTTTTTTTTTTTTTTGTATTCACAGTGTGTTTTTTGTAAGGCTAAGTATAGTTGGGTTCTAATTTCGAAAGCCTTGTGTATCATTAATTATGTTATAATATAACAGAAATTATTTATAAAACTCTCCACGCTATGGAGTAAATCTATAAGCGTTTTGCTTTGGTTTTGGTTAACAATCTATAAGTGAGTTTCAATGCGTCGTCGCGTCGTCGGAGGAGAGTATGATTTCTAAGGGGAATTTCCTTAAAAAAGCATGTCATGCTACAGCTTCGAGAATCTTTTCGAACTGTTCAAATTACCTTAGTCAAGACTGAGACATAGACAAGGAAATATAAGCATAAAAATTAGAAAAGCTAACATTTTCTAATTTTTAAAAATCTTAAATTAAAAAAAAAGTGGCATGCTGACAAGGTAAATGAATAACTTAAGCAAAGTAACTCTAATATAAACAGTAACTAATATGCCTTTAAGTTTACTTTTCACTGTTATTGTGTGCGAATAGTCTGAGCGTGTGCTGTATGCCGTGTGTGCCTCGTGGTATGCTCTGTAAAACCTATTAATTGAATGATTTATTTGCTTACGATTTTTATTTTTTCCCTGAATAAATGATGGACTCTGAATTTGCAACAATATAATTATTACCAAGTACATGTGAATCGTTGGCAATGACCACTAGCTTCATAATCTGTGTTATTTACATTTTTCCACAAGTAAGGTTGATGCCATGAGACGGGTTCAATGAAATTATATAAACAAGTTGATTTTAGCTCTGAAGGACTATAAAAATTCACCACAGTGAACTACAATCGTCAGTTTTCAATTTAACTGGCTTTTTTGCTTACCAGCTGTTAACCAGCTGGCTTAAATGTTTACATAGGAAGCTGTGTATGTATTGTAAATAAACATTCGAATATTTCGTCATATTACAAGCAATACATAAACAAGTTTTTTTGCGTAGGCGGTAAAAGCAGCTGATGTAAATTTAAAAAAACTAACAATTGTATATTTACTCGTAATTCTTTCAACTATTGTTTCAAGCAAGTTCCTCCACCTATCACGGTGGTCCTTATCGATACGTTCCATTCAAATATCAAAAAATTTTCCTAATCATCTGTCATTTGTGGTGCATTTTTTTGATATGTTTGCGTATTTTCAGCGTAAGCACCACCTCTGACGATAGTAATAATTGTGGAAGTGGCTTAAGGACGATATTCTACTTATGTAAAAATTCGCTCAAGCGAATAAATTTTTGAAACGTCTGGAAGATGCGGGAAATTGTAAAAAAAATCCTTAAATAGACTGAAAACAAATGCTGATATTTAATGACGAATTGTGTCAGCTTGACGACACTGTAAAAACATAATCTATGTTTTGTTAAATCTTGACGAAAGGCAAAATGTAATGCACTAAACTGCTT
The DNA here is from genome assembly GCA_029228625.1 of Pseudolycoriella hygida. Taxonomy (NCBI): domain Eukaryota; kingdom Metazoa; phylum Arthropoda; class Insecta; order Diptera; family Sciaridae; genus Pseudolycoriella; species Pseudolycoriella hygida. The sequence goes on along the minus strand of CM055404.1, from coordinate 96,010,709 downwards.
TATCCGTTTGTTAATTGTCTCGTGAATTATTTCGAGGAATTGTGTAGCTAAACTCATTTAGAAACTCAATTAACTAATTTCAAGGCGTTTTAGGGATCGAAAATGTCATAATTATTATTATGTTAACACCCCCACTTTTTTTTGGTTGGACACAGTGTTTAGCACACGAATCGAGATGAATGTAACCATACTAGTCTGTTTAATACGTAATATAAGGAAAATGCTAAAAATGATTTGAAAAGAAAGCGTCTGATTTATGTTTGTAAAGTGCGTTCATCGTATGCAAACATATTCAAGCTTTACTTACGACTTGTCAACAAAAAAGAAGAAGAATGATACGAAAGACATTTTATCGCACGCAATTGGATTCAAATTTTTGCAATCAACAAATGTTTGTTAATTAATAAGATGCTAAGTGTTTATGTTACAGAATTTTGTGTTAGTACAGAGAAGCATTGCTGATAAATTATGAAGAAACCGTGAATATTTTGATTCAACCATCGTTTTTGGAAGACAAAAAGCAATATATTTAAACTAAATTACAAATCATCGATAAGAACGTACGAAAATTTATCAAATGAAATTGAATTTGTATACTTCAGACGAAATAATAGTTATCAATCTTAGTTTTACATACACACACATAGACACAGTATCTAAACTTTTGTTAAGTTGTGTACACTACTTGCTGGTAGTTCCCAAAACAGCAGCAAACATTTCTAAATCTTAGGCTTTATACACGCTCATCATCAACAATAAAAGGTGTTGGTGATTGAAGTTGGTTTCACGATGTCAAAAAATATAATTTCGTAGTTTCCTTTATCAAAAATAATCTAGCAAACACATCAAACAAATCAAATGGAATTGTAATAATATCACAAAAAATGTAATAAGATTACAATGTAACAGAAGTGCACCTTTGATTTCTGGGAGATGCGGGAATCGTTAATAATTTTCATTTTTTTTAATATTATCAATCTGCTACGAAAACATGAGAAAGTTTGATAACATTTTCTTGAAATATTCACCAAATGTAAGCAAAAATCTTTTTCTTTTCCACAGTTCTCGGTTAATTTTGTATTTTAGGTTACCCACAACTACTTTAATTGAAACTTAGCTCACTGCTAGGGTATAGTGGGCCGATAGAGGTCAAAAGATAATAACTACACACAAGAAAATTGGTAATTTGCATGAAAGTTGCTTTCTTTAACATTTTCATGGAAATCTTCACATTTTATATACTCAGTTTTGTTATTTTAACAACGAAAAACCAATTCAAATATAAATATGACCACATCTTATATACCAGCAGCCGAATGTAGGCCGAATATCATGTTGGGCACATAAACCGACAATATCTTTTTAAAAAATCCTTCGAATTTTATGATTTTTAATAAAGTGTCTGATGTTTAGAAAATTAAACTTTCACAACATAACATGGGCTACATTTACAACTTGCTCATATGTGTTTTCGCCGCAGATTGATAATATTAACAAAAAATGAAAATTATTAACGATTCCCGCATCCCCCTGAAGCGGAATTTTTTTTTATCACTTCAAGACTGCACCTAATTTTAAAATGCAAGGAAATCCACTCCACCCTCAGCTGAACCTTTGTGATGTTACGTTACGTAATATCACAAAGATTCAGTTCAGGGTACAGTGGACTTACTCGGATTTTTTCTTTGGGTGCACGAAAAGCAGTAAAGTTGTGACTAATGTTTACTTCAATGTTATTATTTGATGATGATGATCTGATCATGATGGTGCTTTAATATGTTCTGTTTCAATTTAATTAAATTCCGTAAATGTAATTACGTAGTTCTTCCTAAAGTGTAATTTCTTACCGAAATGTGCGTCGATACACCGTCAATGTCTACCCTCGAAGTCATTAAATACGAATCTAGGTAAGAAATCGACGATTTTTTCAGTCTACAATACAATTGTTTTATTACGAAATTTTATCAATCTTATTGCTATTTTCTAATTAAAATTTTATTTAAATTTAGTATAAAAAGAGACGAAAAGTCAACATTTAAGTATTGCTTGCATGGACCATGAATAAGCGATACAAAAAAAAAATAAAGAACTCTTTTAACTCTTTTCAGAACCTACTTCGGTATTCTTTATAGAAAATGAGTGCGCTCATAACAAGCTCAAAACGAAGACAACTAATTTCGTCATTTTAAAGTTTTGTGAATCGACACACCACTGACTGGAGGGCTAGTGATTCCTATAGGAATGCTGAGCTAAGCTCAAACAAGAGTTCTTTAATTTTTCATTTGTATTTTTTTGTGCTCCATACGAGCAATACTTAAATTTTGACTTGCCTCTTTTTACACTCCTTGTGAACAAAATTTTGATCAAATAATTTCTAGAGTAAGCAGCCAGTTTATTGGACTTGTGCAGCTCTTGACTGTATCTATGGTACATTTAAGATTAAGATTAGCTCTCTCAACCACTTGTCTCAGTCAATGAAGTATGATGGTTCACAAAAATGTTAAATGACCTGTTGTCTTTGTTTTGAGCCCATTGTAAGTTCATGTAAATTTCTTTATCACGTCGGAGGGGATATTCCATATATTAAGTGTTTCCGTATATAAGGGATATGCAGTACCTTATTTTATGTATTAGAGGCTGCCTGGGGACTTTCATTTTACTTTAAATTATTATTGTCCTAGAACAAAATGTTTTACTCTACAAATTTTTAAAGAAAAAAAACCATGACCCCTACGAGTCTCGAACTTTGGACCCTCGAGTTAATATCAAATTATGCTAACCACTCGACCAACGCATCTTCATAAAACAACGAATAGTTATTTGGATCACAAGGGATGAAAGTATAAAAATTCAACCCTGTGCGAGAGATGCTGCCCGCGCCGAAGGCAAGGGCTGCATCGCACAGGTTGAATTTTTATACGTCATCACTTGTGATTCACGTAATTTTTCATCACGAGAACCACCGAAATCGTAATTTTTCACTTCCCAAACTCAAATTTTCAACACAACGAAATTGCTGATGCAACCATTATGTTGTTTTCATCACTTACTTTCGGCTCTCTTCTAAGAACCGAAAATATTTTCGCATCTCTTGGCTTACTGAGGTCTGCATTTTTTCATTTTCGGCTCCCATTTGGGAAGTGAAAATTACGATTTAGGTGGTTCGAGTGATGAAAATGTTATTTGTATCGTTACAGCTAGCGTGATTGAATTTAAAATGTACGTATACATAAAGCGTACGGCACAGTGTTTCGAATTACTACATATACAATGAATTTCGTTGTTATCAAAGACAAAACGTACGATCGTAGTATGCATGCGAATGCCACGTATTTCTTTTTTTCATTATAGAAAAAAATAAAAATTTTAAATTATATCATTCACCCTATGATGTGTGTATGTTACAAAAATCGAAAAAAATCGAATTACAAGTCTAAAATGTAATTCCTCATTGAAAAAAAAAATCAGCCACCAAGATTTGAACAATTGGCACTGAATGTGAAAAAATTTGAGAAAATAGTACATTACATCACAAGGAGCTAAAACGGTGTATTTAGACCCAGGTGGTGAAAAGGTCGAAGAAAAGACCTTTTCAGCACCGTGGTCTAAATCAGTACCGTTTTAGCTCCGAGTGATGTATACTATTTTTCGCGCAGACGGACAAAAAGTCAGATTCCGAACAAAACACTCAACAAGCTTTAATACAGAATTTGCATTTTCATCATAGGACACTGCGACAGTTTGTTCCTTATTGTTCATCCTATTTTTCATAACAGTTGTTTTCGATGTGAAAAATAATTGATACGATGACCGAAATTGTATCAAAAGTGAAGTGAATTCGGAAATAATTATGTGAGAACTTAGTTTCAGGCATTATTATTGCAATTGATGTGATGTTTTCATTCAGTTACGATATTTGATTGAAGTCAGTAAATTCAACTGGGCAAAAAAGACTTTTCGGTCCTGGGTCGAAAACGACAGGTGGCAAAAAAAGTTAATGTTCAAAAGTGTACCGAACAAGCCTACTTTACGGTCTCAATATTGTGAGGAAATCTGACGTTTTTTGTCCGTCTGCGCGAAAAAAATCTTACGCTCTAGCCCGCACGGCTACCTAGGCTTCGTGTACAAAATGCTATTGTGGCCGATATGATAAAATATTATATGCTACTGTAGAGATACCCTCACATTACACTCTTGTACATAAGACATACACGCGTTCGCTTCGCTCACTTGTTCGTGTCTTATGTACTCGAGTGTAATGTTTGGGATACTCTACAGTAGCATTATAAACCTCTAATGTCCGTCTGTTTATCTATGTGTCTATTTATGCGTCTACGAGGGGTACCCTGAAAGTTTCGGGAATCGGCTATTTCTGACACGTAAAAGCATTTGATATGAATTTTATTGGAAAATTTCATCATTTCTAAGTGTATTGCACACTTAACATCATAAAAAAATTATTCGTTGTAAGTGGATAAATTTATCCAAAAAAAGGCGTCGGCCATTTTTGAAAATGGAAAAAAAAAATTTTGAACTTCTGCTAGTTTTCGATTTTTTTTTTCTGTAGTTTAATTTTTATAGAAGTATTTTATGTGTATGTACGTGGAAAGTATGATCGATCTAGATATTTTTAAGTTATACACGTGAACTTTAAATTTTGACATATATTGGTAATGAGTCAGCTCAAGAATATCGACCTCTGACGGATCAAACGTTCCTAAGACCTATCTGAAAATATATTTTTATCAATAAATCATCGTTGGCGTTACGTTGGACTACCAACTACCCGAATAGTTCAAGTCTATGTAAAACAATTGTCAATTCACAGATAAAATCATTGATCTCTGAGTGTGTGTCCTTGTAAAATTTCATGTGACTCTAATTCCTTCGATTTCTCCCGATATAGGTAATGAATTGAGTTAGGATTCTTTGTGGACATATATTTGTGTTTATGAAATGGAGCACATCCTTTGCCACATCATTAATAACATCCAAATAGTAGTAAACTTTGGTAGAACGGCTAAAAACGTGATATTGCTGACAAACGGTAAAACGGTACACCCTAACACTTGGGTATCATTTTTATTCGATCTAACCTATCAATCTATCTTAAAAATGTTGAAACTTTCCAATAAAATCCATGCCAAATGCTTTTACGCGTCAGAAATAGCCGATTCCCGAAACTTTCAGGGTGCCCCTCGTATTTATGTGTCTATTTATTTATTCGTCTATCAGTCTGTCTGTCACGATCCCGTTATTTTTGCGTTTAATTGCGTTTACACTGGCGAAGAAAAAAAAATACTTTTTGATATGTTGTCCGGTATGGTGCAAAACGTCGAGAAAACATGTTCCGGGGTGGGATATTGTTCTGAAATAAGGGAGTTATGGGTCAAGAAAGGATGAAAATTGAAAATCGGCCAAAAGTCAGTCAAGATGTCGTCTTA
>CM055404.1:95976266-95999559 GCA_029228625.1 Pseudolycoriella hygida | reverse complement strand
CGCCAAGTCAAGTCAGAATAAATCGAAATTTTAACTCATTTATTTTGATAATTTCTTTTCTATCAATACAGGTGTTACGGTAATACAATTTCTGGGCTTCATACCTTACTTTAAATCATGTTTCTAAGATTTCTGCAAAATAGAAATAAAAAATAGCCGGTAATTTACGTAATATTACCAAAAGCACGGTAATATTGGTAATTTAAAATTTTGGTAATATTACCCAATATTACGTAATATTACCGTAATATTACGTAATATTACCGAGGAAAATAAATTACCGGTAATTTCCCATCTCTGATGTCACAAACAGCAATGATTTCGTTATATCACTCTTAATTCTTTATCAGAGGAACTAGAACAGTACAAGAAATACATTGTATTAAAGATTTTTAATAAGTGTCGATGCTACTGTCGATAATTCATATATTAATGGTAGTTGGTAAAGCCGCAAATATTTTTGTTTGTAAGTATTTATTGCCAGCAATCACCTGCACTACATGGCGCACATACCTTGAAAATTTCACATTTAAATTGCTTCGATTTTTCATTTACTTTTATTTTATTTATACCTGGCCATTGAAATTACATACGAAATCTTCAAACCATTACTTATGACAGGTATCGTATCACTGGTTCGTTCTTTAGCATAAACAATAGATTTATTACTTAAGAACAATTAAAACCGCTGTTGAATTATTACCAGTATGTTAAAAAATCGAGTAAAAAAGATGATATTTTTTGTCAAATAATAATTAAGGCCATTTTCCTCGCTGCTTTTGCGAATGTCCATTGCGTCTTCTTCTAGTGAGATCAATAGAAACACTGCACGCTGCACAGCTCACCATGCATGGGCGCAATCTGATACACCACAGGTGACACCAAGCTCCCCGTACGAGTTGGAGTGAGAGGACCTGATATAAATTATTGTCGCCTCTAATTTCATAGACTCCCGATTTCTATGTGCGGCTTTTGTGTGGCAAATTAAATGGGGCATCAGAAAATCACAAAAATTGAATTAGTCAAAATCTCATGAATGGCTCAGGCTGTAGAGTCTTCAGTGTGGGCCCAACTCACGCTACGCCATCCTACACGGTATTTGGTGGTTTTGTGTGAATATTTCTTTAATGATGAGGTTTTTCGTGCAGTGTTGCAGAGAAAAAGAGGTGAACAAAAGTTCATGGATGTATGGATCAAGGCCTCTCCTAAGTGATCTAGGTCGGTTCTAAGGTCGGGCCTAGTGTAATTTTTTTTGGTTAGTATTATAATCGATCACCAAAAAATAATTTTTGATCACCTGAAAATACAATTTTGATCACCAATACAAAATAAAGCTTAATTAGGGGCAAAATTAGTTACACCTACGCTGAGTTAGCCGCTTTGAAGATACATTCCTCCTTTTACGAAACCGTCGGACACACCCATGGCCCTAAAAATGAGTGTTTTATTTTTCTGGTGATCACAATTGAAATTTTTGGTGATCAAAAATGAATTTCTTGGTGATCAGTTAAACATATTCCTTTTTCTTTAATTTTTCCATTTTTCTAAATTTTGGGCTTTTTTAAGAATTGGAGATGTTCTTCGGGTTTTTCAATTATTAAAAGTAAAAAAAAACATAACCAAAGACCCGTACGTATCAGAATAGATGTGGCAAACAGAATACATGTGGCAAAGAGACTTGAACGTATCTAAATATACAAATAAGCAAACAATCCAACGTTTTCTGTTCTTTTATAACTGTAAGAATTTCAAAGATCCATGTCAAAGGCCCTACCGAAGTACGTCTCAGACCATTCAAATCTAGAAAAGCTTATGTCCAAGGACTAAGTCATTTTCCCCTGAAACCCTGAAACACGTGTTCTCTAAAATTTTATTCTCTACAACTTTGTCTTTGGAAGCAACTTTCTATTTCTCATAGTTCTGGAGATCTGGGTCATCCTGCCCAATTATGGAAGTGGCCATATACCAGGATTGGGCCATATTTACCCAAAACCCTTAAACACTTGTTCGCTTAAATTTAATTTTCTACAACTTCGCCTTTGACAGTAAATCTGTATATTGCGTAGTTAAGGAAATATAGACGAAAAACTGTTTTCGTATATGGCCAAGAATCTCAATTTCGTCCATTCCATAGGTCCCAGTGCCCAGACCCCTGCACCGATTCCCACAAAGTTTTTTTCCCTGTTTTGTGACATCAAATGCTTTTATTTGACACCAAAATGAGGAATTTCCGTGCTATAATTGCTAAGGTATTTGCGAAAAAGCTTCACCGACCTTCGAAAAACCATGTTTTTGGTCACTTCCTCGACCATTCTCCGAAACCATTGGATCGATTTTGCTCATCTTCGAACTTGAATCATGGGAGACATGTACCTTTCAGGGAAAAAAAAGTTTAGGCTGATCGGTTTAGCCGTTTGGAAAAAAAAGTGGAGACGGTCAGACGGACAGACGGACATTTTTTTTATTGCTGATTCGTCATATTTAGACGATAATAGATGCATCCCCCCAACTCCCACCTCGACCTACCACATGTTACAATAAAATTGTTTGTAGTAAACGTATAGGACCTTTGTACTTCGTACGGGTCCAAACATAACCAAAGACCCGTACGTATCAGAATATGTGGCAAATGGAATAGATCTTGCGAAAAGACTCGAACGTATCTAAACAATAAAAATGAGCAAACAAATCAATGTTTTAAGTTCTTTCATAACTATAAGAATTTAAAAGATCCATAGAAATTCTCCAAGGCAATGTCAAAGGCCCTACCGAAGTACGTCTGTACATCTAAGACCTTTATTTTACACCAACTTTCTAACTGCCATAGTTCTAGAGATATGAGTCATCCCTAAAATTCAAGAACTGGCCATATCCCAAGGATTGGGGCATATTTCCCCAAAACCCTGAGACATGTGTTCCCTAAAATTCGATTCTCTACAACTTTGCCTTCGGATAAACTTTCTACCTCTCATAGTTCAAGAGATATGGCTCATCCTTCCAATTCTAGAAGTGGTCCCATGCGTCCTAAGTGGAACACGTGTTCGCTTATATTTAATTCTCTACAACTTCGCCTTTAGAACCAACTTTCTAACTCTCACAGTTCTGGATATTTGGGTCATCCTGCCCAATTATGGAAGTGGCCATATACCAGGATTGTGCCATATTTCTAAAAATCCCTGAGACACGTGTTCCCTTAAATTTTATTCTCTACAACTTTGCCTTTGACAGTAAATCTCCATATTGCATAGTTAAGGAAATATAGACAAAAAACTGTTTTCGTATATGGCCAAGAATCTCAATTTCGTCCATTCCATTGGTCCCAGTTTTTAGACCCCTGACCCGATTCTCACAAAAATTGTTTCCCAGTTTCGTGACATCAAATGCTTTCATTTGACATCAAAATGAGGAATTTCCGTGCTGTACTTGCTGAGATATTTGCGAGAAAGTTCCACGGACCCTCGAAAATTCATGTCCGATCTCCACTTCTTCCACCATATCTCCGGAACTACTTTGCCAATTTTGCTCATCTTCGAACTTAAATCATGGGAGGCATGTACCTTTCAGAGAAAAAAAAGTTCGGGGTGATCGATGCAGCCGTTTAGAAAAAAAAGTGGAGACGGACAATTTTTTCAATATTGGATGTGTGGGAGCCCTGAATTTGTAGTAAACGTATAGGACCTTTGTACTTCGTACGGGTCCAAACATTCACCCGAAATACTTTGATATGTAATGGTTTAAAAGAGTTTAATGAGCTACCAAATAGTATAAAAAGTGAATTAAACTTAAGACAATATAAAAGTTTAGTTATGAATTACATAAAAGAAAACATTGATACAGATATTTAAAATTAAGAAGTCTATTCTAAATAGAAAAATGAAAATGTGTATATTAGGGTGGTCCAAAAAAGTAAAGTGTCGAAAAGTTTAGGGCACCAGCGTTAAAACGAATCTAAATGGGTCCCTGATAAAAAGTGTCTATGGACGCAACTCAATCCGGAGTGATCTAGGGGTTCCGCAAAATCAAAATAGTCAAAAAATTCCAAAAACAGTGAAAAACGTAGACTTTTTCGAAATTGCATGAAACTAGTATAAGGGTAGGAGTCATGTTCAGGCAAGTTTAATAAAATCCGTTCAGAATAGTCCGCAGAGAACGTTTTTTCACTTACTTCGAGTTTCCGCACGCTATCGGAATCATGGGAGCCCATTGAAGAACAAAGTGTACCCAAATTTTCCTGGCGCCAGACCGCGACGACGACATCAGGTAGTGGCAAACTAATTTAAAGGAAATGTTAGGAACGAATAGTACATTTAATATAAAAAATAACACTTGGGTTCATTTCACAAACTTGAAGTTTCCTGTGTCTTAAAAGTTGACCCATATTTCACGATAATGTTAGAGCCGCATTAAGTCATTTGTTCCTACGTTTGAAATTTTTCGACTCCGAACCTTTTTATTCCCTAGAAGATAATCGAAAATGGAAGGTCAAGTTCGAAGATGAACAAAATCGGTCTACGGAAACCGGAGTTATGACCAAAAAAGTGGTCAAAATCGGTGTTGGAAAAGTTGGGTACACTTTGTTCTTCAATGGACTCCCATGATTCTGACATCGTGCGGAAACTCGAAGTAAGTCAAAAAACGTTCTCTGCGGACTATTCTGAACGGATTTCATTAAACTTGCCTGAACATGACTCCTACCCTTACACTAGTTTCATGCAATTTCGCAAAAGTCTACGTTTTCCACTGTTTTTGGGATTTTTTGAATATTTTGATTTATTATTTTTATCAAAGACCCATTTAGATTCGTTTTAACGTTGGTGCCCCAAACTTTTCGACGCTTTAATTTTTCCACACATTTTTGGACCACCCTAGTGTATATAATAAATGAATTCGTTCATTCGTTCATTCATTCATTCATTCATATTGCCCTTTCGGCAATTTCCAGTTCAATTTAAGGCGACATTTACTTAGATACGTTCGAATCTTTTTGCAGCATCTATTCTGTTTGGCACATCTATTCTGATGCGTACGGATCCCCTGCATATGTTTTTTCTTTTATCTGGGGTTATATTCTTCTTAGTCCGTAGACACCAGATTACTACGTAGCCGTAATTTCGATTCTCTCTGGGGGAATATGCTTCCTAGTCCGCAGACTACTTAGAAATGAAACCCACAACTGTTCGTATTTGAGTGATGTATTTCAGTAAAAAAACTAACGTATTTATAGGACAAAAATCCTTACTTCATGCTTCAAGTTTAAGTATACTAGATTTACAATTGAGAGTGATTTTGCGAAAACTTCGAACGATTTCGTACACTTTTGGGACAACATCTCCTACTTTTTCCCGATGAATGTGTCATTCGATTCCTTGTTCTATAGTAAGAAAAGTAACTTCTCATTTTTTTGAAAATTTGATATCTTTGGGGATTTATGGTACTCTAAGTAAGTGCATGTCAGGAGGGGGTGATAAAAATGGTTTTTTGGCTATAATTCGTGTAAAACGAAATGAAATCAAATGAACTTTTATGGGATGGTAAGCCCAAATGATACAAAGGTTTTTCATCATTGGATTCCTTGGAGCCTTCCCTCACTCCTGAGTTATTAGTCATTTTGGGGAAAAACTTCGGGAACGATTTACTGCTTGAAGCAGCGATGAACCGAAAAACTGAGTATGGAGTGTTCTAGTATACTACCCCTACTATAAGACCATGCAAAGACTTCCCCGGTTTAAGGCTGTTGCACCGGCCTGGAACAACTTTTGTGTGTTACGCTTTGCTCCTGATGTCTATTCGAAGGCGGGATGATCATATATTCCGTTTTCGCGTCAGTACCTTTCAACCCAAGGTCGGTCCATTTCTTCTTCAAGGCTATAAGCTTGTCTTTAACAACTTCCATATTTCGTCCAGGTATGTCCAGGTCATCTGCGAAACCTAGCAACTGACTGAGCTTGGTGAAAATGGTGCCGCTGGAGTCTATGCCATGGTGCACACAGCTGCTTCAAGTGTAAAAAGCAGCGTCACTAAAGGATCTCCCTGACGAAGGGCTTCCTCTTCGTCGAAAATCTCTGACAGTTACTCGGCTATCAGCTCCATTCGGTGTTAACTTCGTTAGCGAGATCAGTTTGTTGGGGATTCCAGACTCCTTCACCATTCTCCATAGCTTACTTCTTCTAACACTGTCATAGGCTGCCTTGAAGTCAACGAACAAATGGTGTGTTTCAATGTTGTACGCGAAAACCACCTTGGTATTTACATACAGTGTTTTCCATGTATGGATGAAGGCGCTGGTAAAGAATATTTGCAAATATCTTGTAAGCAATATTCAGTAGAGCGATTTCTCCAAAATTGCCACACTCCAATTTGTCTCCTTTTTTGTATGTAGGACAAAAGTATACCAGTCTTACCAGTCGACATTCCATATACGCGAGATGAGCTCGTGCATTTCCATACATAGCGCGTTGCCGCCGTTCTTAGAAAGTTCACCGGAAAGATTGTCTGAGCCTCGAAATTTCAGCTTCAACTTCTTGCATTGTTGGCTCTTCTATGGTTGCGCACAATGAAACGGCAATTCGTTATTTTCTTCGTTTCGCTTGAGCTGTGTGTTAGGGTTAAGCAGTTCCTCAGTACTCAGCCCATCTCGCAATGCACCTTTCCTCATCTGCTAAGACCAATCCATTCTTATCCTTACACAGCGAGGGTTGCTGACTGTAGCCATTTTTGGATTCGTTTAGTTCCCGATGGAAGTCCCTTGTTTCCTTCCTATTGCCAAACTTTTCAATTTCGATCAAAACGTTCCTATCCTGCAGCCGCTTTTTGTTTTGACACAGTTTGCGAGCGAAATTTATAGCCGTGAAATATCGCCAAAGTCGAAACGCCAAAAAAAATTATTTGGCGATACTTAACAAATTGGCGATACTTCACATATTGGCGATACTTCACACTTTGGCGTTTTTTCTTGGCGATATTTCACACTTTGTCGATTTTTCTTGGCGATTTGACACGCCAGCAAAAAATGATGAAATGCCAACAAAAAACGCCAAAGTGTGAAGTATCGCCAACAAAAAACGCCAAAGTGTGAAGTATCGCCAACAAACTAGAAAAAACACCAAAGAAAAATAATTACATTTTTTGGCGATACTTCACACCAGAGGTTTGCATAGTTAACTGTTTCACTATTTATTTTCTGGTTATTCGAGTAACCATTGAATTTTGGTTAAAGTTACCACTATAAAAAAATGGTTACTCGAAGAACTATCCCAAAAATTGGTACTCGGAAATACTATTAATTTATTTTTTTTTTCATGTGAAAATAAGTAATGAGATTTATTGAATTATTAAATATAATTTACAAATAAAATAATTCTGCTAAATTTTTCGATGGTGGAATTGTTCCTAAAATGGAAGCGACATTACCGCGTTGAATTGCGATACCAATTCTTTGGAAGAGGTAGGATGTGGCTCGTTTTTCTTTGGTTATATCAGAAATTTTTCTACCAATTTCTTTCAATAATTTATAGCCCATCATTCCAAAAACACCAGATGTTTCTGATGCCACAGGCACGAAGATGAATTGTTCTCTTAGATGATATATTTATTTATCTTGTGATTTTCAGCCTGTTTCGCTGCCCAGCCTAACTCACGTGATGTTCGATTTACGTATGTTTGTGCAAAAGTGTCACGGCACGTAAAATCCCACAGTAGTGATTTTCCTCTAGCCCACGGTATAAGACTGAGACCATCTGGTTTCTTCCCATCTGGTCCTGAACAACCAGGTGGTTCACGAGTACATGGTATTTCAGAAGTAACCAAATATTTCTGGTTACTCATTTAACTACAAAAATTATGGTTGTATGTTAAACCATTTTTTTCCTGGTATTAAATTCAACCATTTATTTTTTGGTTAAATATAATACCAGAAATTTTGTGGTAAAATGCCTGAAACTTCCAAACATTTGAATAAATTTGAAGGTTTTCAAAATTACCAAAAAATATTTTGGTCAAATTTATTACTAAATTAAATTTGGTTTAATTTTTTACCAAATAAATTTTAGTTTTAAAACTAACTATAAAATTTTTGGTTAAAAGTAAAACCTACAAATTTCGTGGTAAAGGTTAGAACCACATTTTTTTGGTTGGTTCGTTTGATTTTCAAAATTTAGTTTTATGAAAAACTATTAAAATAACGTAGTACAATTTTAAACCATTTTCCGAAATGAAAAAAATAGTGAAACAGTTAACCATGCAGACCTCTGCTTCACACTTTGGCGATTTTTCTAGGCGTTTCATAGTTTTTTGCTGGCGTGTTAAATCAGAAAAAAATCGCCAAAGTGTGAAATATCACCAAGAAAATTCTAGGAGTGGTCATATTAAAGGATTGTGGCATTTTTACCCAAAACCCTGAGACAGGTGTTCGCTAAAATTTTATTCTCCACAACTTTGCCTTTGGAAGCAACTTTTACCTCTTATAGTTCTAGAGATATGGATCATCCCTCCCAATTCGAGAAGTGGTCATATAACAGGATTGGGACATTTTTACCCAAACGTGTTCCCTAAAATTTCATTATCTACAACTTTGCCTTTGACAGTAAATCTACATTTTGTATAGTTAGGGAAATATAGGCGAAAAACTGTATTCGTATATGGCCAAGAAACTCAATTTCGTCCATTCCATTGGTCACAGTGCCCAGACCCTTGATCCGATTCACATAAAAAAATGTTCGCAGTTTTATGACATCAAATGCTTTCGTATGACACCTAAATGAACCATTTCCGTGCTATACTTGCTGAGATATTTGCGAAATCATGGGAATCATGTGCTCAAATGAGGTGCGAAAATTGAATTTTGCATGGGTAGTTTGTATCCCAATAAACTTCGTTCGACACAGTGCAGTACAACCGTGAAACGTCAAATTTAACAAAAGAAAGACAATAGAGTGGTAAATCACTTCACACCTCTGCACAGATTTGACGATTGTGTAGCGGGATGAAAAAAAAAATTCGCACATCATTTGAGGTGAGAAAATAAAAGGAGGTGACAAAATAAATACTTAACAGGAAGCATCATGGACGATCTGTTCATATAACTTTTTTTTTGCGATGAAGAAAGTAAACAAAAAATAATTAATTTTCGACTCGACGGATATGAGCTAAACAAAATGCCAGCACATAGTTTAGGATCACAGGATTACTCTAAAATAATTCATTAGCTAATCTGGCAAATATTTCTCGAGATATAAGAGTTTGGAAAAACAACACAGTCGAATGTGTTTTTGAGTTACTTTCTATGTTTTCTGTGAAATTCGTCTTTTATATGCTGAAATGTGTTAAGTTATCTACAATAATTGTAACAATGCATCTTTTTCGGGAGAAAATATGAATTTTCGCCTAACAAATTTGAAAAGTTTACTTCATACCTCGAGTAAAAATAGAAAATTCTAAACTCGGTTGAAGTCTGTGGCCATCACAGAGAAAATTGCAACTTGAGTAAAATTTGTGGCCCTCGCAGTAAAATTGCAACTTGAGTGAATTGCGGCTCTCGCAACGCTCTGGCCCAATTTCACTCTTGTTACAATTTTCTCTGCTTTGGCCACAGTCGTCAACCTTGTTAAGCAATTTTCTATTTTCTCCCCTCGTCATGAAATAGTTATTTTCACATTTGTTAGGCGAAAATTCATATTTTCTCACCTCAAATGAGGGGCGAAAATTGATTTTTTCATGAGTAGATCGAAGCGGGATGAAAAGTATATTTTCGCCCCTCATTTGGAGGTGCGAAAATAAAACGTTGTGCGAAAATAAAACGAGGTGCGAAAATATTTTTGCACCTCCAAATGAGGTCAGAAAATAAATTTTCATGCTTCGGTGACGAATTTGCGGGGATTTTTGGATTTTTTTTTTCAAATTCGTCACCGAATCATGAAAAATTATGTGTGTATCTGCTCTGGACGCTTTATTTTAAGCGTTTTCCCAGCGAAAAGCGTCCAGAGCAGATAAACAAATAATTATCACATCGAGTTGGTTATGCTTCATATTCAGTCATCAAAGTATAGTGCCAACCTGATCATACGAATTTTGTGTTGATGAAGAAAGTAAACAAAAAATAATTAATTTTCGACTCGACGGATTCCAGTCAAACAAAATGCCAGCACATAGTTCATGAAGACAGAATTACTCTAAAGTAGTTCATTTGCTGATCTGGCAGATATTTCTCGAGATATAAGAATTTGGAAAAACAACACAGTCGAATGAGTTACTTTCTATGTTTTCTGTGAAATTCGTCTTTTGTATGCTTAAAAGTGTTAAGTTATCTACAATGATTGTAATAGTGATAAGAGTGTGAATCTTTTTCGGGAGAAAATATGAATTTTCGCCTAACAAATGTGAAAAGTTTAATTTAATTCATAATTCGGGGAAAAATAGAAAATTCTTAACTCGGTTGAAGTCTGTGGCCATCGCCACAACGAGAGTAAAGTATGTGGCCATCGCAGAGAAAATTGCAACTCGAGTGAATTGCGGCCATCGCTGCGCTCTGACCACAAACCTCACTCTCGTTGCAATTTTTCTGCTTGTGCCACAAACTTTACTCTCGTTGCAATTTTCTCTGCTTTGGCCATAAAATGAACTTTCTCTATACTCTTCTTCTTTCCTTCTTTTTCGGTCATTACTGCGTTCTTTCTTTCGTTAAGAAACGAAGAATTTCATTGACTTGAAAATGTGATCACTTCTCGTCGTCGGAGATATTTCATTCAAAAATTGGCGACATTTCACATTTTGGCGATACTTCACACTTTGGCGTTTTTTTCTTGGAGATTTAGCGTACCATCAAAAAATTATGAAACGCCAATAAAAACCGCCAAAGTTTGAAGTATCGCCAAAAAAAATCGCTAAAGTGTGAAATATCGCCAAAAAATGTAATTATTTTTTATGTTTATTCTAGTTTCTCGGCGATACTTCACACTTTGACGTTTTTTCTTGGTGATACTTCACACTTTGGCGATTTAAAAAAAAAACGATGAAACGCCAAGAAAAATCGCCAAAGTGCTAAGTATCGCCAAGAAAAAGCGCCAAAGTGTGAAGTATCGCCAAGAAACTAGAAAAAACACAAGAGAAAAATAATTACATTTTTTGGCGATATTTTACACTTTAACGATTTTTTTGGCGACCTAACTGTCCAGCAAAAAACAGTGAAACGCAAAAAAAAAAAAAACGCCAACGTGTGAAGTATCACCAAGAAAAAACGCCAAAGTGTGAAGTATGAAACGCCAAGAAACTAGAAAAAACACCAAATAAAACTAATTCAATTTTTTGGCGATATTTCACACTTTGGCGATTTTTTTTTGCGATACTTCACACTTAGGCGTTTTTTTCTTGGCGAATAATATTTTTTTTGGCGATTTGACGTTGGCGATATTTCACGACTATGCGAAATTTCTCTTCTCGTTCAAACGTCTCTGCTGCGGTGCTCTCTACATTCCGCCTGTGTTGTTCTCTGACCATTTTTCTCTTCAAACTGTTCACGTATTTGCGTTGAATGTTTTCGATCTGAGGTTTTTCAACGTCCCACTTTTTCAATGCCTATTGTCGGTTGGACCGATATGCGAGACCTAACAACCACTTTCATCAAGTAGTGATTGGAGTCAACATTTGGTTCTCTTCAGCTTCTGGCATCCAATACATTTGAACTATCAAGACGCGGTCAATCTGGTTTTTGGTTTGTCCATCAGGTGATAACTATGTCGCTTTGTGGATGTTTTTATGTTCGAAATAGGTACCGTTGGCAACCAAGTTTCTTGATGCTACGAAATCAACCCGCGTTCCATGTCGTTCGAGTTCTCGTGAATGCTATATTTGCCAATAGACAATGCCAAACAAAATTTTCTTCGATTTTTTTTAATTAACTCATTAACAGTCGAAAATAGAGAGCTTCCTATCAATTAGTTTGACGAAAAAATTTGAAATTGTAGAGATTTTGTATTTTACAAAATCCTAAAAATTCTGAATTGCGACCTATTTTCCACAGAAATTTCACATAGAGTCTGAAGTTGGCAATGAGACATTATCACAAAATGTATATTTTCGGCGGAAACTCATTTATTTGAATGTGTGTGCATTTCCGTCGAAAAAACTTTCAAATGTTAACTAATGAAGAGCTTTGAAATTCCATCATTAGTTAAAACACCTTGGCATTATTATGGGACGGTGAATGACTTCGGGATCTATCTTGGCATTAAAATTTCCAAGCACAATTTTAATGTTGCGTTTCGGTGCTTTATCATACAGCTCCACCAGTTTCTCGAAACATAGCTCTTTCGTCGTTAGTTGAAAAATTTTTCTCTTACTTCCAATCACTATTCTTTTTCCGTTGCTTGAGTCGTTGCCGTTTATCCTGTCCAATCCGAGGTTGTGTTGTCGAATTCTAAACCGGTGTCCATTTGTTTACGGTGTTTGGAGGTTCACCAAACGCTCAACCCACTTCCGTTTCCCCGATGACCCGCAGGAAAATCATCAGGTAGTACGCTTAGGTTTAGCACAAAACTCCGAAGAGAGTTGAGGTCCCGGGGTCGTTGACTGTGGCAAGGCGTTTAGCTATTACGAAGTGTTGTAGATGATATCACCATGACGCTCGAATTAGTCCAAGGCCGCGAGGTCATCTCGGAGCATAGAAGAGATTGTCGCTTTTGCGCATTATAGGCCCGAACATATAACAACATCACTGTCATGACATCAAGCCCAAAAGAAAAATTCTACGCATACTTTAACAGGCTGATATACTGACAAAAAGCTGATATCAGCCTGTTAAAATGTGCGTGAAATTTTCTTCTCAGGAATGGTGCACGGGTTATGAGTTATCAGGTTCATTATAGAAGAGGTTGCAGATTTGGTGATGCCCGCCTTGGTTGTGATAATTTCGCGATATGAGATTGTCCTATTCGATCGAGAAAAACAACGGCGACGTTACGCTTAACTCCATTTCTAGGCAAGAGTTTATGAGCCTTGGGCTGATATGGTACCCTGGATCGCCAATTGCAACACCTCGTTGGTTGCAGGTGATGGCACGTCTGACAACTGAAAACGCAGTCTGCCTGCCAGTCGTCTATCTCTGTTTTATTGTCTCCTTTGAATTGTTAGGTGTATTTCTTGGATAATAGCGGCAATTGAAATAATAACTAGTCTTTTTCTGCTATATTTCGAGTCTTATTTTCGACCCTTCTTCAGGCTGGAATTATAAAATTGAATACATTTAAAAATACTATCAATCACATTAACTCATAAAATCTACCTTTAAAACTAAATCACTTTATAATTGTGATTTAGTGATTTAGTTTTAAAGGTAGATTTTATGAGTTAATGTGATTGATAGTATTTTTAAATGTATTCAATTTTATAATTCCAGCCTGAAGAAGGGTCGAAAATAAGACTCGAAATATAGCAGAAAAAGACTAGTTATTATTTCAATTGCCGCTATTATCCAAGAAATACACCTAACAATTTAATGCAAACGGCAAAGAAACAACACCACAATTATTGTCTCCTTTGTCGGCCAGGATGAGTCCATCTCGAAGAAAACTGCTAGTTACGTAGGAGGATCGAAGCATGATGTTTGCGATGGAACAAATTGGTTAAATGCTAAATCTTGATTTTTCAATCATAGCAAAAATCCTTTTTAAGAAAGAAATGTGACTCAAGTCCTTCTTCCCTCTTCCAAACTACTGATATCAAAAACACATATGCATATGCAAGGGACCCGTACGCATCAGAATAGATGTGGCAAACAGAGTTGATGTTACGAAAAGACTCGAACGTATTTAAAAAAATATATACTCTTAAATGTATGAAATTACGTCCACATTAAATTGTATTGGAAATTGCCGAGAGGGCAATATTGAAAAACCCGTCCAAAGAAAGGGCCTTCCGAAAGTACAAAATTTACCCCCAAATAGACAAATATGTACATCTTAATTTTTTCTACAACATAGCCAAACACAATTTTTTTGTCTAGCACCGACCTAGGGTCCTCAGGAGAGGCCTCGGACATATAATTGTAGGTACAGGGTACAGGGTACCGGCGTAATCGGTAAAGTTAAAGAGTTTATAGAATTGTAGAGAGTAGAATGAGAATTGACAAATGCAACCATTCTTGGTTGATATGTCGACATGTAAACTTCTTACACAAATTAATTGAACTAATAAATTATTTGATTTTAACCGAAAATCTGGGATTTTATTAAAGTTAATAGTTTATCGGTTCCCACATGGGGGCTCAATACCGGTTGTGAAGCTTTAAGGGACGTAATTTGAGCGGGAAAAGTGTTGCGACTTTTGAGAGGTTAATTTGCAAAGTGTTCGGGTAAAACTAATTTACGCCGAACAAAACGATAAGTGTGAAGATTTAGCCAAAAGTGTGTAAAGCTGCAAAGTTTAAAGTTAAGACTGAAAAGGATTATTGGGCTAAATAGTGAAGGTCAAGTTAATACAAAGCAAAGTTACGAAAAGTTGAAATTTCCAGAAGTTTTGTTAGTTGGACACGTGGTAAAAAAGAACAACAAGCAGATCTATTGAAACTGAACAAAGACAATTGAAGGTTACTGAAGGTGAATAAAGTAACGTACGTAAGCTGTTTTAAATCGAAGTCAGTTGGTAAATGAATAAACTTCGAATTTATGGATGAATTTTTGAACGGTTTAACAACTCGAGAACTCCGGAAATTATTAAAAAGCCGTCAATTATCTCAGTCGTACAAAGTTAAGACCGATTTAGTAAAAAGGTTGAAGGATTCATTGAAACATCAAGATACCGAGCAATCTCTCAGAGCTGAATTGGGTTACGACGAGGAAGACGTTTTTTCCGAGGACTCAGCAGAAATGGCAACATGCTTTGTTTTGAAGGACATTGAAGACGCTCTCGAAAAGTTCACTGGAGAAACAGTTAGACCGGTGAGTGAATGGATAAAGCATTATGAAGACGTAGCGAAAACATGTGGATGGAACGAAATGCAGATGTATTTGTATGCAAGAAAACTTTTGCAAGGAGCTGCAAGAAAAGCAATTGAAGCGGATACGACAGTTATCGATTACAAGTTATTGGTGGCAAAGTTGAAAGGAGAGTTTCCCGAAGAATTACCCAGTTATGAGATTCATCGGAAACTGAGGTTGAAGAAAAAATCGCCAACAGAAACGTATTTAGAATTTTTCTACGACATGAAGAAAATTGGACCGAAGGTCGATGAAATATCGATGGTGCGTTACATCGTGGACGGTCTTCACGAGGATTCGAGTGAAAAGGCAGTTTTCTACGATTCAAAGAAATTGGATGAATTAAAGTCAAAACTGAAAGTTTATGAAAGTATGTGCAAAGCCAAGTTTAACGCAAGTCGATGCAAAAATTGTGGATCCAAGAGTCATTTCTAGGACGCATGCCCGAATCAACAAAAAGGTAAACGATGTTTTAAGTGTAACGATTTTGGTCATTTAGCTCGAGACTGTGCGAAGAATGAATCTGGCTGGCAAGTGGGTACGAAAGCGAAATCGATCAATTGCATTAACAAAACCAGCGATGAGACAAGTGCACCCCTTTTGAAACTAAAACCAGTCGGATTGGGACAATTTAGATTAGTGGAAGGAGATAATGAAAATGAAATATCTGAGGACAGATGGTTTATTAAGCGAGGGAGTGTAGGTACAGGGTACCGGCGTAATCGGTAAAGTTAAAGAGTTTATATAATTGTAGAGAGTAGAATGAGAATTGACAAATGCAACCATTCTTGGTTGATACGTCGACATGAAAACTTCTTACACAAATTAATTGAAGTAATAAATTATTTGATTTCAACCGAAAATCTGGGATTTTATTAAAGTTATTATCGGTTCCCACATAATAACATAGACAAAAGTGTTACCTCCATTTTCTCTACAACATTGGGAAAACCCAATTTTTTGTCTAGGGCAGACCTTAGGACTGACCTAGGGCCATACGGAAATGCCTCGGACACATACTTCCATAGACAAAAATGTTTCCCTCAATTTGCTCTGCAACATAGCAAAAAAAATTGTTTTTGGTTAGGGCCGACCTTAGGACAGACCTGAGGCCTACTTATGTCCTAAGCACAGGCACCGGGTCCAAATCTATTTTTGAACATAATTCGGTATTCGATTACCTCTCAAATAGAAAAAGAATCAACAAAATCAGTAAGGGTTTATCCAACTTATATAAGCGAACACGTTGGGCCCTAGTAGAAATTCAGTTTTAGGGTCCTGACTGAGTCCAAGGGTTTCTAATCAAAAAATTTTCCAGTCCTAGATCTTTCGATCAAAAAAAAAATTTAAAATCGGAAGGGATTTACTAGAGTTGTACAAAAAACATGCAGAGCGCTAACAGAAACTCGTTTTTAGTGCCCTAGCTAATCTCAAAAAAATTTCTTCTACTAATTGTTGGACTTCATAGACCTGTCGATGAAAAAAACAACTATGAAAATCGGTAAAGATTTACTCGAAAAAAACGTAGAACCCTAGCAGAGACTCGTTTTAGTGCCCTAGCTAAGTCAAAAGACTCAAATCCAAAAAAGTTTCTTCCATAAATTCCACAAAATCGTACGGGTCTAAAAAGCTATTTGTAACACTAAAAACTTTTGAAATAGTTTCACATTCGATTAAAAAATGTGTCACAACCCCCTGGTGTTATAATTTTTCTGCTCTTTCAACTTTCATACTCCAAAAACTTGACTTTATGGAATGTATGAAGCCCAGGTAGTTAAATTTTAGTGTGTGAAATATGAAAGCGAGAAAAACTATAACACTGGAGGTCCGGCATTTGTGACGCACAATGAAGTATGGTACTGGTACCGTCAACCTTTGTTATAAACGATTTTTTCGCGTTTCGAAGCGTTACCTCAATTGATATCAGTTGTTTTGGAAGAGTGAAGAAGGACTTTCGTCACATTTCCCGTTTTAAAAGGAGTTTTTGTTATGATAATATTGTCTACTGAAGAATTATCATTGTATCATGGACGATAATCCTCTGGGAGATTTTGCCCCCGCGTTCAAGGTTGAAGAAGCACTAAGCCGAAATTAATTTTTATTGTTTAGCAAGATTTTTCATACACATTTTCGCATAATGGAAATTATTCTGCGAATGAAAACCTGAAAAAGTGATACTGCGATTAAATTCATCTTTTATGTAATTCACACTCGGCGCCACTGCGTAGACCCAGACGTATGGACTTAACAGCCGCTAAAAAGCTGTCTATTTGGATCTGGTTATTCGCTGCTACAAAAGGTGTCATGTAGCTAACGCTGACAAGTCATAAGTGAAAGAATTATGCAAAAGAGTCTTATTGTTTTGCGATGAAGAAAGTATTCATTCAACCGTATTTCTTTTGACCCAATGACGTACGGGAGTATTTCATCAGACTGTCATTTTTATATAATTAAAAGAAACAGCAATATGCAATTGCAAAAATCGCAATGATTTCCTTATTATTTTGCGCAGAAGTGGTAAACGACATTTATGTCATCAATCGTGTGTAAAAACAACTTATGTGAAGTAAATTTTTTTTTTCATAATTTTTTTAAAGAAATATCTTGTATGAATGGAGAATATAATGTGAAAAATTAAAACTCGAACGTTAAAACCACAAAACATTCCAATGGTACCTATACAGATACACATGCGATTGTGAACTCATACGTGCAATCAACCATAACTATACGCGAAAGTGTATAGCATATAAAGCATAACCCAAAAAAAACGCAAGATAGAAGGAAAGCCTCGCTAAGAATCTTGATAAAACACTCTTGCAACACAATCGAATAAACGTTCCAACATCTATGCTGCGAAGTAACCATCAACGACCATTAATGCATGCACAGCATACCTGTTTCGATAAATTGACTACGGTTGTTCGAGAAAAGTGACTGCTAGAAACACGAACGAATATGCCAAACAAAATAAACAAGAAAATGTTTAAATATTATTTAACCTGAATCGGATTTGTGGTGTATGTAGTCAAACAGTTTCGAAGAGAACGTGGTTAAATGAGGAGGAATTTAACGCGAAAAAATTTGTTGTGTTGCTGTTATTTATTTTGTATTATTTTTAAATAAAATATTTTCGGTTAAGAGCTACGAATAAAATTTATTATTTTTTGCTTTTGGTATCGGAAATTTTCTGTTGAACTTACTCCAAGAGGTGAAGATTCGAATATTGTGCTAAAAGCAAGTTTAAAAGAAACATTACAAAGAAACGAACTTATTGGAAAGTGATACTTGATCCGGTTTCAATATTTCAATTAAAAATCGTTGTTTTCGATTTTTATTTTTAAACTTCTGTGTGCAATAACAAAAACGAAAGTGGTCTAAACCAATAATCACAACTGTTGAAAATTATGTTCAAAATGCATGGACGAATGGATACGTACCATGAAAAGAAAATTACTACAGAAATCAGCGTGGAACATCAAAATTATTAATTTTCTTATTGTATTTAAATTTGGTCGACAAAAAACAAAATAATTTCAAATGAACATGTCGTATGGTCACAGCACATTCTTAAATACTTTCTTTTTTCGTTAATAATACTTTGTTTTGTGTAATTTGATGTACTTTTAAACTCATCTTCACATTTTTTTTACAAATTGAGTGTACTACATTTCATTTGTTGAAATTTTCGAATAGGAAAACATTAGTTCATCCGTAAACATTGCATTGTTTACGACAAACAGCATTTTCATCTTATTCTCCATCGATTACTCAACCAAAAACAAACCTTTCACAGAATTTTGATTTATGACTCTATGAAACATAAGTTCTACCAATTATTCTACAAGTTTTTTCTTTTTAATTGTGGCAAATAACTTAAATAATATTGCGAATTTCGAAATATGCGAGAGGAAACTTTTTGTACGATTTATCTCGAATTGTTTTCAACTATTTTTCTTGTTGCCATTGGAACGCTTCGCACTAAATTCAAGGATTTTCGCTTAATTTTGATTAATAGGAAGTTAATAGTAGTGTTAGCACTTAAAATGGCTTTTTTTACGCGAACGATTTTTCGTTGAAAAACGACTTGTAAAATTTTCCAACCGGGACACAACTATCACTTCGGCAGTGGTTCTTTCGGTAGAATTCTCACACAAATTAAAACTCACGTGTAATTTACAAGGTTTCCACAAGAATTTTGATTAATAGAAAAGCTTTGAATTCAGTGTTTCATTTCTTAGTCTACTAGAAAAATGATCATCTTGTACTAGAAGTGATTACTCAACAGTTATTTATTCAAAAAAATTTTTTGAGTGAATTAACAATGAAAAGTCGTACGAGTCATACCTTTCTACGGAGTTTCTACGGACTAAAGCCCGTAAGCTTGAAAACTAAGCCCGGCAAGGTGAAGATTCTGGCCTCGGATCCCACTCGTGGCACTTATGGTCTCTTTTATAGTCATGTGCTCGTGGGTCATTGTTGTCAATTTTATTCACTTGCAATTATGAATTTTTCCAAGTTTATTTGTGTTAGTGTCTCAGCTGGTTCTTATCAGAATTTTTTGTCAAAAATGAATCCTATGTGCAATTTCTCTCATTATTTCGCTTTAAGAACACGTAAGAAAGAACACGTAATCAGTTGAGCTATTTCAAAATACGAATTGTGATTCTGATTCTAGCATAAATTACGAGAGAGACATATGTCATGTTACTTGCCCGGTGCCAATAGTAAATAATACTTTCGGTGCCAATAGCGCCGTTATTTAAAATAAGAGCATACATGTACCTACCTGTGGCGATTGCTCAAAAAACCAAAACCGTAAATGAAAATGTGATTAACGTCACAACGAAACTTCTGGTAACGTAAGTAGCCAGAACGGTTAAATGAAATGGATAAACTTTAGTACATTCAAATTCTGTACTCTGCACTGGTTATCACAATTTTCCATGTCATGTGTAAAATGATGAACAAGCACGGCTAAAGGATAACATTTCAAGAATGCAGAGCAAAATCTCTAGTTTACAAATAATTCGAATTTCACGATTTGCTTGAATTTTCGCGCCAAAATTCTAAGAATTTGTTGTTCAAATATGTATGTACGTTGGTCCGTGCATTGGTCAGTAACGAAAGAAGTAATAAATCTGGTTTTTATTTATTTACATCATTTTTCCAATATGACAGGTTAATGTACTTTGAATAATGATTTCTTAAATAATATTGATGTTTGGAAAAATCCCATATTTACGTCCAAAAGTAATTGTTTTTTTTACGAACATTTAATTAGCTTGCGCTATTAGGAAACTACAATATTTGGAAAATTTGTTGCGCACACGAATGTGCAATGTGCATCTTGAGGAGATTATTATTATTACAAAAATTCAACAATCTCACAAGTTTTGTTTGGAATATTTCGTCGGAATTATTCGTTGGGTATTAGGGAATTTGTTATTCAAATATTTCTTGATTGAATGTTATATTGACCTAAGATTGCTAAGCTCAAAGTTATGCACGGTCTTTACGTCGAATAAAATAATTAACTTAATATTTGTAGAAGCGTGGTTACGTCAAATAACAAAAATTAGCACCTCTTGGCTAAGTCGTTAGCATCTTTTAATTTTTCGTAAATGGAACCTTTGACTATTATTTTATCATTAACGTTACCACATTTGACAAAATGAAAAAATATGATGGTTTATGTAGTGCTAACGTTGAGATAGCAAAAAATTTACTGACGTTATATAAATAATATCAAGGACATGACACGAGCAAGACATAAAATTCGATTTTCATTTTTGGTCAAGGTAGAAATCTACCTTTTGCTGCATAACTAAAAGAGCATTAAATAATAGTTGAACCAAGGAATTTTATCGCGTAGGGTAAGTTCACCAGTTACGAGTCCCGTGCTAGTTACGAGCCTTTCTTTTGTTCTTTTTTGAGAACAAATAAAAGACAATAGACTACAATACGCTACTTTTCGGGCTCTAGGTTAAAAAGTATGACGTTTTGCTTTACAGATAAACTAACCAAACTTAACAATCTCTAAACTGCTCGAGAAGAAACCAAGGAAAGTATTTTTTTGTATAATAATAAGGTAAAACTAATGAAAGAATAATGATCTGGTTACGTTTGCTACCGAAAATCGATCAACTGCACAAGTCAAAACAGCATTTGAAATGCCGGTCAAATATTTTTGCTTGAATTTGGTTTGTATCTGAATTTAGAGAGAAATAACTTCATTTTTCAAAATTCAGAGTAATGCAAATGCTACCGCAAAATAACTTTTCAAAATGTTTATGTGTGAATTCCTCTGTCGTTTCAATTTCGGTAATTTTTAGATGTTTCGATATGTCTGTTGTTCCTAGTGATGGAGAAAACCAATACCAAATCAATCTTCAAAAACACTGAGACTCAGTTAGAAATTTTTGGATTTAGAATGTTTTGTTCTGATACACAATGTTCTACTAAGTCCCTAAGTGTTAGTTCGTTTAATATTACTGCTCTCATGCATGATAGATGCTACATTCATTTTATTGCATGTAACGCGTGGAACTTAAAATGTTTTCAATGAAATTAAATTGTAAGAAGGAAAACTGACTAAAAGTCGTTTTCAAATGTATTGAGGTAAATGGGAAAACATTCCCCACTCCGATCTCCCAGAATTTGCTCATTTCAGGGGAAAAACAGAGGAAGAAAACATTTATTTAAAATAAATGGCACTGCCCTCGTAACGAAGGGCAGTATATCAATCAATCGGTCAAGACATTCTTAGGACTAGTAATAAGCTGAATTTCAATATTTTACTATTCTTTGTCACTACTTTGGTTAATAATATGAATGGTTTTTACTAGTTGACACTGAGTTATTAAGTGAGGTCTTTAAGCTTCGATTTGTCTAAATTAAGTTTATCAAAAAATCTAACACATTTTGGCCATAACTGCTCTACCACCGAAGAACAGGCCATTGACGACCCACTCCCTAGGTCCGAACGTAGAATATTTATCGCTGTAGAATGATACATTTATTGTAGATCATGGCTTTCTCTTCACATATCGCCTTGTCTTGTTCCAAGTCATTTGTCTTACATCGAATGGTTGGATCGTTTATATACGCTTGTGGTGCTTTCGGATGGAATGCAATAATGTCACTGAATCTCGACTTGTCGTCAGTGTCCACTGCGTGAACCACTTCAAAGCACTCGAATTTTTTTTCTCTCAGCAGTTCAGAGATTGCACTTTTTACACTGTGATGTTTTGCGGTGATCAAGGAGTTATCAAATCATTGTTTCATTCATTGTTTCAGTGTCTCTGCCGCATTTTCGACAGAGGAAGGATGTGTTGTTTACTCCAGGAACACCGTTGAGATTAGCGTAATTTGTATTCAGTTTAATTGCTGCTACCCACTCGGACGATGACAGCGTGTTTTTGTTTTAAATGAAATCGTTACTTGCTGTAGATGTACGAAAGTGGATTACACCGGACCCCTGATATTTGAGTCTGCACCAGCTTTCGAAAGCATCCGTGCGAAGTGCTGCTCTCAAAACTTTGGTGTTGTCTCCGGTCACGGCGAGGGCTTTTGTACAAGATTCTATCTCTGCTTTACAGTCTGATATGGCGTCGTCGTTTTTAGCTAGCTTGGATGACAGACGGTGAATAGTGCTTGTTCTCATCTGTTGATATCACTTTAAATCAACTCACTTTCGTGGTTTAAAGTGATATCAATAGAAGAGAACAAGAAATCAAAGAATAAATGTCATTTCACTGTTGGGAATAATGCATTGAAAAGCGGCATTATTCCCAACAGTGAAATGACGTTTTTTCTTTGATTTTTCTTGACGCTCGAAATAATCCAAGGCCACGTAGTTCCTCGGCGAGTAAAATATGTGATCGTTGGTTCGTTGGGGTAGACCAATCATAGATTTTACCGTACGACGAATCATAACTTCGTCACCGTCGGTAACGTATTTCGGAATTTTGACGAGTGGTGCTGCTTGAACTGGATATACGAGCGTTGGAAAGGCGTATATAGCCATTCCATTGAAAAGTTGAAAAATGTGTTACGAGGGAACCTTCTTCTGGCTAAGAATGCAAAGGTTGGACTTCTTTCGCATGAAGGAGTTGTACATTGAACCTATAGAGGAATTTTCTTCATACAACACAAATCTCGTATGTGCACGGTTTAGCAAGAACACATGGTTCCCTCGCAACCTACCAATGGAATCGCCCAATCATTCAACTTGTTCAACCTTTAATCTGGCTTCTCCAACAAAGTTTAGTGACGGACGATCATTTTTTGCATCTCCTAACGGCAATAGCGATCTCAACTCCGGT
>CM055404.1:95961852-95975766 GCA_029228625.1 Pseudolycoriella hygida | reverse complement strand
TTCAATGGGCTCCCATGATTCCGACAGCGTGCGGAAACTCGAAGTAAGTCAAAAAACGTTCTCTGCGGACTATTCTGAAAGGATTTCATTAAACTTGCCTGAACATGACTCCTACCCTTGTACTAGTTTCACGCAATTACGCAAAAGTCTACGTTTTTCACTGTTTTTTAGATTTTTTGACTATTTTGATTTTGCGGAACCCCTAGATCACTCCGGATTGAGTTGCGTCCATAGACACTTTTTATCAGGGACCCATTTAGATTCGTTTTAACGCTGGTGCCCCAAACTTTCCGACACTTTACTTTTTTGGATTGCCGAAAATTTTTTTCGCTGAAAATTTTTTTTAGCTCAGATTCTTTCGTTTGCATGAAAAAATATGTTCAAAAATAAATAATGTTCTTGTCTTAAACATGGGGATTCAATGATAGCATATTTCCCAAGATGAAGTAAAGCTTTTAACAATATTAATAATAAATTCAACGCTGACTGATGCGTTGGTCTGTAAAAGTTACGAATGGAGCCTAATTCGTCATTAATCGGACTAGTGGTGCGGTTACTACTTAGGTACACACACGCTTCTATCCGGTTTTTACTTGTAGTGAAACCCACAATTAACTGGAGAACACTCCGCATATTTTCAAATCTTTTGTCAGTTAACTGATCAAAATTTAAATAAAATAATGACTTTGTTCTTTTAGCAGTTTTTTGACACCACGAAAACCTGCGCAGAAGAGCAAAGTTTAAAAAGTTCCTATTTAAATTTTGGTCAGTGTATGTCCTGAGGAAATAGTATCTCTTCAATCAAATCTAACTTGGTTAGAATAAAAAGTCGGTCTATTCTAACAATAAGAATCACGTTTTATCGAGCGTTTTATACAGTATATTCCTGTGCCTTTTTCAATCAAATTGAATTGACGGATGATGCCAAAAATACTATAAAAAGCTATTTGAAAGATAACTATTTCTTCCACCAAGCTAGAACAACTGCCTTGCACTTTTTAGTAGATTTGAGAAAACCGGTCTGAATTACACAACCTGTTCAATTAACAGCCAGCCACTTATTATTAAACAACTCTATTTTGATTCGCTAATGCTGTCACGTTTTTGGATTTGTTAAATCTAGTTACATTGTCGAGTTGACAACATATCAATAACTTGATTTATTCTACGAATTCATTTGTTTCTAAAAGTCACAAACAACGAATCATTTTGTGATGACAAACTAAAATTTTTCGATCAAATATATTGGACTCTAGTAAACATGCAATTACAATTTGTTCCGCCTTAAAATTAAATACAAAGTTAATTATTTTTGGCCAACAGTAGCTAGCGAAAAGCTCCTACGGCGGTGAAGGCATAAACTAGAATTGGTTGATTACCACGCCGCCGCGTTTCGTTCGACTAAATCTATTGATACCGCAGCGGTCTCTGGAACCGATACGATGTCATAACAAGCCGCCGCGGAATGTGAATTACAAAAATCAATTAGCCTTAAACCTTTATCAACCTTGAAATTGTAAAAACCATGTGTGTTACTCGTTAAGCGTTCTGCGAAATAATATATTCATTTATAAAAATTATTAAACAACAAAAAAGATGGTATGTCATCATGATTTGGTTTTAATTTTATGTCCTAGTGTCTTATAGGCAAACGTACTTGTGTTGTTAAACCATCTATAAATTCAAAAGTACATACAATAAATCATAAAGTGTTTGGGTTCATTTTGTAACATGACAGTAACAATTACAATTTTATTATTACATTCAGTTGTGTAAGATGTAAAGTATATTTACGTTTTTTTTAAATAAACTCGAATTTATATGACACATATTGAATCTGTGCTGTGTACTTTTAAACATTTTAAACATTGTAGAGAAAACATTCCAGATAGACAAGTTCACAATAAAGCATTGTAACGTATTTATTGAAATGATCACAAATGACAAAGACAGCGAATGAATTGAATAAAATTTTGCAATAATGTAACATCGACATGGACAGTTCACAATAGTAACATAACTCCTATTTAAATGCACTTTTTGGGTGGGCTGACACTTTGAGTTTTTTAACTCCATTTACGATGCACTTTTGAAAACGCATCAAATTTTTCAAATTTCTTTAATTTCGCGCCTTTTTTCGCATACAGAAGTATATACACACGTACAGATGTGGTTAGATATTGTTGCAAAATTTTATTCAATTGAAGTGCGAAATAGAAACTTAACGTAGGTCAACGCTAATTGTTTGGTTAGCTTAACCAGTTTTTTTACTGCCACAATCTTCAATGAAATAATGAGTTTACGATGATGAGTTGAGTTTGAGTTACGTAAGTTGTTTTACAAAGTATACGAATGTTACTAGAATTGAAATGTTGAACAAGCTGCAAGCCGAGCTTTTTAAAGTTAGCACGGGGGTAGTTTTGCCCTTCCATTACTCGTTTTCTGTCTTTATTTCAATAACCCAGTTTACGATTTGTAAATAGCTGAAGACTTCGTCGAAAAACGGCGACGTAATAGTGAAAAATCGCTCATTCACTCACAAATGTCTTTGAATCCTATGACTTATTCCAGTATTTACCCCGTGTCAATTCTCGTTTCATGTAAAGGATTTCTCATTTACACGATTTCAATTTTATCTAGGAAAGTATTCGTAGGTCGGGCAGTTTTACGACAATAGACAGTTGCTGTATTTTGATTAATTGATTTTTTATTGGAGGGGAGGGCACACACGAAAATACTAAGAATAAAAAACTACTCCTTGTATTCTTCACTAGCCAGTCTCCCAGCCATTTCACCCTTAAGCTTGCAAGGGCTGGACAGTCCAACAGGAAGTGCTTAGTTGCTTAGGGTACGTCATTGCACATTCTACAGTTCGTGTCACTGCTGAGTCCCATCTTATTCACTGATATCTTAGCGTGTTAGCATTCCTACTGTCCTGCTGTTCATTCATTCATTCATTTCTTAATAATCACATTATGCCAAGGTTTCCCTCATGCAACTAAGTTAGGCATAATCTAGAACACTTTTTTCTTTTTTTTAATAAGGGTGGGGAAATCTTCATAGACACCCTGTCCTCCCGGACCAAGGTAGTATTGGATTCCATTCTTCAATGACCTACCAACTAAAACCCCCTTCCTTAGTCTTCATGCTCTCTTCTCTTCAGAATTACTTCGGGGACGGGCTGTGCTTTCGCACATATTCTCTCAGATCAACTGGCAGTCTTCTTTCATCGTCTCTCCATGCACTTTGCAGCTTACCCATTATTTTCGCAACTACATTATCCGCTACTCTCCACACCTCGCTATGTTTTCGGCATTTAAACTTGACCTACTCTACCTTGACCTACAGTTATCAGCTCACCTCGCTCTTGTCCGAAGCGGGAACTGTCAAATAACACGTGCTCCGCAGTATCTTCCTCTCCCTCGCATTACGTGCAGAAAGGTGACAATGTGAATCCAAACCTGTGCATGTATTTCCTGAAGCATCCGTGGCCCGACAGAAACTGTGTCAATTGGAAATTTACCTATTCATGTTTCCTCTGTACCCATATCGTTATGTTTGGTATGAGTCTATGGGCCCACCTTTCCTTGTCAGAGGAGTCCCACTCTTGCTGCCACTGTCTCATTGATTCGACTCTTAATTTCTGCGGTAGTCCAGCATAACACCAAGGTATTTTAATTGGCGAGTGGGTGTAATTTCTTCCCCGTCGATGTTCAATACGAAGCGCTCAGTTTTTTTGCAGTTACTCACACGATCACGGTTTTCTGGTGGGCCAGCTTCAGTTTTGCTGTTGTCATCCAGTTTTCGACAATTTCTAGCGTCTTCATCGTAACTACCTCCACCTCCATCTTCGACGTTCCAGATACCGTGAGGATCAAGTCGTCGGCAAAAGCAATCGCCTTAGCGCTTCTTGGCAGTTTCAGCTGCAGCGCTGTGTCATACATTACATTCCACAGCGTTGGTCCTAATATGGATCCCTGTGGTACTCTAGCTGTGATGTCTACTGTCTTTTTCCCTTCGTAAGTATCGTAGCTTAGCTCTCGTTGCTCGAAGTAGCTTTTCGTCATCCTGCAGAGGAAATCGAGGACTCTCATTGCATGCAACGCCTTGGCTATCTCCATCCAACTTGCGCTGTTAACGGCATTTCTGACGTCTATCGTCGTTACAGCACAGAAGCGGTTAACCATAATCTGGAACCCTGTAAGGGCTCATGAAATCTGTGGTAGTCTTTGCATCCTTCCAAGAACTCCTTGACCTACCCATTGGAGTCCAGCCTGTTCCCAAGAATTTTTACAAAAAACGTCAGTGTTTGGAATTTCGTTTCCGAATTTTGGGACCCAAAAGTAGTTCAGAAAACAGCTCCTCAGCCTTCAACTAGATCCTTCCCCTCAGTCGACTATTAAGAAAACCATGTTTTATCATACATTTTCAAGAACTTTCCGAAATCAGAGCTAATTTAATCATCATTCACTTTTAGTAAAATTTGGAACACAAAATTGGCCTTATATATAAAACATAGCCAAAGACCCGTACGTATCGGAATAGATGTCGCAAAAAGACTCGAACGCATCTAAATATAGAAATGAGCAAACAATCCAATGTTTTGTGCTCTTCTATTAACTATAAGAATTTCAAAGATCCATAGAGATTACCGAAGGTAATGCAAAGGCCCTACCGAAGTAGGTCTGAGACCATTGATTTTGATGTCCTAAATGTTCTACCCTGCACCATATCAAAAAGAGACCCGCGTAGATTCTTGTAGAACTATTTTCTCTGAAATGTAATTCTCACCAACTTTGCCTTAAGAAGCAAACTTCAAACTGCCGTAATTTTATGTGTCTTCCCTCTCAATTCTAGATGTTGCTTTATCCCGGGATTTGATAATTTTTCCCTAAAACCCTGCAACACGTGTTCTCTCAAATTTTGTTCTCTATAACTTTGCCTTTGGAAGCAACTTTCTAACTGCCATAGTTTTGGAGATATGGGTCATCCCTCCTAATTCTAGAAGTGGTCATATACCAAGATTGTGTCATGTTTCCTTAAAACCCTGACACGCCTTTTCTCTAAAATTTTATTCTCTACAACTTTACCTTTGACAGTAAATCTCCATATTGCATAGTTGAGCAAATTTAAACGAGAAACCTTCTGCTTTCGCATATGACCAAGAAATTCAATTTCGTCAATTCCAGTGGTCTCACTGCTCAGACCACTGACCCAATTTCCACAAAAATTTTTTCCTAGCTTTGTGAGATCAAATGCTTTCATTTGACACCAACCATGTTTTTCATCACTTTTTCGACCAATATCTCCGGAACCACATGACCGATTTTGCTCATCTTTGAACTTGAATCATGTGACATATGTACATACCTTTCAGAGAAAGAAAGTTTAGGGTGATCGGTGCAGAAAAAAACGATAGGACGGACAAACGGGCTTTTTTTCGCTGATTCGTCATCTCTAGATGATATCAAATGCATCCTCCCCACTCCCGCCTCGATGTACTCCATGTTGCAATAAAATTGTTTATAGTAAACGTATAGGACCTTTGTACTTCGTACGGGTCCAAAAAAACTACAAATTGATTTTGTAATAAGTTGACGTCGGAATCGGTAGTTTAGTTACCTTTGCTCATCGTCATTATTAACAATTATACAATTAAAAAAATTAAGTTATCACATTTAAAACAGGGATCAATTATTAGACGAACATAGAAGTTGACATAGAAATTAGCTCATCGTTCCATCAAGCACCAACGTCTCCTGTAGCTAATAGTCCACCTGAAACAAAAAGGATTAGCAGAAACTAGTCGCCTAGACTATCTGTTTTTGCGCAAGTCGACGAGACTTAGAGTTACATTTGAGAGTCGTGATACCCGAGTTGACTAATCAGCTTTTGATTAGAGTGAGAACCAAAGGTTCAGTTTACGAAATTCTGATCTTACCATTAAGCTTATACGTAACAATCACGGTTTTTTTAATAGAAGAATATCGGGAGGGAGCTAATTGAAGGCTGAGGAACTGTTTTCTGAACTCCTCCTCCGATCAGAAATTATTTTGTTTGTACATTTTCCGAATGATAGACTTGATTTTGATGACACCACACACAAAAAACCAACGAAACGGATTAGCTGGGTTTCCACCGAGAATATCCGGGTTCAATCCTGGTGGGGACAAATTCTGTATAGGATTTTTCTTCAATGTATAGCATGAAAGTAACGTTCCTAGGCACACCCAGGCTTCATAATTTGGGTAGTTGTGAATTTGGTGCCGCAACGAATCGTACATAAAAGAACGACAAATATGACGTCACCCACATTCGATTAATTCTGTGTACAATTATCTGAGTCTGACTTTGGACGGAGATATAATTAGCACCAGAAGAAATCCTAACGGTACATACAATGCTAGCTACCGTTAGGCGTGGTTCGGAATTCACGTTAAGCATGTGGACCAAAAAAGCCTGCCGGTAAAACACTTTGATGAAGCAAACCAGCCCTACTAGTTTCCGCCCTAGTACACCATAGATGGCACTAAGTTTGTGTGCAATTTACCACTAACACAGTAAAAACGTCGGTAACGAAAGGATCTCTAAGAGAATACATGTAAGCAAAAGCTCACAAAAAAGAAAAATTGCGGAACTAGTAAATAAAATGATCTAGCCTCTGACCCGGACGTGTTGTATTATTATTATTACATACAAAAAACCATGATACTAATGTGTCAAACAGTGAAAAAATTCACTTTTGAGGACCTAAAAGGATTTTTGGCGAAAAATGAGATAAAGTTTATTCCATTTATCCAAAAAAAAGAAAAATAAAATTCAAATTCAAAAATTTTATGTAATAAATGGAATGAACGGAATAAATAAAGTGAGAGACCCCTCGATATTTTCATAAAACTTTTTCACGGTGCAAGAAGGAACCTAAAAATTCATTCTATATAGTTCGTTTTGCTGCGTATTATATTAAATGAATTGATCGAATAAGTGCGCTGTTCACCTAAAGATAACTTCTTATTTTTTTACAGTTTTTACTACGATTTTACGATTAATAAGATTAGAAATACTCATTTCTTTCTCTGCTCTTGCTGAAGCCAATGCATATTGCTTATCATTACTAATCTTCTTCCCTATCCCAAAGAAAGCCATTCCTAAATTCGTTCTATATGTCCGTTTGTAATTTAAATACCCCCTGCTGCTACCTACAACCGCAGTCAACCTTACTCTATCACACCAAACGAACAAAAAAAAGTTGCTCGTGTAAGGAAATATATTTGGATAATTTTATTCTTAGTTTAAAAGAAAATGAAAGGCGTGCCAAAGACTGAAAGCAAAGATTGGTAAATCCAATTCAAAGAAAAAATGCAATTCTTGCACAATGTTTGTGCTCAATCCTGTTTTAATATAAGCCTGTTGTAAAACTATTAAAATAATTTCGTTTTCCTCGTCGTTTTTTATAGCTACTTGAAGCTAAACACCCTTTTATAGCATAAATTCTCCTATGTTCAATAAATGACTAAGATTTGTAATTCGAAAATGTTATGTCGTAAAAATGCGTAACAAATCAGATATTTTTCAACTTGAGTTACTAGCATTCATTTATGTGTCAGGTGAAACTTACTTTCAGAATATATGATACGAGATGGTACACAGGTAGGCAGACTTTTTAAGAATAACTTAGATTTCGACTCTGATAGTTGAATCTGAATTGCAAAGTTACTAATCTCGCAGATCTTATGCGTTTGTGTAAGCCTAAGTATAAGCTGCAGAAGATCGTTGAAAAAAAATTGCATGCGAAAAATAATTTGTAATATCTTCATTTAAATGACCTTAAGGTACTGTTTTATCAGACCACACGACAAAGATGATTTTTTTAATGCAAGTAATTGATTATAAAGTATTACAACCTAAAAAAAACTGGTTTATAACAAAGTACAATAGACCTCGTTTTGAAATTTTATTTTACACTGTCCATAGCATTGTGTACGAGCATCAGACACACGCTGTTCAATTGATACTTACTTTTATTGTAACTTTTTCTCTCATGGAAACGATTGTTCATTACGGTCATTATAAAGGTTATAAATAACCATAACCAAAGACCCGTACGTAGGACATCTGATACCATTGATATCGTTGGCCGAAATGTTATCTCTTACACCATATCACAAACAGAACCAACGTAGTTTTTCCGAAAAATCCTTTGGCAAACAACTTTAAGAAGGGGAGAAATCACATTGCCGTTGTGTAAGTTTAATAAATTCAGGTGCGAGTTTTTGACTATGTGTATAGCTTCGTTGTATTCTATATTCCATAGGCGTCTCACTTCTTTGATCAATTTAAGGGTCGTTATATCAATGGAATGTTTGGTGTCAGAAATATGTTTCCCAACAGTCTTTTTTTTCGTTTCCAATTAGCAGATTTTATAAGTTCATTGAAACGGAAAAGAAGTTGTCGGATGTTCATACCAAAGTAGTACCTTTTAGGGAAACAAGGACATTCCTCAGAGTTAGGTCATTTCTGTGGTTAATCTGTATGTTGTATTCCTGATATAATTTCAATAGAATCCATCTTTTCTTCAAACATACGATGCACTATGTCAAATTTGTCAGATGTCACAGATGTCATCAACATATCTGTGATAAATTCTAGGAAAATTCGGATTTTTGGACATTGACATTTCAAAATCGCTCATAAATAATTCAGCGATGAAACTCGATAAAGTGTTGCCTATGCTAGTACCTTGAGTTTGTTTGTAATATAAACCACGGAAATGGAGCACAAATCGCTTCATGCACACATGGGCAAGATCAACATAAGCATCAACTAAGTCCGATCCAACATCATTTTCAACAAGCCATTTCCTCAACAGTTCAATAGAATAAGGGATGGGAATGCTAGGATACAACGATGTAACGTCGAACGAGCCAATTTCTTCATTTCTGAAAATTTTCACTCCATTAATTTTTTTGGCAAAGTCAAGGCCATTAATTACTGCTTTACTCTCTGGTGCAGGCAACGAATTAAAAATGGCTGACAATTTTTTAGCTATTTTTTCAGAAGGAGCATTTACGTTAGACGCCTCTGGCCTATCTTTATAGTCACCATCTGCATCTTTTTCTTTGTGATGTTTCATTAATACATACAGACATGCGACCCTTGGGCTACTAACTTTCCAAAATTTTAATTCTTTTTCTGGTACCTCACATAATGTACTCCCATGTTTCTTTAACACATCGTCGACTTCTTTAACGTCTTTTTAAATGGGTCAGAAGACATTTTTTTGTACGGGCCGCTGGAAATTGTTTTATTAAATTAAGTAGCTGTCTAACTGTCATAGTTCTAGATATATGAGTCATCCCTCCCGATTCTAGAAGTTGCTTAATCCCAAGGACTGGGACATTTTCCGGGAGACAACTGAAATAAGTGCTCTCTAAAATTTTATTCTCTACAACTTTGCCTTCGGAAGCAACTTTCTAACCCTCATATTTCTAGATATAGGGGTCATCAGTCCAAATTCCAGCCATAGTCATATCTCAGGATTGGGCCATTTTTCCCAAAGTCCTGAAACAATTGTTCTAAAAAAAAATGTTATTCTTTACAACTTTGCCTTTGACAGTAAATCTCCATATTGCATAGTTGAGCAAATATGCGTTTGCATATGTTAGAAAAACTCAATTTCGTCCATTCCATTGATCCCAGCGCTCAGATCACTGGCCCGATTTCCACAGCAATTTTTTCTCAGTTCTGCGAGATGAAATTTGACACCAAAATGAACACCGTCCTTGCTGTACCTGTTGAGATATTTGCGAAAAAAGTTTCAGCGACCCTTGAAAATCCATGTTTTTGGACACTTCTTCGACCACACGTACGGAACTGCTTGACCGTTTTGGTCATCTTCGAACATGAATCATGAGACATATATGTACCCTTCAGGGGAAAAGTGGGGACGGACGTACATTTTTTTGCTGATTCGTCATCTCTAGACGATAATAAACGTATCCCCTAACTCCCGTCTCGATCTACCCCATGTTACATCAAAATTGTTTGTAGTAAACGCATAGGACCTTTTACTTCGTACGGGTCCAATACAAGAGTCATTTTTAATAGGAACGCAGCTAAAGGTAAGTGACAATGCGATCATATAGCTTTCAAACTGATTTCAAACTAAATGTTCTGGTTGAACGATACACAAAACACGATATACAAAACACTAATATATTATGTACGTCGTCACTAGGAAGAAGATATGAATGTTTGTTATGTCCACAACCAATAACCATGAATATGGTCAAAAATGATTTTTTCAACGTGGCTTTGCGTCACGAAATATTTATGAAGATACCCCTTTCGTGTGCGGCTGAGTTTGCTAAACTTTACGTTAAACGCTAAACGTTATAAAGGCATTTAAATATTTTTCCGCTAGGCACCGAATCTTTCGCAGTGAGGTGTCGGAATGAGACCACTTAGTACAATCGTTATACCTATGCTATGACATGACGTCACAAGCTAGCGAAGTTCTTGTATTTCATCAAGTCCGTGCTCATGTCGATTTAAGAGTCCAATCCCAATGTTCTCATAGTTTTACTAACTCTGAGACTCAATCAATTCTGGTTTAAAGTTCTAAGTCGAAATTTACGTTTCGGAAGGGATTTTACAGTTTTTTTTTAAATTATTTTTTCTTTGCAGACAAAAATGGGAAAAAGTTGACATCGTTGAAAATGAAAATGGAACAATTAGTTTTAATCAGAAGAGAGTTTACATTTTCAACGAAGAAATGTCTAACGGATCGGAAGATGACGTTGTCATTGTGCCAAATATTCCTATGTTAAGTGCTACATCACAAAGCAAACACGCCGCTAGGTATGAGATTTCATTCACAAAAAATCGAAATGTATTAACTTCTCACTTACAGATTTTTACGACTAGCAATGGCAAGCATAATGGACATTCTCAAAATCAAGCCATTCGTAGAGGTCTCTGTGGGTCAATTGCTTTGGGGATACGAAGATCCTTTGCTTAAATTGGCAAAAGATGTTGTGCCGAAAGAACAAAAGCTTCCTTACGAAGAGTTCGGATTGATGTACGGAAAAAATAGCACGTCTCAGGTACACACAACAAGTTTAAAAATATTGTTGAATTAAAATCGAAAATTAACTCAAAACATTTGTTTAGGATCGCGTAACTGTTTTCTCAGGTGTTGAAGATATTACCAAATTCGGTATCATTGATAAATACAATGGACGGTCACACCTACCTCATTGGTTAAGCGATGAGTGCAATCGATTGAATGGCACTGATGGCTCGATTTTCCCTCCACACATCACCAAAAATACAACTTTATACGTTTACGAAAAGGATCTTTGTCGACTGCTTCCGTTGGAATTTGAAGATGAAGTAATAACTAGACATGGAGTGCCGGGATATCGTTTTACGCCCAATGTTCGTGTGTTTGAATCAGTTGATAGAAATCCTGATAACATGTGTTTCTGTCCAGCTGGACCACCCTGTGCTCCCAATGGACTTTTTAATGTTTCATTGTGTCAATACGGTAGGAAGATTAAAAACTTAGCTTTTTCAGTGTTGCCATTCAGAATTGTATTCTGTGGCAACACTGAAAGAGTATTCTATTTCATCACTCGATGAGAAACATTTATTGCTAATTTCAGACTCACCGATTTTGTTAAGTTTTCCTCACTTTTATTTGGCCGACCAAACTCTTCGCACAGCTGTCGAGGGTATCTCACCTCCAGAAAAAGATAAGCATCAGCTCTACATTGACGTTCAACCGGTATGGATTGTCATTTGAAGTTATGTCAGTCGAAATAACTTTTTTTAATTAATAATAGGAAATGGGCACAGCCCTTCGAGCAAGGGCTAGAATTCAAATCAATTTGGCTGTTAGTCAAGTGGTCGACATCAAGCAAGTAGCAAATTTCCCCGACATCGTGTTCCCAATTTTATGGTTCGAAGAAGGTATTGACGGTCTACCGGAGGAAATTACGGATTTAATGAATTTGGCAACAACGGTACCACCGAAAGCGCGATCCATTTTGATGGTTGCTTTATTTGCATTGGGAACAGTCTTACTAATTGTTGCAGTTACATGCTTAGTGCGTAGCTCTCATCGACAAAGTACGTTACATTTAGACGCATCGAATTTCTTAGCTACCGCATCAGTTGATCAGGCGAAGAAGAAAGCCAAAATGGAGAATGCTGCAAAGCATTAGATATTTAGATTTTTCGAATTTTTAGAACTTTCAAGGAAATACTTTATTTTTGATAGGACACATAGAAATTTTATACGAAAATTATAAAAAATAGTGAAAAAGCAATCGGAAATCGATTGTGATTTGCCAAACGAAAAACATTTGAAAACGTTTTGCTCAAAAAAAAATTAGACAATACAAGTTTACAACCAGACTATG
Source organism: Pseudolycoriella hygida (assembly GCA_029228625.1). Lineage (NCBI taxonomy): Eukaryota > Metazoa > Arthropoda > Insecta > Diptera > Sciaridae > Pseudolycoriella > Pseudolycoriella hygida. The sequence goes on along the minus strand of CM055404.1, from coordinate 95,963,341 downwards.
AAAGCGAAAGAGATGACTTTTATTTTATTTTTTACTGTAACTACGTCCTGCTCAAAGCTGCTGAGCGATTTGTATTCGCCTTTATTATACCATCCAATAACATGGTAATTGTTAAAAATTACTTTACATTCCTAGTGAAGAAAGCTTACTACCAAGGAAAACTCAGTCTCGTAATGTAAATGTGAAAAAATTAGCTCTTGACTCGAAACAAAGAAACAATTTCAGATAACTGTAGTCCCTCTTGGAATTTTATATTATGCCCTTTTGAAATACGAAATCACCCCAAACCCATCCCTCCTAAGCACTCTTTCGTGAAGTTCATTTAAAAACGATTTAATTAATTCAGTTACAAGGACAAAATTTAGTTCATTCGCAACAATAGTGCGTAGACATGTATATAAGCGGTGTATACGCACGAGTACAAGCTCCGAGTGTTAGTATAACCGCTTATATACACGTCTATTCAGTACGATGCTTTAATGCATAAGCTGGAGGTGTGTTAGTTTAACCGTTCACGTTTTTAGGTGCGCTGGTTTAACTGATTTATATACGGTCTTAACCGACTTTTACACTCTACTAACACACCGACAGCGGATGCATTATAAATGTTATACACTTGTCACGAAGCAGTCGAGGTTCACCGAGACTCTTCGTGACAGGTGTGTATCCTTTTTTATCATATAAGCGAAAACGGGACGACAACATAGAACAGAAGAGACATTTCGTATTACACTCCCTAGTCGATACGATTTGACATCCGAACAACGCGCGTATGTGATAAAAGTTATTTACACGCGTTAGGGTCGAATATGATGTTTTTTTTGCATTTGTTTTTTTGATCTTTCGGGTGTTAAGTTGGCGTAAGTATTTCCACACGCCAAGCGTTGAGAAAAGCAAGTTCCAGTTTTCCTCCCTAGGCACAGTAAAAATGATTTAAGAATAAGAATATGGTGAATGGTGAGGCGTTGACATGCAACCATCAAAACATCACAATCGGATTAGACTGTATAAGACGGACCTAAATGCCAGAAAAGCGATTTTTTTTCTGTGAATAATTGGTAACCACTCTTCAAGCATAGCGGATGATGAAAGAATTCTAAAGAAAAGCTTTTGGATGACCCCAATAACATTTAGGAAGCTGTAGTGACGTCGAAGGATTTGAGAATGTAAAAGAGGTTCCGTTACGATAAATTTTTGTTGACATTTATTTTAAAATTTATCTTCGGTTTGTGGTGAAAATTATTTATTGCTAATCATACGATGCAATGAAGAGAATAGTAAGTTCAATCATTTTAATTAAGTTAATGAATATAGACGTATTTTTGTACATAAAATTCTTTTGTATTGTGTTGCAAACAATCTTTTTTATTTATTTAAGGGGACTTGAAAATATTTTTTTTTTGGATTTCGGAACAATAGTTTATTTATAACGTTACAGTAATTATAATTTTAAAATTCATTTGTGATAAAAAAAGAAAAATGAAAATTG
>CM055404.1:95937320-95948259 GCA_029228625.1 Pseudolycoriella hygida | reverse complement strand
TAGCTAACTTTGTGCCACTACTTAATTCCTTCCTGTTAACCACATGAGACCTCAACTGACTGGCCACCGCATTTCCTCAAATTCCCTAACTAACTGGCCATCCTCTGAAAACATGGCTCCTAAATATTTAAACTCAGAAACCTGTTCCAACTGCTCCCCATTTAAACTGCACACTACGTCTTTCCTAAATTTGCCAACATGCATAACCTTTGTTTTGCCGACGCTTATCTTCATCCCGTACTCCTCACATGCTACATTCAGGCAGTCAATCCCCCTCTGCAAATCATCGGCATTATCTGCTAATAGGGTTAAATCATCCGCATAGGCAAGGATTTTCATAATTACATCCCCAATTTCCACATTCCCCTGCAAATTTGCCTGCTTGATGATTTTGTCCATGAAAATTATGAACAGAAGAGGAGAGAGACAACAACCCTGACGAACGCCCTCATTAACCTCGACAGCCTCACTAATTTCACCATCTATCCTTACCGCAGCCTTGCTCCCTGAGTAGATGCTTTTAATGGCGCCCAGTAAACCTCCATTAATCCCGTATTCGCTAAGCACCTCGAACAGCTTTTGCCTCGGTACCCGATCAAATGCCTTTTCCAAGTCGATGATGCATAAGTACAGATCAATATTCCTCTCAAAGAGCTTTTCTATAGCCTGCCTAAGACAAAAGATCTGATCCTGACACCCTCTCAGAGGTCTGAAACCACTCTGAGCCTCGTCCAGAACCTCTTCCACTATACCCCTAACCCGATCTACTAGCACACTAGCATAAACCTTTCCGACCACGCTCAAAAGTGAAATCCCTCTGTAGTTGCTACAAACTTTACGGTTGCCCTTCTTAAAGATCGGAGCAATAACACCGAAGCTCCAGTCAGCGGGTACTACTGAGAACTTCATGGCTAAATTAAAAATCCTACAAAGCCATTGGATCCCACCAGACCCGCTATTCTTAATAAATTCTGTCCTAATTTCGTCTACACCTGCGGATTTTCCTGCCTTCAGCCTGCTGACCTTTCGTGTCACCTCCTCTAATGTAATTTCTTCCTCACCCTCCGAGTTAGCAAACTGATTTCTGTCAGGTGCCACTACCGGATTGACAGATGCAAATAGATCCTGAAAGTAATCACGCCAGGTTTCCAGTACTTCTCCCTTACCCGTAATTAACTGGCCATCTTTACCCAAAATGCTACCGCAGCCCTCCTTTTCACCACCACGCCTAATATCCTTAATCGTCGACCAGAATTTTTTACCCTTTCCTTGACCTGCTTCTTCCAATTCTTCTCCGAACCTCTTCCACGCGAAGTCCTTTGCTCCTTTAACTAGAGCCTTAACCGCCTGACTACAAGCCCTGTAAGCTCCTTTCTTCTCATCCGTTTTATCCTGTAACCAAACCAAATAAAGCTTTCTTTTCTCCAACACAGCCTTTTTGATATCGGCGTTCCACCAACCCGTCCTTTTGTTCCTACCTCCGCTAGAGACGCTACCCAGACATTCCTCAGCTGCACTCAAAACAAATTCCTTAAAATTTGCCCACTCAGCCTCGATGTCCCCGCAGTCCAAAGGAAGCCCCTCAAAACCTTCTGTGAACTTTGCCATGAAACGAGCCCTAACTTCCTCCTCCTTGAACTTTTCTACGCGAAATCCGCGAACTACCTTTTTCTTCCTTTTAGCCTGACAGAGTTTACCAACCGACAGATGTGCACCCAAAAGATAGTGGTCCGAGCCGAAGGTGAAACCCCTGAAAACACGCGTGTCACATATTTCCTGCCTCTTGTCCTGTTCTATAATTACGTAATCAATTATTGACTTATGATCCCAACTTTCATTGACGTAAGTGTACCGGTGGATCCATTTGTGCTTAAAGAAAGAGCTGGTTACTGCTAACCCATTGAAATCACAGAAATCTAACAACCGCTTTCCATTTGAGTTCAAAGTATCTTCCCCGAATTTGCCTACCACCCTTTCATAACCTGCATTGGTTTTACTGTTTCCTATCCTCGCATTAAAATCGCCCAACAAAACCACACACTCACTTCGCCTTTTTGCCACAACATCTCCTAACTGCTCGTAAAAGGCGTCGAGGTCGCCAGCATTGCTACCCTCGCATGGGCTATAAACACTAACCAGCCGATAAATACCCCCAGCTAACTTAATAGATATCCACATAATCCTTTCATTTACGCAGCGAACATTCAAGACAAATTTTTCTAATTCCTGCTTGATAGCCATTCCAACTCCCCAGTTTGCCCTACCAGACTGAACGCCAGACAAAAACACTTTATAGCCGCCCACCTGCTCTTCTCGCTGTCCCTTAGTTCTAATGTCGCTCAATGCTAAGATATCTACACCGTAATCCTCAGCCAATTCTACCATTTCATTCTTGCGACACCGAAAACCCCCATTCACGTTTAGACTTCCAATAAACAAACCACCAACCTTTTTACATTGCCTGACCGTCAAAGAAGAAGCAAACAAAAAAAAATAAAAATAGTATAAAAGATGAAGAATAGATAATAAATCAATAAATTTACTTGTCAAAAAGATATATGTTGAACGAAAAATGGTGCATCAGTCGTCATGGATCGGAAATCTAGCTTTGGCTTTGTTTATTTCGTCGTTTCTTTGTATCCATTGCTTGTTTACTGTTAGTGTCATTCTCCCGTTTACGTTTATAGCTTTTATCGGATTGTGACGAATTTTCCAGCGGCGATAGCCCAATCAGATCGTTGAGAAAACGGATTGAGTGAACTGCTACCATTTGTTCATTTGAAGGTAGCGAGACGTAGCATATTCCATCCCTTGTATGAAGTTTCGATAATTGGCTGTTCTGCTTAGGCACCGCACACGAACGGAAAATTTTGTAGTTTGACGGAGTCAGATTTTCTTTAACGAAGACACGATTTTCTGACTCGTATCCAATATCTTTAAGGCATAGAGTCTTGTACGCCAGATATTTGTCCATGAATTTTGCTTTCTCTGTAGGTGAACTGAATTTGACCAGAATAAGCGGTTCCCGTGGTATTGCACCACTACGTGAGGCTTCCTTTGCGTTATGCTCCGCTGTTCTGCGACTACGGTTGATTCCGGTCTTGTTTAGACGAAATGAGGTGACGTTTTCCTTAGAGAATCGGAAATTGATAACAGAAGCAATTTTGCCAACGATTTCTATGCACGATTCATCTCCACAGTCGGAATACCAGAAATGACAAGCTCATTGTTCCTCTGCATTCGAGCTATGGTATCCTCAAGCCTTGACATGCGGTTTGATTGTGACGCTTTTTCCGAATCAAATCGCATATTGCTGGTTTTAAGGTTAGACTTCAATGTTTCGATGTCTTCTTTAAATTCGACCCGCATTTGATTCATTTCTTGTTTTAGTCCTTTTACAATCTCGTGGGAAAGTTTTTCATTTTCTTTTGTAATGTAAGCAGCAACGTCGTTGAATGAATTCAAATTCATGACGAATAAAATTTTTATTTAACTTTGTTCGTCCCACGTGTAGGACAATGAGCTACCAGTGCAAAATTGATGTAAAAGCCAGCAATGAAAAATAGCACCAACGATTTCCCGTTACGACAGTAAATTATTGATTATAGTTGGATTTAGTGCATTACCATTAAAATTAGCACGGCACAATTAAATATTAACCAGGACGTTTTCTTAATTTTTTATTTTTTTTTGTGCGCTGAGTAGAATTCTATTGTATCGTTGACGATATCGTTGAAAATATTACATGAGGAAGAACAGGGATACAGGCACTACAGGCTTGAAAATTTGAAAAAAATTATATCTTTTTTCTCAAAATAATTTTTTACAAATTTCAAACATCCTAAGGAAAGCCACCTTTCATATTTCATGCCTTGGTTTTGTTGCGATGCAAGGAAATTCCATCAAAAAATCTTTTTTTTATGTTGAAATAATTTTTTTAATTGATGTAAGTATTTTTATTGAAAGCTCCTTTAGAGTACATTATCAAACACTTCGTGCTTTTAAATTTATGTATTAACATGACTTAGATAAACACTTTTTCCTTATTTTCTTTCTTCAATTTTCAAACATTTAAGTTGTTTTTTTCTTCATTTTTTTGGTAACTCAGTTGGAAACTTATATAAAAAGAATTATCGGAGTTATTATACAATTTTCATTTTAAAATTTATCTGCAGAATTAGTCGCATTCCAACAAAAACTTCCAATAGAATTAAAAATTCTAGAAATAATTTTTTTACATTGTCTGTTGATTGTTTTAATTACTTGTAACAAATTAACCTCTGGAACATAAACTTCGAAGTGAATGTATAAGTGGGAATACATTTTTTAAAACAAGTCAAAACATTTTCTTGTACACAAAATGGGTCGATTGTTCCACTTTTTATTTTCATGTTCCGATTATCGACTTTAATCACTTAACTATAAAATCGTTTACTTTACACGATAATATCGGACTCGGTATAATATATTCTTGTGAGTTTTCAAGACCGAAAAAAGTTGCCATAAAATATTATTCCTTCATACCGTAGATTTTCCGTTCGTATGCATATTTATATTCACATTGGAATTGAGAAGTTCCAAAGTATGAACATGAACCGCTCGAGTGACGTAAATCTACAGGCAGATATTAACATAACAAAAAGTAAGACATTTTTCATTTGAGAGACATTAAATTGTAAGAAAAATTTGTCCTTTTTCCCTAACACGAATCTCGCAATTCGAGCAACTTTTGATGAAGCCGTATATACCAGTTGATTCACGAGCACATAGAAGACATGATTGAAGAACGAGCTTCACAAGCTAGTGTTGTGTCTTCGCCAAGTCGGCAAATAATCCAATATTATGTGTTTCTGCACGAGGATTTTGAGCGGATTTTCAACGATCTGCAGCAGATACACAGAAGGATATTCTTTGATATTCTGAAAATTCGAACGATCTTGATGAGGATTTCCTACGAGTTTATGGATTTTCTATGAAGTGTATCTGCCTAACATTATTTTATTTTATTTTTTTTTTTTTGTGTTTGTGGACCAGCTGATGAAGTCAACGTGAACAAAAGCTGCACAAATTGTGAGTGTACAATTTTTTTACAACCTCACAAAATTATAGAATAGTTTGAGATGCCGTGCCGCTTACGGTTTTATAATTTTTTTTAAATTTATTATTACTTTCGATTTGAATTCGTAAATATTACTTCTCTATTATCATCAAATTTTATTTTTTAAGTTTTTTACTTCTTTATCATTTTTTTTTCAATTAAATTACTATAAAAGTGATAACAATTTATGTGCATAAGGATTCGCAGAAACCGGGTATCATTTTAAATGTTTTCATTTCTTTTCTTTTCCTTTTAAATAAATAAATTTGTCTAAGAATCTGCCAGCGCACACGTTACATTCATATTTATTTTTCTTCTTGTTATTTTTAATATAAAAACGATCTATTATGTGAATGTTGTTTATTCATTTCTTGTAATTTCTTTATGACCCGGAAAAGTAGTTTGGCACTTAACAAAATCTTCAGTCTATTTTTGTAAGATTTATTTACTTGTTTTTTTCACTTTTTGTTTAATGTAAATGATAAATATGTCGACTTAAAAACGAAAACTTATGGCTTTTTAGTTTAGTTCTTTGCGTTAATACACGAATTTGAGGCCGCAATTATCCTAATTATGCCAATTGTTTCAATCAAAAATGTTCACTAGCATCGAAACGGCAATTTTGTATGTATGAGGAATTGGTAAGTCCTTCTTGTGGTAGAAAAGTCAAAGTGAGGAAAAGAGGTGTATGAATAAGTGAATAAGTGATGTAAATGAAAGCAGAACTTCCTAGATGATTCTTCATTCATTTCAATAGATCATTAGAGTCACGAACAAAGATTATAGGATTGGTAGGGAAGCTTTCAAAAGTGAGACGAAACTAGCTGTAGCTGTCAGCTGTAGCCTAAGCAGCTATTGAAGAAGAAGAGAACCGGAATAAAATTTGCCTTTAGTACAAGCGTTGCATTGAAATAGGGCTTCGGAAAAGAGTCTCTCGATTCAATCATATATTGCCAAACAATATTTTAGACCTTGAATTACGGGGTTGTACATACGAACTTTAGCTAAGTCAATATGAGCTGGACCGAAGACCAAAACAGTATCTCGGTGAACAACAGAGCTGATGAAACTTCTCGCTTTGAAAATTGCATGGGTACATTTGAGATGGAATGAGATGGAAATTCGATACGATTGAGAACAAAGACCCAGTACAGATTGGGTGCAAGATTTGAGGGATTATTAGAAATCCTAAAAAATCTTATTACACCTCATAAATATGACATTGATCGGATGTCTGAACCGTTTAATGACTAGACTCTAACAGCCGAATTTCATTTGGATTATAATCCTCACATTATACCGACTGTACTGCAGAACTCAAATTAAGCTAGCCACCTAAATGCTTCCCCCACTCTGTTCGAAGACTTTGATACGATTCCTCAATATTGAAAATTTTTCGAATTGTTGCTGCGATTCAAAAGGAACGTTAAAGAAAGTAGACGACTGACTCTCATTGCTTAAAAATCTTTAAAAGAAAAGAGCAGATTTTTTTAAGTTCTCAACATTTGGTTATAGAAAAGACTATTTGCTTAGGGAATGCAAATGTAAATAAACTCTTACGTTCGTAAGATTTTTCGTCCTATTCATTGTTATCTCGTTAGTACTCCACAACTTTTGAATATTCCAAAGTGACGAAAATTCTTCTAAAGAAATATCAAATCCTTTTCTTTCTTTTTTTAAAAATGTGTTCTATGTTTATAAAAGATTTTACGTCTGTAATTATAGTTTTTTCTTGCTTCTTTTGTCATTTAAAACAATTACGATTTTATCTTATTTTAACTTCTATTTTCGTTTTTTTTTAATTAATTTAAAATTTATTTTTTTAAATTTATTACTTAGATACAATTAAGTAATTTACTCATTGTATATAAGTACAATTACAAATTGGTATAATTTCTCTTTTAATTTCAATTTTTTTCTTTAAATTATACCTAAGTTATATGTTCCATTTGTCTATTATTATAATTTTCCTAATTCTTTTTTAAACTTTTTCTGTATATATTTCATTTATTCCATATATATCTACGACGATACAGCAATTTCAATATTTAACTTTTAATTACTTGTGTGTGGTTAATACGAATTTTTCAAACATACAATTTCTGATTCAGTTTCCCATTCCAACAAAGAGAGGGAAAAGATATGACCGGATCCTTATAGACAGCCGGAGACATCTTCCGGCTTTGTCGGTGTAGCAAATCAATCGAAAATGTATGTTAAACTTGGTGAGTGCCCACTACTCAGATATCATATTAATTTATAAGTTTTTTTTTATTTTTGAAGGGTTGGTAAAATTGTATTTTTATTTCACTTTAATATCTTGTATTTGATTATGCATGACAAATAGACCGTTTATATGCGAATTTAATATGATTTCTGATAAATGAACGCCATTGATTTAAATTATATTTCGAATCAGAAAAACAATATTTTCACATACCTTTTCGTTATCCTGTGTAGAATTATAAAAAATTTATCGGGACTTTCTATAATTTATTATCTTCTTTTCACAGGTCGATTATCGATTTACTTGTTTTGGCATAAAATATTTTTATGGACAAAAAAACATATTTTCAAATTCAATGGCTTCACGAAGCACTGCCGAGGTTAATTGTGTCTAAATATTGATTGATGTTAGACAATATTGATTCAATATTTTTTTCTCTTTTAGCACGTTCTTTGGTTTTGATATAAAAAACAAATTGTGAATCTCACGATAGAATAATCAGTCATTTTAAACGATCCACTTTACAGGTTTGTCTAATACTCATTTTTTCTGTTAAGTAATTTTCTTTTTTTTTATTCAAACTAAATTAATTCGTTTTGTTTTGTTGTTCTTTTTTTCACAAAATATGAATAACGACACAATTGTCTTAAAATAAAAAAATGAAAATAAAAATAAGTGAGTGAAATGAGGAGCATTTACTTTGATTCATCTTTGCGTGTTGTCGACTGTGCATCTCCTAAACTAATCGGGTCACGTGGTTTCCACACCGGGGACCCTATAAAAAAAAGCCAGATTAGAAAACAGAAATCAAAGAAAAAAGAAATTAAAATAAATCAAAAACTAAATCAACTTTCGTTCTTCTTTTAACTTTTGTGTGATTTAAAAAAAGCACAAAGTCGAATCGGAAATTATATTTAAAATATAAATTTCGTTTATGCATTTCATACAACTATACTCGTTCTGCAAATTCGTTATAAAAATTCGATCATGCGTTTTTTTTCGATTTCATGTGGGCCTCTTTACCGCACTTTAGCGCACTGCTTTTTTTTTCGTGGAAAATGTCATGCGTTAATTCGTGAAATGAAAATTTTGTTCCTACTAAGTATTGTCTCGATTCCTGAACCTGATCAGGTTCACCTTGTCCTGAGCCTGAACTTGAATTTATCATCTCAGGATCGGTAAATACGGGTCGAGAGTAGGTAAGGTTGAACTTAAAATCGATATTGCGAAATCTTCAGGTTGTTTTCATACAAGTCATTAGCGAATCAAGCGATTCATTCGATTCTCTTTCAAAAATGCGCAGACACCCGTCTTTCTGATAATATTGTACAAACATGAATATGAAGTAGCATAAGAAACTTTTTTTCAATGAAATGTTTCAATGAAAGCCTTCTTGGTATGAATCGGGACCCTGAACGTTTTCTGTAAACATGTGAAATACATCGTTTCACAAATTTGGGCAGAAGAGTCTTTTTCTTTCATTTTTCCACCCCGTGAAACCTTTTTGCATACAGAAACCACGTTAGTCGATCTGGTGCAATGCACGCACGCTAAAAAAACTGTTTTTTGACCCCTCTCTCCTCTCACGCATATTTTCATACATTAGGATGTATGAGCCCCCGTCCCCCCTTAGCAGTATGTACTTTGTGAATGGCCCGTCTGTACAGCGCTTAAGCCGGTTCTTTTAATTAAATCGTGCCGTAACTCACTCCTAAGATTTATGGATTACGCTGACATAGTTGTAATAAATAAATTGATTGATTGATTAAAATTGGGATCAAATGGAAAGAAGTCATTAGTTACCAAATCTGCTAGAACACTTCAAACGACTTCATTTTAAGATAACAACTCATACTGTAACTGTTAAAAAGTGAAAAATCACCCTATTCAGGGATCGTTCAGAAAGTATGTCACGCGTGCGAAAGAGATGCAAAATTTGAATACAAATGTGATAAAAAGAGATGGAAATAGCCGTCACGCGTGACATACTTTATGAATGATCCCTCAGGTGTATTTGACGTAAGTGGGATTAAATGAACTACCCTTTTTTTATGCTACTCACTAATTTCCATTTCCGCGTTGAACTACATTATGCGTGAAGTTTTGTAGAATTACGCATCCTACACTTTCACGCCTTGAGAGGATAGTTTCTACAAGATAAAACCTGAAATTGGCAACTCATTGGATCTTCCAAAATCATGGTGCTCTTGAAAAAGGACATTTTTCAACAAAATATGAAGTTTTTTCGATATAATTAAAACAATTGAACAATAGGACTTATTCTTAGTCGCCAACAAGTTTGACAATAGTTGGTTCTGTTAGGTACGATACATGCACGTTAGGGTGGTCCAAAAAATTTCACGGTATAAGCATAAGGCCACAGCGTTAAAATGATTCTAAATGAGTTCCTGACAAAAAGTTTCTATCGAGCCGACTTGATCAGAAGTCATTTAGGCGTAGGAGAGAAATAGTCAAAAAATCGTGAAATTCAAAAGAAAACAAATGAAGGGACCCGTACATATCAGAATAGATGCGGAAAACAGAGTTGATGTTTCGAAAAGACTCGAACGTATTTAAGTAAATATTGCCTTACGTTTGCAATGAATTGTATTGGAATTGCCGATAGGGCAATATCGGAAAACGCGTCCGAAGCAACGGTGTAAAAAAACCTTCTGAAAACACAAAATTCATCCCTAAATAGACAAAAATGTTCACCTGAAGTGTCAAATTCTATCAACTGAGCATACGTGTTTCGTTAAAGCTCCAATAAAATTGATAATTTCTACGAGAAGCTAGTGTAAATTGAGTATAAGAGGCCCCTCTTTCGGAAGAGAATTTATAGTGCATCCAGAATTGGTGGACGTCTGGTATTGACATAAGGACTGTTTCGAAAATTTTCAACTTTTTCGACTCGGAATTGGCTCAAGTTTCATCAAAATTTGAATACCGTTGCAAGGTTATCCGAAAATCCACCAATGCTGCGAGCGCTAAGGACTCTGAGACCGAAAACTTTACTTGCGATGTGTGTCATCGAACATTTGAAACGAAACGAGGTTTGGCAACTCATCGACGGACCCACCTTGGCAGAACGACTAATACGAAAGAACCAACTGACAACAACCAAAATCAGGAAAAAGAAAAGGATCCAGTGACATATGAGTGTGTCATTTAAAAGCCACTCACAATTCTTCATCCCACTTCCAATTGTTTAACAAAAATCGAAAAACTAAAAGTGCTGATTTCTTCGTTTACGACTCATCAGTACACCTTGTCTTAAGACCATGTGTATATCAGCAACGATGGTCATAGAATGATACTCAGATTATGTCAACTCGCCTTTTATACAATACAGATCCTACGATTGGATGCATGTCATTTCGGTTGAACAATTTGGAAGACATAGTCTGAGTATCATTCTATGGCCATTGGCCATCGTTGCTGTAGGATGAAGAATTGTGAGTGGCTTTTTAATGTTGATTCAAGCGGGTGGACTTTAATCTGCCGAAGGTGCAGCATCATCATCATCATCAAACTTTATAGACCGTTAGTACCTTCCGGTGTGAGGTCTTTCTGTCGCAACCCCAGATTGGTGAACTATCGTCCTCCATGCCCTC
>CM055404.1:95859016-95929273 GCA_029228625.1 Pseudolycoriella hygida | reverse complement strand
TTAAATCTTGTCATCAGCTAATCAGAAAGTAGCTTGGGTCTTTTTTCAAATGTCATTATACGTATATGTGTATAATTTGGCTGTAATTAAGGCCCTCAGATGAATTTTTCTTACAATTTAACGAAGAATGTAGTTTCATTGCGATGTCAACTACGTTTTTAATGGATTATTTAGCTCAAATCAAAAAGCTACCGTTTATCATATACTTTTACTTGCGCCATCTAACGAAATAATGTTGTTCCTGGCGGCCATATGCAATCCCCATTGCGAAGAATGCATGACCTATTTTAACGACCACCAATTTTCGTACTAAAAATTAAAAAAGTGCAAAGAAACTTAAAATTTCGGATTTTTTTGATCAGATTCTCCTTGCTACTGCTAAAAATTCCTTCAGCGCATTCTCGCATTGGTATAGTGTCAAAACAAGGCAACTTTACCTCTAGGCATTGACTGCATTACATTGCAAGCACTTTCGATGTAATTGGTCGCGTCTTCCCTACTATATAATTTGTGTACTTTAAATTGTTACTTTGTTAATTTTTTTATTTTTTGTTATTTGTCTATCTACTTTCGGTTAAAACAAATCAACTTTTGATATAACAATTATTGTAAATATATTTTGTTTATGATATTCCAATATTTTATTCATATATTTATATTTTGTTTTTAAATTTGCTGCTAGACACTTTAATTTTATAATAAATATTAATATATTTTTTTACATTACGAACGCATAGTGCCCGTAATTAAATTTTACAACCCTGGTTTGAATATTGAGTATTGTGCAAATGCTGTTCATTTAAATTAATAAAATTTCACTCGAAATTTCAATATTATAGCACTTTTTGCATGTGGTTTCACGTTACCACATCCATTTTTTTTTGTCATTACCGAATAATCGATATGGTTGACTTCTTTCTATTGCATTCGAATTTCTATTCTATGGTGTGTGCAGTTAATCCGTGAATGGTTCGGTCTCTGTTTAGACACTGTAGTCAGAGTAATGATTAACTTTAACAATAACTTTAATATTGCAGTCTTCAGCGATTTACAATTTTACAATGAAATTGCTTTAAAATCACATTACTTTACTTATTCAAATCGTTACGTTGAATTTATTTTGGGGATTTCCACAGTCACTCGGAATTGATGGATTTGAAAGCTATGAATGTGTTGCGTTGATGATAAACTAAGTGTTTTGCTTTCATTGGCTTGAAATACAATCTGCGTTTGTAAATTTTTTCATTACTTATCTGGGCCTTTACTCGTTTTCATATTGAATCTGAGTGCTAATAGAGCTTTCCGCTTTTAGCCGGGTATTACAATAACTGGGACATGCGTCCAGCTTCACCATTATCGTAAAGAAATTACGACTTTTGAGATATGGATGAATTGTGAACAGCTCCTTACCACTAAATTCGGTAATGAGCCAAAGGATGTAAGTTACTTCTTTATAAGCTTCAAAAAGATTTCTTGACCTCTACTTAATTTTTTTTCAATATCTTTTTTTTTAGAATTACAGAAACTTTGAAAAGGTTTCAAGTTTTAACATTTAAGAAAGATGCTTACTTTTTTGCACAGCACTCCACTGTGAACATTAGTTTTCAACTAGTCAAGGTAAGCGAATTGCACTCGGTTATTATAGTTATCTTTAATAATGAAGCAGCACATTTTCCACAAACTCAAAAGTTTAATTTTCAGACTTTGTATGTTGCCTGTTCCTCTCTCTTTCTATCATATAAAAAACACCACTCGTATTGTGAAACATTAGATAAAATTCCTGTATTTCCATTTGAGATGAAACATCCATTTATCGATGCTCGAGTGTTAACTATGCAGATTATGTTGTCATCACATTTGTTATTTTCAGCGAAATGTTTTACAGCGAGGGATTACGAATATTTACTTCATAAATCGCACAAATGTTAGTAAGAGGAATGATAGTTGTTTTGTTCAAAAAGTTCTGTCGAGTTTGAAATCATTCATTACAATAATTGACTTAAATTTGCACTTTGAACCGAAATTACAAAGGGAAATAAAATGCATTTTCAAGCAGTCGTGCTATGTCGGCTGATGTAAATAGAAGGTGGAGCTTATATCTCCAACAGGGAGTCATCAACAGAAATGGTACATTAACGAACTTTGCTGCAGCGTGTTCACACATTTCAACGTTATCTCACGCCTGATATCAATTTCTATGGCAGACCATCACCACACAATCTAAGGATCAAAGAATAGTGAATTTGCGTCAATAAGTGGTTCTACCACTAATTCAATTCAACAATTTGGAATGTCTTGAGTGTAAATGTAAATATAAGTTAGAAAATTGTGTTAAACTTGTTATCCCTGAGAGACCTACGTATGAAAATTTTTGATGATTTCTCTTAGTTTTGTTTCAGCTTTTGATTTTATTCTCATTGTTTTAGCTCGTGAACCGTTCGAAAAATCGCTCTCGTCTTTCCGCCAAGTGTTACATTTTTTGGTTTCCGCCGCGGCGAATCACACAGACGCACTGTTTTGCTAGTGATAATACTTTCCGTAGTCCAGAAAAAATATGCAAGTGCGGCTATTTATCAGGCATCAGAAAGTAAATGATTTTAAATTTCTTTAGGACATTATCTTTCCGGGGAGATTTTTCCGCAACAGGAAATAGCTCGTCATGTAAAACGTAAACATGAGCCAATGCTTTTGTTAAAATGAATGACGATTCGTAACTATTTACATTTAAACGTGAATTTCGTAATGATCGTAACAATCAACACAGCCGTCTTTGTAATTATTTGATGGATACGAAGAGGGCGCATTTCCACCGCGTGGAGTCTTTTTTCGAGCACGACTTTGTCGCATGCGAGCTTTTTGATGGAATGGCTTCTGCTGATACAAACATTCGACGCATGTTAAATGTTCAATTGATCGATTCAAGGATTCGTTCGATCTAGGTGAATGGAATCCATGTACAAAATGATTACTTTCAGAAGATGCCGACCGAATGGGACCTTTCTGGTAAACACGCTCCGGTGACAAGCCATAACGGTAGGCGCTCTCTTTGGAGGTTCTTTCCAATGATTTGCTTAAACGTTTCCTATGCTTTTCTGGTGAATGAGATTGATTAACAGGGTAGTACTGATAGCTGGGTTCCGGTGATTTGGATTTGTCGAAGGTACCGTGAACACTGTAGCTACGTTTTCGTCCAGTACAATTGCGGTCGGGTGAACGGGATTCGAAGTGCTGACACGATTTCATAGCTGATTTCGGTAAGTAAAGGTTTATTGGTTCTGAAGATCGACTATCGAAACTGTTCCGAGGCGAAAAGCTATCTCGTGAATAAAATCTTTGATCTGGAGATCTAGATTCAATACTTCGTTGCGGAGACAAACGATTTCGATCCGGCGATCGAGAATCGATGCTATTACCAGGGCTGAGGGACTTTCGGCTGCAACTTCGTTCAGGCGAACGTGATTTCGACATAGGACTTGGAAATCGTTTCAAAATACCCGTGGTGCTGGATGAGGAACTAGAGCAACTTGTTTCCGGTTTTGGACTTAATGAACGTTTCAAAATACCACCCTCTGAAGACCGTCGGCGTTCGGAACGATCAGGGCTGCGATCTTTTGAACTGTCACGACTGACACTTTTCGGTGATTTAATTTTGATTATTCGAACCGGACTACTTCCGGTTGACTTAGATCGATCCGGTGATCGAGAATAACTTATGCTAGACCTGGGCGATTTTAATGAATTTTTATCACTTTTCTGGCTTTGATTTTTATCCGACTTTTCACTTTTGAAAACCTTATCTACTTTTGCGTCGATGACAACGGTCGTATCTACATCACTCGACGATTGCTCGGATTCACTACTTTTCTTATTGCTAGTGTTTTCTACATCACTTGTTTTTTGTTCATGCATTTCCGTCAATTTCATCGATTCCATGTGCTTTTCTTTCAAATCGGCCATGTATTTGGAAATATCACAAGTATTCGACTTAGTTATGGCATCACCCTCCAGTGAGGATAAATGTTTGTCCATCACACTGTCATTGTAATTTTGTTCTTTTTGCTCGTCACCATTTTCAAATAAGTTAACAACGTTCACATCATTTATTGGCGAATGAGTCTTACCTAAATCTTTCATAAGTACTGGTTGATAGTGAGATGGTGGATGTGACGATTGTATGAGTCGAGCTTGACTGCCGGTACTACCCACAGAGAGCGTCGATGTCGTGCTGTTAGTAATGTTAATATTTTCAATTAAAATCGTTAGCTTCTTAGTGAGTCGAATATGTTAGAAAGAGGCATAGGCGGTTTCTAAATTATCTTTACAACAATTTTAAGCTCAAAAAGGACGGGAAAGCAATGAATACAGAAAATATGTTTGGCATGGAGGCGATAGATCTTGAGGATTATAGGAAAAGTGTAGAAAATTATGTCGGGAAAGTTTTTGAAAGGGTAGTGGAGTAAGTGGTAAATTATGTGAATTTAATAATGCGTCTAATAATTTGCATGAGTTGAAGTCTCGTTTGGTGATTTTCTTGATGAACACAGACAAAGAATTACAAATTGAAAATCTACGCTCCATAAGTACTCAGAGTTTACGAAGAATGTATCGACTTGCAAATGCACAAGATTAAATGAAATTATGTGTTGAATTTTGGAGCTTCGAGTGCACCTCATCAATTTCAATGTCTTAAAATGTCTGGTTTCAAATTGAAATCGGTTTGTATCGCGCATTTGGAAGGCTTTGTGAATTAAAATACCATAAAGAAGCTTTGAGGATTTGAAAAGATTGAAAACTGCGGAAAATTAAATTCCACAGAAGCAAGCAAAATAACAAATTTTTTGCTGTAACAAGGTTTTCAACTATTCGTTTTCCTACCGTTCCGTTCATAATATTT
Organism: Pseudolycoriella hygida; assembly: GCA_029228625.1. Taxonomy (NCBI): domain Eukaryota; kingdom Metazoa; phylum Arthropoda; class Insecta; order Diptera; family Sciaridae; genus Pseudolycoriella; species Pseudolycoriella hygida. The sequence goes on along the minus strand of CM055404.1, from coordinate 95,924,379 downwards.
TGTCTGCGGAAGATATCGATTTTCTGCCGGCAATTTTTGGATTTTTTATGAAAATGAATTTCAGCAGCAAACGTTGTTAAAGATTAATATGAGTGTTTATTTCGATTGATTGAAAAGAACTACTTGCTATTAATTCCTAGCGAATTTTTAACCGGTTTCAAAATTTATTTTACGTCAAGTGAGGGGACTTTAGTCTGGACTCAAGAGCTTTATTGAATCTTTTTTCAGTGATCAGTGACTGAAGTGAAAGAAATTCCAGCATTAATTTGAAGCGAAAGAAATTAAATCTGAAAGAAAATTTTTGTGCCACGACTGGGACTCGAACCGAGAATCTTCACTTGGCCGGCGTGCTGCTCTACCAATTGAGCTACCCTGGATATTTTCATTTCAGATCTAATTTCGAACAGCTGCTTGTACCCTAACACTATGTATCTGTAGTAGGTAGGTTTATTTCGGGGTCGGGTCAGGAATTCAGTTCTTCCAATGTCTACGTGGTACGGAAAGGAAAAATATTAGACACGTTTGTTACTGGAACTTATACGCGCTTATTGTATTATATTAATGCATTAATGTGTTGATAGCGGTATCCCTGTACAATTAGATGATATCGAATTTGATGTCAACATTCAAGTACAAGTACATATATGTATTTATAGACATTCTGTTATGAAAATGGACAGTCACACGCATCTGTAAGTGGCACAAAAAGCGCGAAAAAGTTCCTATAACAAAAATACACGTACTTTGGCTGCAGATATATGTTTGTTAGTGTATCTGCCGTAATTTGCATGAGAAACTTAGTGCGAAAGAGAGGAAAAAAAATCCACGCAAAAGTCCATACAACATTTTTTGTCTCTTTCACACTAAGTTTCTTATGCAAATTAGGGCAGGTATGAGCAACGGTTCGAAATGTATGAAGTTCCCCCCTCGCACTAAATCTTCCCCCCGTACCCTACCCCAGATCCTACCCGCTGAAGCGCTATGTACTTTACGGATTGCCTTTTATGATGTTAGAACGGTATGCTGAACGTGCAACTTTTTTATCAAAATATGGGAAGTAAATCCAATGTTTACCTTAAAGTTAAATGATTTGGAGTGCGTCCTAACGATCTTTTCAAAGTAGATGTTCCAGCTTGAGAATCATCTTCACCTTCGGATTTCACTCCGGGATCTTTTTCGGTTTCACTCGGATAATGTCTCTTCGGAGGTGGTGGAGGTTCTAATGAGAAAAAGTTTAATAGTTTATAAACCTAAATGTTTCATTCGGTAAACTCACCATCACCAACAGTTTTGCTTCTACTTCTAAATGTGTGATGAGTTTGCGATGGCATTTCGTCCGATTCCTGAGATCCTGGCAAATTGTCGTAGTCAATATTCCCTGCTGAATGCCTTTGAGCCGTTTTGGATTTTTTCGTTTTACCTAACGTTTGTGATCCCTGCATGATCATCTGGAAATGATTAAAATAATGTTACTTCACCCGCACTGAGAAAATTAATTTCAATCGTAAATATATATGTGAGTGAAACTATGACTTACAATTTGCTGTTTCGGGCGCTCAAGTGTCTGCGAATTGCATGATTGATTGCGATGGTGAGGCATCATATCGGCAATGGAACTCATGCTATCCATACCCTTCATTGGTATTGACATATTTCGCACACTCTCGCGAATTATTTGTCGTATCGTTTTTAAGAACGCATTCCGGAAATCGGCTGTACTATTCGACAGTACATACACTTTCTCCGATCGTCGTTGTAGTTGGGATCGTAAATGAATCAACTCCCATAGGAAATGTGAGTCCATGTCTTTGGCGGATGACGTACGAACTTGGACTTCGGTAACTGGAATTAATACTTGATATCGAATGATCTCCACCTCATTTTGTGTGTTTTTACTAGAAACACCCTGAAATTCAAATAAAATGTCATAAATCGGATGTATTCTCGTAGTTGTTATATCTTGTAGCGCTTTCGATGCGATATTATGTGAGAAGAAATCTCTCAAAAATTGTCGTCTGGCTACGAATAGCCAGACTTACGATGGTGTTCCACCTTAATAATAAAATTTTGTACTCTTCGAGCTTGAAACTTGCTCTGAATTTTATGAAAAAGCGTCTGTTCACTTCCAGCGAAATGTAGCTCACACATTTCCGTATTTTAATTAACAATTAACACAATTTCAATACCAATTTGTTAGCTTCAAAAGTTTAAACAAATTCCGGCGATACGAGTGTTAAAATGCGAAATCTTAACAAAGCATTTCGTTCGGTAAATTAAAATGAAAAACAAAAAACTCACCATCAACTTTTTCTTTTGTCGTAATCGTTCCTTGCATAAAAACACAACCGCTGATTTAAACACAAAGCACATAGCGTGTAATTCTAAGCCCTTTTTAATTTTTCCCAAAAAGTCGGATATATTAAGCCATTCCACTCCCCCGTAATACAAAAGGTCACCTATTCGTAGCGGGGAAAATGTTTTCATTATTAACGGCACCTCTCGATTGGTGGATTTTCATATTAACCTGAGGACATACCTGGACTAAGGTCAATGGGTTGCTTGCATGCCTTTTGATGTTGTCGGAACAAATGGTCGAATATAGCGCCATATTCTTCATGAATTCGTTGCATTTCGTTTATATGTTCGGCTACTTTTTCCATTCCTTTCAAGGCCTCTGCGAGGTTTATTAAAAAAAAAATGAAATTTAATTTTGGACACTTCTGCCGGTTTATAACACTGTACGCACCAACTAAATGTAAATGTTCCTCACACCGAGGATCAGTCAAATTTCTCAATTGTTGCAAAAGCAGTGGGTATTTGAGAATTCTTTGAATTGGTTTTATGAGATACGACTCCAGTGTGCTGCTGTGCTGCTGCTTAGGATTTCGAGCGGCGAGAAACTCTTGCAGTGCTTGATTACCTTCGTCTATTGGATAAAAAATGTCTTTTTTATTCTAAACAGAAAAAAAAGTTTCGAATTGAAGATACGCCGGAAACTTTAAGTGAAATTTTTGTACATTAATGTGGATCTCACTGAGGAGTGTTTTAGATGCGTTTCTTTAAAAAACATTTTTTCTATTTGGGATCTTAGAGGAAAAACTGTTTTACTTACTCGGATGAAGTACTTTTTGAGCTTTACTGTGACTCGCGCAGAATGATGAATACAATTTGAAGTGATTCACATAATACAAAAATGCTGATCCCAACGAAAACAAAACATTCTAAAAGTTCCAAAAATTGTAAATTAGGAATCTTTAGCGGTAAAAATGCTAACCTTAAATTGACTGGAATGATCGAATTTATGAAAGTCTGGCTCCAATTCCAGAGCTTCATCCAAATTTTGAAGGAACTGCCGTTGAAATGTTACAATTTCCTGTATATTGCCGAACAAGGCCGTAATTTCTGCATTCGATAAAAATGTTTCTCTCTTCAGCGGTTCAAGATAGTGTTCTAATAAGTTGTTAAGATGCTAAAAATAAGATTGGCTGTCAAATCTGATTTTCCATTTTTCTCGCCATTTTTCATACCTTTACATATGCTCGCTCTGTGTCGACCAATTCCAAAATAACTTTCCGTAGTTTTTCAGCATCGGTAAGCTGTCTGGATGGTGTAAGCATTGCATTTGACATAGATGAGGCAACAGATCCAGTCGGGCTTGATTTTCGAGTTTCCTGTGGCGACCGACAGAAACCAGTAACCTGTGAAATAGAACCAAAAATGAAAAAAATTATCTAAGGCTTCATGAGGGATAGCATTTCTGATTGCATACTGAAAGCAGTTCATAGGTAGGTCACAGCATAAGCCAAAACTTTACAAACTGAATGGGTTGTTGGTTTTATAACCGACATTTACATTCATGAAGCTGGAATGCATTTTGCACAGTCATTGTGTTACTATTAGTTTAATATTTAATTTTTTGTTACAAATACATTTTCGCTAGATATGAAAACACGAGACTAGAATGGATTTTCAAATGCAAATTTATGCAATGCCCTTATACCAAATTAATTGTATTCATGAAAATTCAATGACCTAAGTTTTGATGTAATGAAGCTTGACTGTGATATGCCATGGATATTGCGACAATAGAGATAATTCACTTGTTTCGTCTTAGTTAAAAATAACTTTGCCAGTGGGAGTGGAGAATTCAGTTTTTTCAGAAGTGTAAATACGTAAACATTTTCGGTCTTAATTTAACCTAATTTCAACTCTATCATGTAAAAAAAAGTTTCCACAATAGAGTTCTAAAAATAACAAAAAGTCATCTGAGTGTAAATGCTTCGAAAATTTCGTTACCTCATAATTTATGAAATCAAATCTCTACTTGAGAGTCTGATTAAGTGCGACTACAAAAGAGACTGAAGTTTCATACATTTTCTTTTAACTTCACTGAATAGGAAAAACAATTTCAAACAAATATAGTTTTCAATTTATAAAACATATGAAGGGACCCGTACGTATCAGAATAGATGCGGCAAACAGAGTTGGTGTTACGGAAGGACTCGAACGTATTTAAGTAAATATTGCCTTACGTGCACATTAAATTGTATTGGAAATTGCCGATAGGGCAATATTGAAAAACCCGTCCGAAGAAACGGTGTAAAAAAATCTCACAAAATTGACCCCCAAATAGAGAAAAATGTTCTCTTCAATTTTCTCTACAACATAGCAAGAAACCATTTTTTGGGCATGGAAGGCACCAAAAATTATCGATATTATCAATCGAAAGAAATTATCGATAATTGATTAATCAAATCAATCAAAATTCGATAATTATCAAAATTAGATAATTATCAAAATTCTGCCAAATTCTGTAAGTGTATTTGAGTACAAAAGTAGAAAAAAATGGTTCGACAACAGTATGCTCGCCGCACCGGTCTCAATACAAGGAGTATGCATGTCGGTCAAAAGCTTCTTCCCATGAATATAAGTGCACTCACAGTTCTCCATGGTTTAAGCAAGAAAACTAAGACAAAATAATCTAAAGAAAGGAACTGTTCATAAAGTCTAATCAGACTTGTAACAACGGGTGAAAGTAAGATATATCAAACTACCAGCATGCGTATGGTCGATGTCAGACGAAACCAAAAGATCAGCTAAAGCTATTTACAAATTAAATTTTCAAGTGATTTACCGAAATATCGGTATTTTGATAATTATCGAAATTTGATAATGATCGAAATTTCATAATTATCAAAATTTTGATGAATTATCGATTATCGATATTTTTTGATTATTTTCGATAAAAAAATGTATCGATAATCGATAATCAAAATTACTATCGGCCATGTCTAGGGCCGACCTTAGTACCGACCCAGGGCCCTAAGTAGAGGCCTCGGACACATACTTCAATAGACACAAATGTTTCTCTCGCAATGCTCAGCAAAATAGAAAGAAAATTTTTTTGGTTTGAGCCGACCGATCTTAGGAGCGACCTGAGGCCCACTTGAGCCCTAAGCACAGGTACCTGGCCCAAATTTGTTTAAGAATATAATTCGGTAATCGGTTACCTCTCAAATAGAAAAAATATCAGCAAAATCGGTTAGAATTTATGTACTCGATGTATGTAACAAACACGTTGGGTCCTAGTAGAAGCTCAGTTTTAGGGTTCTGGCCGAGTCCAAGGGTTTCTAATCAAAAAATTTTCTTCCATAAATCGTAAGACATTCTTAGACCTTTCGATTAAAAACAAAATTTGAAAATCGGAAGAGATTTACTCAAGTTATGTACAAAAAGCATGTAGGGCCCTAGCAGAAACTCGTTTTTATGCCCTAGCACGTCGAAGGGCACAATTTCAAAAAAGTTTCTTCTACAAGTTTTTGGGCGTTACTCGAGTTATGTAGAAAAGACACGAAGGGCCTTAGCAGCGACTCATTTTTAGTACCGTAGCTAAGTTTAATGACTCAAATCCAAGAAAGTTTCTTCCAATTGTACGGAAAATTTCCAAGTAACAAGAACGAATCAGTAAATGCTAAGGATGATATAGTTATTTAAGTTATTTAAATACAACAAAAATTATTTATTATTTCAAACCATTACAAACCATTAATTTTAGAAGACAATTTTTTTGATCTCCATTTAGTTTTGTTTTGGAGTTTTCCATCTCCATCTTAATAAGCGAATTTTCTTTCTCAACCCCATTCAACATTTTTAATTTCATGTTTGTGGGGGAAGGGGGATTTTCGGTCAGCAATAAAAGAAATGCATTCCAGTGAACATTTTTCGGCAATTGACAATTTTCATAGCGCTGTGATTTATCATCAGTGTAAAAAGAAATTATATGTCAAAATACTCTCTTTTCACAACTTATTATATTATTGTCGAATAATTAACGTATTTAGTGCGCCACAAATTCGATTAAAAATTTTAATACAGAAATGAAAAGGAGCCACATTCAGCACTGCCACCAATTTTCTGAAGAAAAATCTGTTGTTGATAACATGAAAATTGTTTAAGTCATGTTGGTATTCGTGAAAATTTATGCTCTAACACTGCGTTAAGCTGAACACGCACAAGACACGGAAACGTGTTTCCATAAAAAATTTGCATTATTCTCATGCCACAATTGACATTTGAACAAAGAGAATTTTTATCAAAATACGATTTCAATGTCTCGTGCGTGTTCAGCCTTATAACTTCAGATTTTTTAAATATTTGGGCACGTCAATACGTCACTTTCTTTTCACAGTAATAGTTACAATTTATTCTCGCTACGCGTACTTTCTATCTCAGGTGAGCGTTACACACGATACCCGACCGCACACGATATTTCATGAATTACATGTGAAAGTCGAGTAAACTTAATTTATCGTAAATTTCTTTTTCCTTTCGTGGTTGAGTAAAAGATTTCTGAGCCAGCGGAGTTGTTTCGGCGTGACCCTTCCGTAAACCAGTACATATTTTGATCCTGGGTACATTCAGGGCTGCATCAATAAATTCGCTCAGGAAAATTGGTTTCAGATGATTTTTCAAATCTATAAACTAGAGTGATTGAGTCATAGGGGTCTAAATTCATTCATTCATTCATTTAATTTATTTTAAGTCAACTTAATACAAGCGGACAACTTCTTTAACGTATGTATAAATTTCAAGACAACGTCAATTATTCAAGGTTACGAGTTAAGGAACTTAAAAAACATAAAACAAACAACAAAATAAAGAAAAATGAAATAAGTAATAAAGATATCACCGAAAAGTAAATAGGTCGTCAATAAGATGAGCAAATCACAAAATATCACAATTTTAAAAATCGTCCGTCAGTTGTCTGTCTGTCTGTCAACACGATAGCTCGAGTAAAACTTGACCGATTTTCAAAGCTTTTTTAATCGACAGGTCTATGAAAGCCCAACAATATATGGGAAAAAGGTTTTTGAGTTTAGGCCCTTGAACTCAGCCAGGCCCCTAAAAGTGAGGGTTCGTTCAACGCAGCTTTTGTACATAAGTCGGGTAAATCTAATCTTTTTGGTTCACGCAACTATGGGTCCAATGCTATCTTGGGGTTCTAGGTCAGTAAGGAGGCTTTGTGGGGATTTGGAAAGGCGATTTTTATAGTTTCTCCGGATTTAATGAGGACATAATTTCATAAGAATTGAGGCAATATTTATTAACATTCGTTAGAGGCTTACGAAGAACGTTGCATATGTTTCTTTTGATATTTCTCCTTTTATGTCCTACGTTACTTCTTTTTTGACTTCCCTTAATACTTGCCCAATCAGAGAATGTACCATACACTAAATAAAAAAATGTAAAACTGAAAGTATAGAGAAAGTCAATATACTTTACATTGTCGAGAAGATGAAGGATTACAACTTCGAAATATAGTGAATTTTATGAAAAACTTTCATTTTATTGAAAATAAATTGATGGAACACAATAAAAGTTTGAATGTTTTTTTTCGTATTAAAAATGTTTTCTTATCTGGAAGCGCGGTTGCCCATTTGTGTATCGCACAAATGAAAAAGAATAAAAGTTTTGTTACTTACTTGCTCAGCAGTTTTCAATAAATTCTCAATTTCGAAACTGCTCGTTCGAGATGTTTGCTTATTCCCTAACGACATCATATGAGGTTCAGCTGATGAAGATGGTGCCGGAGAACTTTCCACGTCTGGTGAATACATTATGTCTTTAGCTGAAGTGAATTTATGCAAGATACAGAAAACAAATTGATTTTAGAAAAAAATGTACACACACAATTCAATGTCTTTGTTAAGTTGTAGACCACAATATAATACTTTTCTTGGGGATTTCTATTGCACGCGAGGGAGAATATGGGAAATTTAGTTGATCATTGATGTTATGACATATCCTATAAACTGTTTGCATCCCCCTATCCTTAGAATCTTTCTTATTTTCCAAATGGCAATAACATTTTTATTGAAATAGCCTACATACAATTTCGTTTTACTTTATGTTTACTTTGAATTTAGAATTCAAAGTGTACCTAGAGCTTTTCTAGAGTAAATACCTTTCGTTCAATTGCTATTTACGAAAATACGAAGGAAAATGGAAAACATTGTGAAAAAGAAAATGACAACCATTTTCTCATACCTTTTGCTGACTCTTCGAAATGTCTTGTGATCTAATTTATAGTAAACACAAACTTGCAGTTATTTAAGTCATGAGAGAGTACTGAACTAAGGATCGCATTTAAATAAAAATTGCCTATTGCGAAATAAATACGATTTTATGAAAACCAATAAAATTCGGAATTCGCTCAATAAATTATTTACTACCTATACCATATGCGACAGGGACGGGTGGTTCAGTGGTGTACGCACTGGACTTCCACCAGGAAGGTCTGGGTTCGATCCCCGGAACGGGGAATTTTTCCCTATGAAGTTATAGAATGCATAATGTCCCTAAGTTCACCCAAGCTTCATAAATTGGGTAGTTTCGGTGTTCGATGCCCGAAACGAAACCTCAAGTACACATAAATATGTGACGTCATTGGCATATGGAAAGAGGTGCTATTTGTGTACTTTCACAAAAAATGGCACAGTGATGCCATCAGTTGGACGAGCCATCAAATAGTTCTTCATAGGTGGCGCTATACTGGAAATATACGCGGTACATTTGAAATATGAGGAACACAGAGCAATGTGTGTGAACGATGATGGCCTGGCAGAATATGTGTAGGCTCGCATGAAAAAAGAAGCAACATCATCACAAAAGGAAATGCCGAACCTGTTAGCTAAGCTATCCTCCCGGCATCGCTAGATATTACTCAGAAATCGACACAAGGTTAAGCATAGTTATAAGTAGAATAAGACTGAATTGTAATTGTAATATATGATGTAAATATCCATACGCCCAAATAAATAACCATATGCGAAAGTTGAGCATCACATAGCAATATGCCCCCTGCGGAAATGATCCATTACATTTTCGGTACATTTTTCGTAAATTATTATGTAAGATTCAAGTTTCGCATGGGCGGGTAATAAAACATTATACATTGAACCCTGCTACATAATTCATTACTTCGGAAACAATTCTGTGTACTCGCAAAATCACTCGTTTATTTTGAGCAACTCGTTTCTACTCAACTCGCTGTTATTCTCCAAAGCTTGTTGATCAAAAACACTTGTGGGTTTGGCTTTTATGACAAAATTGTGTTCTCATGTAATGAAGTACTTTCGCAGTGTACTATCCAAATAATTTTCCCTTTACTTTAGGAGAGCATCACCAGTAGCTAAAAGCAACAATTTTTTCATTAGACTCTAAAAAGTCGAGTCTATTCAACTGGCGCGCCATGGCGTAGGACTGTAACTCGGGAAAAAATTGCAGCTCAATATAAGTTTTTTATGATTGGCGACAAACAACTCCAAAACCAGATACCTAGGCATTTAGTGGGTCTATATTTCTGGAGTGATGTCTTCGATTTTGCGATAGATGGTGATATTTAGTTTGTTGTGAATGGCTATGAAATCGCTTTACCATCTGAGCTGCGTGGGTTTCCTTTGCTAATCTAACACTAAACTAGCCGTCATTTATTAAAACGAGTAACAGAGTCGAAATGTTCGTGTTTTTCAACTTGTTAAAGAACAACAACAAAAAAATTACATCAAAATACTTACTCCAACCTGGTGCAGGAACAATTAAACCGGATATCATTTCTTCGCTCATAACAGGCGGATCTGATGGAGGTGGTGGACAAACTAAGGAATCAATCATGTCATCAGTTACGCGACTTGCTTTGGGTAGTTCAGGTGGCTCAGTTCTCGATGATCTAAATAGAAAAAAATAATCAATTTTCATTTGGCTGTTGCATACTTTGACTTAAAACAAACACTCTCGACATTTTCCATTTCCTATCAAACATTTTGCAATTCTGACACAATAATACCGTTAATGGTAACCAGTACCGAGTTTGTTTACAGTTGACGTTGTCAATATTTCAAATCCATATTCGAGAGGTTGTGTTCCGGTATTTACTATGCAGGAGTACAGTTAAAGCAAATAATAGACTGACTTAAACAAACACAACAGTATAGCACAAAAATGTGCTCACAAATTCCATGTTGCCATATGCATATTTTGTTAATGCATTTTGAATGCCCTAGGAAGCAGTCATTTAAACTTTACGTTATTCTAAACGTTTGCTGGGTTTCATTACAATATTTTTACATGATACGTAATACTGGCAACATATGCATGGTGCTTATCCCCTTTAGCCCGTGCTGAAATTGTGTCTGCGCAATTTTGAATGTTTAACAGCTTCTCGTTGCAGCATAATAGCACAACAATTTACGAGGGTAAAATGCATGAAATAATTACACCTTTTGTAGGCCGCAATCGATTTGTTTGAAGATATTAACAACCAATATATTGCAAATCTAAAAAATTTCTAAATTCACAATGTTTGCTTACATTCGTGACGTTACTGCTCTTTTGATGAAAATCATGGAAATTGTGACAATTCGAAAAAAGCACGAAATATACTGTCGTGTATGTTATTTTCATTATTAATTGCAATTACGCATCACTCATAAAAATAATCGGCATAATCCCTTTCGAGATTTTCAACGAAAAGTGTAACACCGCACGTTGCGTTAGGTTTTTTGCCAGTCATTTTACATAATACTCATTGCAAAGAACTGGCTGTCAGGGAAAACTATTTGCTTTTTGTTCAATATTTAAACTCGTATTTAAATTATGATCGAAAACGTTGTTATAAAAAAACTTTTGTCAAATATCTCAAATTCCGGCTAACGTGGTGTTGTGTAATTTTAGTATAGAACACACACCCTTTATGTAATTTAAAAACTAGGTAGAATTATCAATTTCAATAAACCATCACCGTCGATTGTACTTCACATTTTAGTTTTAATATTTTTGTTCACCGCAGTGCATTCCCTAGGGCGTTAAATTATAATTGTTGGTGGCAAAGTTTGTTTCGTTGATTTGTTGCTTTGGTGAATAAAATAGCATATGCATCTTCGGGAAAATTTGTTTATACTCGGGGATTACATCCCTCACCTTCGGTTCGGGATGCAAACCTCTCCCTCGAAGATAAAAAAAATTGGGAGTGGGTCATATTATAACAAAAATGCAAAAAACGGCCTCAGCCGAGCATTAACTTTTTATTTTGTATGCAGCCGATCGCTGACACCTTCAAAATATGATTCCTCTAATTAATATCTAATGGTTTGCCGACCCCAAGCCGAGGGTTTAGCCGACTTAAAAAATTGGTCGGCTGTCATCTCTCTTTCGTAGGATTTATTTATTCTTACGTCAACCGCTTAATAACTAAGCTACCGAAGCTACCTGACTACAAAAAAAAATTGCGCGTAATTGAAAACAAATAGAAAAACAAAATTCAAATCAATACAAGGATAGACAAATCTAGAACAAAAGAAAAAAAAACGAGAACAAAAAAAGCGTGTCACCAACTGGTCAACGTTAATAGTCGCAAGATCTAAAGAAGATCAAAACAATATTTAAAATCAAGCGATCGAAGATCTGAGGCACTTGAAACATCTGAAACATCGCTTATTCGTCTCCAAATGATTCAGTGAGAGAAGATAGTCTGAACTGATTATTAAATGAAGCGGTGAGGGTCATCGTTCTTTCCCTGGTTCTAAAGACATTCCTGGAAATAGTGGTGTCAGAAAGATGCGAGAAAGAATTAAACATCCTAAGCATGCTGTTAATAGGTTCATGCTGGCCATATTCAGTCCTGTGAAAGTCAATTATAAAAAATTCAATAGACCTGAGAGTGCTAACAGGTGATCTCAGATGAATTCGAGACATCAGCGCTGGAGCGTCGAGACGACGACGGCGACTACATTAAGATTAATTCTCCTGCGCCAAAAAGGCTCAATACCTATCGATCTACAACGTTCCAAGTAGCGGGGTAAACGATAATTATGATCTCTCTGTACGAATCTTCTCAAAGCATAAATGAGGAACTTCTTCTGTATTGATTCTATCCTATTGATGTAACACAATGAATATGGGTTCCACACATCCTTACAGTTACAATTTTAAAGTTTAAAGTGAATGTCAGGCAACAAGAATGTCTTACTTGTATTTTAAAACTAAGAAATTAATTTTCCCAATAGATTTCTATGTTTAGCGATCTTTGTTTACTTAAACGATTAATGCACAGTGTTCCGTTCGGGATTATACTTCAAAGTAGTTCGTAAAATGACCGTTTTCAGCTACGAAACTAAGACGGTTGACGGTAGCATTCTGTTCTGGATAAACTGCGTAGTACTAGACTATTTTTTGCTATGTTGTAGAGAAAATTGAGGGGAACATTTTTGTCCATGGAAGCATGGCTCCGAGGCCTCTTCTTAGGACCCTAGGACGGATCTAAATGTCGGCCTTAGCCCACAATTTTTTTTTGCTATGTTGTAGAGAAAATTGTTTTTGTTCGTTTGTGGAACATTTTTGTCCATGAAAATATGGGTCTGAGGCCTCTCCATAAGGCCCTAGGTCGGCTCTAGAAGTCAGCTCTAGCACAAAAAAACTTATTTTGCTATGTTGTAGAGAAAATTGAGTAGAACAGTTTTGTCCATGGAAATATGGGTTCGAGGCCTATCCTTAAGGCCCTAGGTTGGCCCTACCCCAAAATTTTTTTTTACTATCTTGTAGAGAAAATTGAGTGGAACATTTTTGTCCATGGAAATATGGGTCCGAGGATTCAGGGAGGCCCAAAACGAATTTTCTACAATGCTTCTTCGTAAGGGTTTTTCAATATTGCAATTTCGGCAATTTCCAATCGAGATGAATATGCATAATCAGTAATTTAATACAACGGGAATACATGCATCGGGAATCCTTGAACGGGATTCCTACGGGTCTGCGAAGTTTATGTTTTTTTATAAATCGAATAAATTCTATACGGTTTTACTTAATACTTTTTCTATTTGAGAGGAAGTTGATGGCCGGTAACAGTATTCAAGAAAAATTTGGGTCAGAGGCCTTTCAACAATGTTTGTTGCTATTTTGTAAAGAAAATTGAAAAGAACATTTTTGCCAATGGAAGTTTATGTCCGAGACCTCTCCTTGGGACCATAGGTAGGTCCAAAGACCGACCGTGGTCAAAAAATTTTTAAATTTTTCATACACATCTCAACACGAAAAACAGTGCTTTGGGTATTAAGTAGTCGATACGGACACCATTTTGTGACGTTAAACAGCTTTTAGTAGGTTGCAGGATAACTTCCAGAATCTGATTTAATTGAACGCATCAAGGTCGGCGAACTCAGCTAAGTTAAATATGTTTATCTCACTGCTCCTATGATTGGCCTTTGCGACGCAAAGGTATTCATCATTGCCTCACAAACATTTTCCCCACTTACTTTTCTTCATAATAATTTAAAATTGAGATTTCTAATCGTTGGTAGGAAGCAATTAACTTCGCGTTGCAAATTGTCAATGAGAAAAACGATATTTTGCAATCCAGTAGTTGTCTATAACAAAATGCGCTACTCTCTGTACGGGTTCAAAAATTTAATACAAGAGACGTAAAACGATGGGGTAATTAACATTTGAATGATGATACCTGCCAACGAATTTCTACCCGAAAAAAATCGGAAATTTATGCACAAACGGTTAAGACTCTCCCTTAGATATTACAATCAACTTACAGTTTATTGTGAAACAACAATATACCTGAGGACATTGTTACAAATCAACTACGAATGGTTAAACAAATCGATGAAGACCATCAAATGCGAATGCGACCATTTCTCGCAGATATAAGAGCTTTCTATAATAGCTCTTAAAATAGAATCTGAGACGAAGATAATAGATTTTGATCAGCCGATGTGTATTGTGCTGTAATTTTGTCGAAAAAAAGGCAAATGCTTTCGGGACAATTACTTGAGTTATGCGCTTGATGAGGTAATTAGCGCTGTTATTGAATTGCAAGCCTTTGTGATGCTAACCATTTCATAAATATCTGTTCATTACACATAGTCAACAGACAACAATGTAGAGACAAAGGTAATTACCTAACCAACGCTCAAGCATTGCAACCAAAGTAGTGGCACACACAAACACTTTATGTCAAGAATGATGTGGGCATGGACAATCAAAATTCAGTTTTCGTATGCTATGTAATAGTCTCGCATATGTTGGGAATTAAAAAAAAAAGAACTTTAAGTCAGCTTTAAAGTGTCCGTTATATGCTTTGGTTACATAGAAGGGAAAATGGAAAAAATGTTATATATCCTTACCTCATCATCATACACAATGCCTGTTCTTCTTGTAAAACACTCTCTAGATACATCATATCTAAGTCTGACACGATTGCCCCATTAATAACCATTATCTCATCTCCTTTTATAATGCCTGAAAAAGAGAAAAATAAAGTTTAAGAAGAAAAAATGCTGCAACATACAAAACAGACTGAAATTCAAAAACTTATTTCGCTAGATAGAAATTCTCTTATGTACACGAGCTTTTTATGGTTGAATGTATTTTCGTTCTTTACACCTAGCAAAACAAATGAATATGTTACACTTTTTCCCAAACTTGCACTCAAAAAATCTTTCACGAGGAGAGCAAATCGAACGAAAATTTTAAATATCTGAGAAACATTCATGAAATATCATAAGAAATAATAGTGTGCTCATTAATAGTGTATTCGAAACAAGACTTTGAAGTTGAAAGAACCCGATGGTGTGATGCAACTTTTGCCAACTTAACACAAGGACGGCCTGGCTACTAACAAGCTTTTCGGTGATGATTTCAAAAATGTCCTCGAAGCACGTGGCACCATTAGGCCATTCCGAGCCTGACTTAAGAGCTGCGGTAGTAACCAACTAGGTATTGAAACTTGAGTAACCCGTTTTCGTATTCAAGACGCAGTCAGTATTTAGGTTTCAGGTCCTTTCAAGTCAAACCCAAATTCATGAATAAAGTTTCTTGTCTGGTTCTTCAGGTTGACCTAGCCTTATTCGAGCCTTACTTTCGTTTTTTTTTCACCAAACTGTTTGCTCTATTTTACATAAAACATGATAACATGATAGCTGAAAGCGAACTCTCTCATTAAATCGGTCCATATTTTAATTTAAAAAGTCGGTCGGCTCACGGTGATTTGGTCTGGAAATATATAACACAACATTCCAAAACATTTAAATTAGTTTTTAACTCTCTAATGTTAGTTGAACGTTATTTGCGAAAAGGGATGGGGTTGAAGTACGTTCTATTTACACAAAAAAGGGATATACCTGGAAAATGTATTTACGTTTTGAATGTGTGCACCTAAAAGCTAAAATAAATCTCAGTGAAACAAACGGATCACATGGAAATAATTTATGTATACCACAATATTAATCTTATTACAAAGCTTTTGATGGTTTGTTTCGTTTTCGTTTTTAGTTCAATACTCCAATTAGAATTTTATCGTAAATTCGAATTTGATTCAAAAACATTCATTATATTCAAATGAAAAGTTGTAATTTTTTTCATTTTTATTTTGTTAAAAAATTATTACCTTGGAAATCAGCACAATGTGTGCCAGCGTTGGGTGCATCCGGATCATCGTCTGCAGAAAAAGATAATTTTGATAATTTTTATGTTATGTCTAGATTTAGATGCAGATTTGTCATCAAATAAATTTCATAAAATGACTGATTTTTTTTTTTCAATTTTTGATCAGAGAATAGTCAAATGTGAAGAAAATGTAAGTTTAAATTATTTTTTTTTTAAATTTGGTTTTAATGTAGTTTTTAAATTAATTCGATATAATGAATGTTTTATGACGTTTCTAATTGAAGTTTTTAAGAGATATGTGATAAATGCAAACAATTTTTAAATGTTTTCTGTTAGAGGTGATATACATAAAATGAAATGGTGCATTCTTGTAGTAACCAAAAAAATTGTGGATATTTGTAGGTCAATATTTCTATTTCTAATTATTTCACCGAAATTACATCCATGCGTCACAAAAAGAACCTACTATGTTTTCTACCTCTTACACTTATCATGCCGAATGCAATAACACCAATAAAATTAAACTATAAAATTGTCTAATTGCAATGTATTTAATGTTCGAATGCTCAAATAAATTTTGAGAAACTATGAAACTTCTCAAGTGTCACTTTGTATAGTTTTAGATTTTTTAGGTAGAGATATTATGCCTCAATGTAGAAGCACACACAAAAAACATCAGCAGTGGATATGCACCATTACACCATTTGAAGGTTTAATGTTACGTGACTCTTCTCAAGATAGTTTTCATTTAATTATAGACACCTTTTCCATACGATTGGACACCATTTTTCCACAACTGCACTGAACTGCATGTCGACAAAATATTTTTATAGTGACAATGCGGTATTTTGATGCTTCGGTATTATATGTGGTTTAGTGAAAAATGTAAATGTTGTAAAAAGTGGAATTTGTCACAGTAGGAGCTTAATAACGAATAAAGTAGGGCGAAAAAAAATTGTAACTGAATTAATGAAAAATTACTTGGGATTGGAAGACAGCGTGGTATTCGTGTGTGTAAAAGTAAATTTATTTATCCGAAGAGATTATCTCAATGGTCTCAATCGGCCTCAATGGAACGTTGAGTATAATGATATTTTCTCCTTAGAATATTGAGAACATGTTTGTAAGCAAATTTTTACGATTTCGTCTACGATATTCATTAACATTTGAAAAAGCGTTTTCGAAATTTTTCCCCGGTGGGAAATTTAATTAAATGTAACGAAATTGCTACGAACTTAGCGAGATTCAACGTCCATTCCAGGTCGTTTGCTATAATAAGACGTGTCTTTGCTTTGTTAGAACTTTATTTGACATCCTCGTCGTAGCTTGATTGACTAAACTGAAAACTGAAAGTACAGAAAAATTATTTGTGACGCAATTTTTTTTAACAAAACGTAATTTTGTTTCAAAGAAACCGCTCTAATTTTTTCAGGAAATCAAAACTTTTAACACAAGGTTCCATTCAAACGAAATTCTGCGTATTATCTGCGATAGCGTCACCTCAAGCGATATCATTAATTTTGGAAGCGGACTTACGGACTGCGTCACACTCTACCTTTAAAAAGGTTTTTGTTGTGATTTATTTTATCGTAGCGATGGATTAATTTTTCTAGGTTATTTGTACGTGTATGATTAAGTCTAACTTGGACAGGCTTAATAAATCCGAGATATTTCATTCAGGTGGCTGAGATATATGTATAGCCCCAAAGCAATGCAAATGTTGCCTTGGCCATACTCACCAAGTGAAACAGAACAAAAAAACGTTCTTAAATTTATGGATACAGCAATGTCAGTTCCACTGATTGTATTCGTTCCTTATTTTCACACAGTTTACTCTCTTTTTGAGAGCGCTAAAAAAACTAATCGTATTTCACATATATGCAACACAATGTAAAATATTTCGGATGCTAAATACCCGAAAGATCTCTTTAAGTTCCTATCGTCCCTATTTAAAGTACATTAATAGTACCGTCAGCATTTTTGAAGTCATTTTTGATAACTGTTGACCAGCATACAGGAGTTACATTAAAACGAAAGTTAACTAGTTCTAAAGATACAATCCACTAAAATCCCAAGTCGTCAAATCTATATAAAAATTTGATTAAAGTTATGAAGTGGCTTGATAGATCTGTCATAAAAAATTCAGTTCAACCAATCATGTTAAGGCTTTGCTGGTTCAAAAAGGCCTATGTTTGTTACAATTTTACTCCATGAAAAGGTTCTAGACGAAGAATTTCATGCATTAGACTGGTTCTTTGTCTGAACAACTTATGTGATCGTCATATAGAACATTTTGGTGGAGAAAAATTGCAACATACAATGGTCTGCATTATGAAGTAGTACAGCCTGGCGCCAAAAAAGGTTCTGTTAACGTCGTTGTTGACACTATTTTACTATTAGACCATAAAAATATCAACTCGACATCAGGCTGCGTACTCAAGATGTTGTACTGTGAATGTAGAGGGCAGCATCAGTCTGGTGCCAAATTTAAATTTATATGACGTAAAATGGGCAATTCTGTTGTGAGTTACGTGGGAATGGTCATCTTCATCATTTTCACTCTTTATTAATTGAGACAAAACATCTCAATCCTACAACAAAGCTACGTTTCAAAGCCTCTAACAATTCTTTGAAAAATACTTCCAAAACTTTCCAGAAATATGAAGAACAAAAATGTTGCCGATTTCGTCGTTTACGACATCTTCAGTACACCTTGTCTTTAACACCATGTATGGAAAACCGGTCGTAGAGTGATTCAAAATATGACAAGTTCAGCTTTTATGTCATTTGAATCTTACGATCGGATGCTTTGCATTTCATTAACAAATTGGAGATAAACGAATTCGTTAATCTACTTCGTAAACTTCATGAATTTGCTTTTGTTTACATTATTTTCATGTAGACTGTTGACTTTTCCAGATAAACTGAACAAAATAACTTTGGTGAATAGAATGAGCCTATATTTCCTACTACCTTTACAATGACTTTAACTCAATTTCGGAACCACGTTGCCTTCTCTGAGGTTACTCATACTTTTCAAGTACGCAACCTGGTGCCGGGTCGGAGTACATAAATGTTCCCGTTTCCCCATCCCATATAGATCAAGTCTTGCCTCACATCTGATCAGGCAATAATATATAAGTTTCAACTGTTTCGTCGGGGACATCGTTTTTTGCGAATTAATCATTTTCTATATTTAATTAAGCGGACCTAATGAATGACGATGGAAGTTCATTTAACGTTACTTTAAAATAACCCACTTGGTCCGCTTTATACAAAACTCAAAATGAATAATTCACAAAAAATGAATTTCTTCCATACAAATATAATGTTTTGTCACAGACGGAACAGTTGAAACTCGGGGCGCCCTCAGCTGTTTTGTGGCCAATATGTCGAAATAGGCGCTTGATCCATTGTCAAACAAACTTTTTTGGCACCAGACTGCCTTCTGGAATCGACCAGAAGTCCAGGTAATTTCAGCTCAGCAAACAGTCAAGGCTACTATTGACCACCGATGTGGATTAACAGCCATATAGCCAAGAAAGTTTAAACGCAGGTACAAAGTACAAATAATATTGATTTTAGAACAAACAACGGATTGGAAGCATTATGAATTTCCGAAAAAGGAAACTGTGTGCGAATCTCAATCGTTTCGAATAGACTGATGGGACACTGACCTCCATATGTGTATGGTGCAAGTTTGCTGATTCGTTATTGCCAATGTTACAAACTATAGAAGAAAAGTCAAGTTAAAGTGTATTTGTTAATGCGGTGATATAAAGAAATATGGATTTTTGTTAACTGAATAAATTGAAACGTTGTCACAATGGTTCATATAAAGGTCAACACGTATCTAATTTAAGTAACCAAATCTTCAGAAATATATAATTTACAATTCTTTGAAATATTGCCATCTTCTATTAGCGTACAAAGGCAAAGTCTAAACATAAACAGTTTTAATTTAATTTAATTTACGATCCTACAACCCATGCAAATGCTTTCTGAGAAATATTTCATGTAAGTGGCATTGTCTTCCAACGTACACGTATGCTCCAACCCTATGACGGAATATTTTTATTGTCGAAAAAAATGAAATTTCTGTAAAGCTTTTAATAATTTCATTCTTTTTCACCCCCGAAAGTATCAGGCGAGAAAGCAGTGTAGGCGTAAATTCAAATTTAATAAATAAAATCATGCTGCAAAGAAAAAAACGAATTAAAATAATTACCGTTTTGCATAGCAACACTTTTATCTTCGACACGACTGACATAACAGCATAGCTCGTCTTGATGATCAGCATTTTCGATAAGTTCGGCTTCAACGGAAAAACCCCACATTTGCTCCAAATTGTTACGCGACAATTCAACTTGATATAAAATTTTTGCACATACTTCAACCATTTCGTGGGTATGTAGCTGTAAAGTTTAAATATTTATTCGATTTAGCTTTCATAATACAAACACTGAAGTTCAACGGTAAAAGTATCTAATGGTAATCGATCGTAATCGATAATTTATCGTATGAAACACTAAAGAGAGAGAGAGAGATGGGATAGGGAGACAACCATTTCTTGGCGAATGTGGGGTTCGTACTACATGTCAATGTCTCCCTCTGGTTGTTAGATATATTTTTATATTCGGTAGTCGTAATAGAAGTAAACAGGAAAACTCTAACACTAGCATTCGGAAAAATCAGGACTAAAGACAATCCGGTGAAACGTTAATTGAATAAAAAATTTTTTGGTCTTTTGCTCATAACTTGAGTAAATCTTTTCCGGTTTTGATACTTTTTTTGTTTAAAAGGTCTGGGCATTCCTTAAAATTTATGGAAGAAAATTTTTTGATTTTGAGCTTTTGGACTCAGCCACACGTGTTTTTTCCACATAAATCGAGTAAATTTTATCCGAATTTCAAGCACTTTTTTTCCTGAAAGATAATCCAAAAATTGATTACAAAATTGAATTTAAGCAAAATCTGTCAGAAACTTTCGAGGTTATGGTTGAAGAAGTGGTCAAAAGCGTTGTTTTTTAAGGTTTGTGGAATTTTTTTGGAACTATCTCTGCGAAATTAGAACGGCAATCGCTGTTCAAGGTGTCGAATGAAAGATGTGGTCATCAAAAAACTACCAAAATTAAATTAGTGGAAATCTGTTTAGTGGTTCAGGCTCTAGTGTCCTTAGTGTGGGTTAAACTCGACCCTACTCGATATTTGATGGGTTTTCGTGAATATTCCTTCAATAATTAGGTTTTTCGTGCAGTGGTGTAGAGAAAAAAGAGGAGAATTTTTCGTCTATGGAAGTATGAGTCAAAGGCCTCTGCTAAGCGTTCTAGGTCTTTTCTAAATTCTGGGCTTATTTTATGGGATTGGAGAGGTTTTTAACGCCGCTGCTTCGTACGGGTTTTTCAATATTTCCCTTTCGGCAATTTCCAGTCCAATTTAGTGAGGACATAATTACACATCGGTACGGACTTTCTGACCTAAGTCATAGCCATGAGCTCAAAAATGTGCACCTCAACGTACTGTATAACTTTGCGAAAACGTTTCACCGACTGTCGAAAAATTATAACTATCGAACGTTTAGCAACGGGCGGACAGACAGAGGAACGGACATTGACTTTTTAGACCCCTACGAAGAACGCAGTGCTTCGAAAAGGGGTCTATTGCGTTTACCAGTAACCAGTCGAATTTCAACCCGGGAGTAGGGGGGAGCATCGATCATGGTGCTTAGATGACGAATCAACAATAAAAAAAATGTCCGTCCGTCCGTTCGTCCGTCAACACGATGACTCGTGTAAAACTCAACCGATTTTCAACAACTTCTTTTTACCTGAAAGGTTATCGAAAAATCCTTTATGGGATTGAACCTGGGCACTGTAAGCCCAAGGGCCGCTGAGCTAGGGCCGCTTAAGTGGTTTTTGGTCTTTTGTACATAACTCGAGTAAATCTTTTCCGATTTTCATAAAAAAATTTCTGTTTGAAAAACCTGGACATGGCCGACAATTTATGGAAGAAACTTTTTATAATTTGAGTCCTTGGACTTAGCTAGGGCACTAAAAACGAGTCTCTGCTAGGGCTCTATGTGTTTTTTGTTCATAACTCGAGTAAATCTTTTCCGATTTTCAAAAAAAGTTTTTTGTTTGAAAGATCTAGGCATGACCGACAATTTGTGGAAGAAACATTTTTCAATTTGAGTCTTCGGACTTAGCTAGGGTACTACAAACGAGTCTTTGTTAGGGCCCTACGTGTTTTTTGTACATAACTCGAGTAAGTCTCATCCGATTTTCAAAATCTTTTTTTTTTTTGAAAGATCTCGACACGGCCGACGATTTATGGAAGAACTTTTGCATGTGCTTAGGGCTCAAGTGGGTGAAGGAAACATTTTTGTCTATGGAAGTATGTGTCCGAGGCTTCTACTTAGGGCCCTAGATCAGTACTAAGGTCGGCCCTAGCCCAAAAAATGTTTTTTTTGCTATGTTGTAGACAAAATTGAGGAGAACATTTTTTTCTATTTGGAGCTCAATTTTGTTCGTTCGGAGAATTTTTTAACAACGTTTCTTCGGACGGGTTTATCAATATTGCCCTATCGGCAATTTCCAATACAATTTAATGTGAACGCAATATTTAATTAAATACGTTCCAGTCTTTTCGTAACATCAACTCTGTTTGCCGCATCTATTATGATACGTACGGGTCCCTTCATATGTTTTCCATTGACACCTCCAACATGTGTGAAACGGGAGATACCAAGGTCTATCAGTCACTATTCCAAAGCCACCTTATTTATGGAATTATCATTTGATCCTGCACAACGAAAACGATGATATCTGACCTCCAAATATCACAAAACAAGGCGATTCGAAATCTCTTCAATGAAGACAGGCGAACAAAAATTAAAGATTTGCACCAGAAACACACTTGATCCCCATCGAATATCTGAAACAAATCGCATTGGCAACGAACGTCCACAATATCATCAATGGATTCACACATTCAAATACGATATTTACGGCTAACAGAGCAATTCACAACTACCTGACAGTAACAGCCTCACACATTCATGCGCCGAAAACGATGACAAAAAAAATTGGGACCGCCGCATTAATGAATCAATCGATACAGATATATACAGCGAATACGAAAATCTAAACGAAGAAAATTTTAAATAGAAAATAAGAAAACATTTTAAAGATACATATGACGTCAAAGACTAACCAAAATTTCAGAATAATAAAAAAGCATAAACTAAATAATAACAATAACCCTATACGTTCAATGTAACGAGTTTCTTACTCATTTTGGATAGGTTGAAAAATAAATAAATAAATAACATCATACGGGTCTTTGATGTTTCGACTCTGCCCAAAATTTAGTTAATATTTTCTCCAATTTTAGGATTGCTTAAAAGTTCACGTTTCGTGCATTCAAAAAAATGCCAGACCAATCTCCTTTGAAATCCGACTCCGATTAATGGATAATAGTATTTTGTTATACATGGGGTGAAAATTATGAGTTCTAACGAGAGCAAAAGTTTGCGACCAGAGCGAAGCGAGTGCTGTAATTCATTCGAGTTGGAATTCAATTTTCACCCCAAGTGTAACACAATATTTTTTGGGCTTGCGCGTAAGAAAACGAATGTTTCCACGGCAAAATGTTGATTCAGTGTAACGTGGGAACGGTAAGAAAATAACTACTTTCTCACCTGGGGTGAGAAAGTAGCTACTTTCTCACCGGCAAGAAATAGTAACTTTCTCACCGCTTTTGCGGGGACAAAACACGAGTTTTCTCACCGCAAGCATGAAAAAAAATTAAGTTCCATTCCATTTCTAAGTGTTTTTTTAGGAACATTAGGGGCATTAAAATTAGGACAGGTATAAAATGGTGTATTGCGGCAACGAAAACACTTTCTCGTTCACGTAACGAATGGTGTTAATTAGCGCACAGTATATTGAATGATGTTAGTATGACCGTTCCTTTGTTCATCAGTTGGGCATGTAATAATTTATTTAAATGAAGAATTAGAACGCTAAATAAAGGCAAAATTAATTTGTGCTGTAACCATTACGGGTGATGGCCATTGAACGCAAATTACCACATGTCGTACATACAACCCAATTTAGTTGTACTACAACTTTTGTCCGAATAGTTCGGCTCAATTAACCTCTTAATTTATGTTCTATTTTGTGAGTTCTTACGGAAAGACGAAAGCGTTTCATTTCTTTTGAGGGGAATTGTTGTATAGGGTCGAGTTTCATTTACTTTTCAAGTACGAGAAAAGCTTAAAATTTTATGGAAATTACCAAAGCAATTTGCCTAATTGTGGTTTAAGTGTTCAATTACAGATGCATATAACTTCCAGCTAACGATTATGTACTTGAGTGTTGAGACGAAAAAACACAACAACGCACCAAGTACAGGCATGAAACGACGAAAGATTAATAAGGACGTTATAGCTCCAGGTGTTCAAATTTTATATAAATGAGTTAAAGCATGAAGTAACGAAAAGATAGGAGAAGTTTTTTTTATTACGCTTTTGAACAAGTAAACATCAAGTCCTATTCAAAGGTTTGAAGGCTATAAAGTCCTGGTGAATTAATTTTGTAGTGAATGTGACATAGGGTACATGCAACTCGAGATACATTGGATATTTTTTTTTGTTACCACGATGAGACAAACGAAAATTTTTCTTTGTTTATATAAAACACATGAAGTAGCGTAGAATGATTTTTGTTGATCCAAGACTGTGTAAAACTTAATTATTTGTAAAATAATTGTAAACTTCAGCCACACGGGTTACAGTTCAATGTTCAAAATGTAAGCATTTTCTTTTCGAATGGACGCCAATTTCATGCTAAACGAATGTAATCTTTAGGGTAAATGCAACAGTTATCGGCCATATAGTAGTCTCCGGCCAGCACCAGTAATCGGCCATATTTCAATGCGAAATATGACCGGTAACTAGTGAAACTATGGTTTGGCCGGAGACTACTACATGGCCTATAACTGGTGCATTTACCTTATCCAGTTTCTAGAGAATTGATAAGAATAAGAAGGCACTACTATAAAATTAAGAGACTTTGAGAAATTGAGACAATTTTCACACTTTTCAAAGCTCTCAATTCACATGCGCTTTCTATATAAATAGAGTAAACGACCCGGTAGCGGTCACGTTGAGCAGTTTAGTCCTGGTTTCCACTTAAAAAAAGTACTGTCTTTACTTGACAGTAAAACAAAAGAAACTGTCAAGTAAACGGAGACAAAATTGAATCGAGTTCAATTTTCGTGACAGTTCTTTTGTTCTATTCGACAACTGTCATGTAAACGGATGCAAAACGGAGCACTTTTTTAAGTGGAACCTAGGCCTTTAAGCGGTCATTTCATACATTTCATGAATGAAATGAAATGTGCCTAATGTTGTCGCTGCTTTTGTATGGAATTTCCATCGCCAGTTATGGTACGTTAATAGTCGATGGACATGCTATTCAATTTTGTGAAGTAATCCAATTATAAATAAATGCGATTTTGCCAATTTCATTTCTGTCTGAGAATTCCATGTTCAAAAAAACGAACCCTTAGGAGTCTATGGATGTCAGAAATGTGCAGTTATTTATAATTGGGTGTAAAGTTGGCCATAAATCGCCAGGGACTGGTTCACTGACAGCTACCGGGTCAGTTACTTTACATAATTGTCAAATTCACGTTCAACTGAATGCTACTCACATTGTTTTTAGCCGCAGTTTTGACATTCGTACTCGTATTTTTGTTTTGATATTTTAAAACAATGACATTTTCTTAGCACGAGCTGTCGACGATTCGAAAAGTGATTGTAGTCATTTAAATTAATAAATTGCGTTTTCTATCGAGTGGTTGCTGGGTACCAATAGATTGATATAGATCTTCAAAAATTGTTCACTGTTTGTGACCCACTCAGCATCTTGATGAGCTTTGAAAACATTTTTTTAAATTTGTGAGCGCCTTGAGTACGAAAGAAAGGCGGAAGAATTATGCTTTAGATTTTTCTCCCCACTGCCCTACTTTCATGTCTAAAGTTTAAAAAGATACAGTACAGTGAAATCAAGCATTGCTAACAATCCAATGTACCCCAAAACCTAAACACGCATGGGATATGAATTGGAATACAAATACGCTTGTTTTTACCTCATAAAATCTCTAACAATGAATTTAAAAATCCAGGCTTATTAACATATTCTGTGACCTGTGTTTACTAAGCTATGTATGCAAAAACATTTTTTGTCAGTTAAACTTTTCTTTAAACATAAATTCACCTTTTGACAGGAAATTTCTTTGAAATTAGTTGCAGTGCAGAAAGTCTATTATAGTGATTCAATTCAAAGCTAGCTATTGTGCCGATGCGCCGTGGGAAACAAATATTGATGAGAAAATTGAAACGTGAGGACAGAGATTTTTGATATAAATTAAATTTGCTGTCGCAAGGTCATAACCCTTCGAGATATTTACTAATTTTTGAATATTTACTTCGATATTTAACCCTTCTAGATATTTTAAGAATGAATTTCGGTGAATATAACATACACCTTCGAATGGATTCAAAAGACAATATGCTTCTGTATTCTGGATATATTTTGTAAATTGATTTTCTGGTGTATTTGTTTAATTCAACCATTTTCATTTTCTTGCCTTTTTTGGGAGCAAATAAAATGATAAATTTAATGCAAAACTAACCATCAAAGTTGTTTACGTTTACCATTTGCATAGAGTAACAAATGAGCAATGCTTTTGAGGTTTTCCATCTAACAAAACTGTATATTAAAACAAATAGAAAGCTAAATTTGTAGAATTGCTAAACAGATAAGCTATTTGAAAATTCGTATTGTTTTGAATTAAAATATGTAGTTCCTCACACAGCAGATTCATTTCCAGCAAAAGTTTGACACGATAAAAACCTTGAAAGCAATCATAAAATTAGCATCGTAGATGTGTTTCATGGCAAAAAATAGTAGCACATGTAGCAAGAACTAGTTTACAATAAATAAAGGTAACTCAAGCATAAAAATTCAATTGTGGGCATGGTTTGCTGGATGGGACTAGTCGATATAAATTCTGCACGAATTATAATAAAAACGGTTTGCATGAATTCCTCTCTTCCCACAACTGAAAACCGTAAACTTTCCTTAGTAGTCGTTCACAGAGATAATTTTGTTTAAGAAAAAGCAACGCGGACATTCTATGATACAATTATGAGCGATTTCTCATAAGGTTATTGAAATATTTAACATTTTCCACTGTCCAATCGCATGTGAGCGCCATTTTCTGCAAGCTACATAGTTAAGACTTAGTTGTATGTACCACCAGCCAGCATTACATTCTCCAATCAAACCGCATATCTCTGTTTTCTAATAGAATTTATTGAAGAAGAACTTCGAAGTGTGAAAATCACTCATGGGTGTGATGTTCATATAATCTCCAGCCTTTTGATAGATGCTTCGTTGCATCATAAACTTCCACCAATATTTGATTGATTACTTTGAAATATTTTGCTAAGTCTAATGTAAATCCTTCCAAAACGATAAATGTGGAAATTTTCCTCAATTTTTCATGCTAATGTGATAGCGAATTTATTCGACGAAAAAAACTTACATATGTGTCTATCAAGTCATTTCGATGTGGCACAAAGTAGTTGCTGTCTTCCATTTCACGTCGTTTCTTCACACGAACAAAATGCTCCATTGGATTTAAATTCTTTCTAACACAAGCGCTGGCCAGAAACTCTTCAACCGACATTGCATCTCGTAAGTACACAGTGGAGAACGTATTATCAGGCAACGGAACTTTGTAAGTTTTATCGGGATCATCACGTGAATTCATCTGTGAAAACGAAAAAAATGTTTAGGGAATTCGTAAACTCTTATTAACATTTACGGTAATAGTTTGAACTCATACAATTTTTAATTTCCTTCATCATTTATTTCTTTAAACAATCGGGAAGATTTTTCTTGAATTCTTTTGGGGAGATAAAATCGCCGATTTTCAAAATCTTTTTTTTCTGAATGTGCGCTTAAGTGGTTCTAACATAACTTTTCAGATTTTAAAATTTTTGTTTTTAATCGAAAGGTTAATATCCCGACAATTTTTGGAAGAAATTGGAAGAATTTTTAGCTCGAAAAAGTTAGCACAGACCACAAAATATGCTGGTACCATATAATAATGGGCTTCGATACCATTATTCCCTACGTGTAACGTGAGAAATGAGAAAGAGAATGACGTAAGTGCTACGTTAGGTTTACGTACTTGATGAATTGTTTATTCCAAAGAAAACGTATTTTGCCTGATTTTGTGATATAAGCAGTGCCGCACAAAGTCCAACCTCATCGTAATTTCGACTCCAAATTTCAAATACGAAGGAAATATTTTTGCTTGGTCATCCGAAATTTTGTGCCGCACGAAATCCAACCTCAATATTTATTTAGATTTAATTCAGTCTTTTTGCAACATCTGTTCCATAATAGCCCTCATGCCCAATTCGAACTTAGAAAACAGTCCTCAACACAGTAAGCGAAGCAAATGCAACTCAAATATAAAAATTTCGTTCGTTCGTTTCTGTTCAATGATGCGCTGAAAAACTAGTTGTAAAAGAAAAAATTTGAGACCTTTTTTCTGAGAACTCATTTTTCTTATGAAAACGCTCATCCTCATCCGACATTTCTTTGCGAACAACTTATAAGCTCACTTGTTCACCAGAACTTCATGTCCCTAAAAACGATGGTTTATTATGTCAGGACGCAGGGTAGACCCGTGCACCAGCGCCCGAAAGCAACATTTTCGCTAGCCGATGCTACCCGCAGCTGAAAGATGTAAAAAGAAACTTATCTCCGCTACCGAACTTTCTTTATTTTTTGTTTGTTAAGCAGCCGAAACAAATAAGAAAAAGTGCGACATTACTGAATTTAAGTTGAATGAAAATGAGCCAATAGACATATCTTAGTCGATTTTAGCCCACAAACTTGGCACACGGCGTAATGTAAACGTAGAAAAATCTCAGAAAAATTATTTTCCTTTTCATCCTTAAATCGTTGATGTTATTTTTCAAGTAGAGAAACTTGTTACGTTCGGCAACTCTTTTGTGAAAAGTGTCATTTTCTCTTCTATGAAAAGCATGTAAGTAAACGAATTCTGCGGTTTCTAAAAGTTACGCTAAACCATGTTTGAAGTTTCTACTCATTCCAATTTTTGTTTTATTTTAAATTCGGGCGTAAACTTTCCTTCTTCTAATTGAAATTCTTGCCACAGTTTGCCTTTTAATCAACTCTTTAAGTATTTTCTGCTGGCCATAAGCACACAAAATAAAAAAAAGTTTTTCATTTGTATATCGACGTACGATTCGGCCATGTAATTTTTCAGAGATTCGTAAAATTGAAGAAGAAGGGAAAAATAATAAACGCAGAGTAAATCTTTATTGTGTATTGTGACTTTGCACAGATTTTGATGAAGACATGCTGAATTGAAGAAAATTGGAAATCGTTGTAAGACGAAGTTTTCTTTTTGCGAATATTTCTTATTTTTACTCAAACACTCACTATTCAACAATCTTCGACGAGAAAAAAAACACAAGCAAACTGTAGCATTCGCAATAAAAACAAGAATTGTGAGAAAATACTCGGGAAAAAAGGGGAATGTCGTCAGCACCCCCCAAATTTGTGCTAGCATTAAAAGAGGGTCTATAATTTGCGCCTGAATTTGTGCTGTCGAATAGTACCGGTCCCAGAATTTGCGCTGTTCTGGGAGCCGAGAACGACTCGATTGAAAATAGAATTTTCCATTTTTTGTCATTTTTGTATGGGAAGTTCCTTCAATTTTAATTTTTAAAGATTCGAATTGGTTTCCCTAATTAGTGTTCAATTTGTGCTGACTAATGGTAAAGGTCCCGACATTATAAGTTGTCGGGGCGCCGAGCACAAATTGATAGAAAATAAAATTTTTTATTTTTTCGTTATTTTTGTATGGGAAGTCCCTTCAATTTTAATTTTTATAGATTCCATTTGGCTTCCCTAATTAGTGCTCAATTTGTGCTGGCTAATGGTAAAGGTCCCGACATTATAAGTAGTCGGGGCGCCGAGCACAAATTGATAGAAAATAATTTTTTTTATTTTTTCGTTATTTTTGTATGGGAAGTCCCTTCAATTTAAACTGGTTTCCCTAATTAGAGAATCTGCTGCGGCTAGCGGTACCGTTTATGGACTCTCTGACAGAAACTACATGGAAACTTAACAATTTTCTTTTTCATCCAATTTTGTAAAAAACATGTATAGAATCTCAGTTGCCCCAACTCAGAACGCAATAGGTTATCGAAATTAGTCAGATTCTTAACTTAACTTTTATTTTTTATCAATTTGTGCTCGGCGCCCCGACGACTTATAATGTCGGGACCTTTACCATTAGCCAGCGCAAATTGAGCACTAATTAGGGAAACCAATTCGAATCTTTAAAAATTAAAATTGAAGGAACTTCCCATACAAAAATGACAAAAAATGGAAAATTCTATTTTCAATCGAGTCGTTCTCGGCTCCAAGAACAGCACAAATTCTGGGACCGGTACTATTCGACAGCACAAATTCAGGCACAAATTATAGACCCTCTTTTAATGCTAGCACAAATTTGGGGGGTGCTGACGACATACACCTGTGAAAAAATCGTTTTAATTCTGGGACTTGTTATGAAGGACCATTCACATCAAAAGAATCATTCAACCTTAACCTCAACTCAAAACCAAATTAAAATCTTGTATTTTCACTTCAAACGGCACAAAGTAAAGGGGTTCGGTTTTAAACGCTTGATGTGAACAATTTTGGGTTCAATGTTTTATCGAAATTTCGGTCACCGTTCGGATTACATTCACAAAGTCTCCACTTTAATACAAACATTAACTTGAATCCTTTGAATGCTTATGGGAGAAAATAAGATGAGACCAAAAAAATAGTCTTCATTCGGTTAAAAACTTTAAAAGCATTTCAAGCTTTTAAGTAAATGTGTAGATGAATAAAGTGAAAACACTTCAGTTCTGGCCAGAAATGGGCGAGTCAAAAAGTCTTTCAATTCGCTATCTTTAATGAAAACTCAATAAAAAATTCCTACTGGACCGCCCCAGACTCAATATTTGTACACCACTGACCTAAACTTCAGAAACTTTCGTTGATTTTCTGAGGCACTTATGTTTCTTATGAGAAGATCTCACCAATCTATTTGGAGTTTTTGTGCGAACCTTAAGGTTGTAGAAGAATGAAATGTGAAGTTTCGGATAGCGTTTTCCTTTCACTGTGATGTCGAGCCTCACCACTTCTTCTCATGTTCTTTTCGAGTATGCGTGGTGGAACTTTGTCGGATCTTCTCCTTGCCTAGCGAAAGGTCGAAGCTTTGCGTTACTAGCCGAATATCATTCTTATCCGGTTTGTGGACCAAAGATTTTTACTTCGTTTTGCTTTACGACCAGGTCGAGAATTGTTCAATATCCAAAATCGTCTAATCAGGGGGTGGGAGCTCTAAGGCTATGGTTTGTAGGGCTTTGTAGGGCTTTGCGAAGACAAACGGTTGCGTAGGTGCAATCTGACTGGGCTCGCATATGGCCCCTCGAAGAGACAACTTGCGCCCAAATGGTCTAGTCTAACGAACATATAATATGACTCGGCTAAATTATAGGGTACAATAGCTTTGTTGGCTCCTCTCTAATGCACAGACTCTGTTGTCTGGTTTGTGGAGGTAACTCATGCTTTTACCTTGATTTGATGAACAGGGGAGTTTTGCCATAAGAAATTCTAAAATGCCATATTAACAGTAGTACTTTCGATTGAACAATTTCTGGCCAACTATGATTTTGAAAAAGGCGGTTTTATGTTAATTGCAACGTGGCGTTTTTAAAAATAGTACCAAAATTTCACTAAAGGACACGAAATCGGTGTACTATTGTGGAAAATGCCATTTTGTAGTCACAACCTAAGGGTGCTTTGAAAATTCAGAAATCCTTGCATTGTACTATTTGAAATTAAAGGCACGCTATTGCTCAATAAATGTAAATTAATAGAAGTTATATTTCAAAGGGAATAGTTTAAAAGAAAATAATTGACTGTGTGCAGTACCGTCATTAGAATCAACAATTCGGGTCGCATCTGAGGAGATTTAAGTACAATGCTATCTTCTTCACTTCACAGAAGACAACGTAAAGTACTTATGTGCCTCCATGCATACGTCTAACGACTCATCACATTTAATATTTTGTTTTAAGCGTATTCCTTTTTCTTTAAATAGTTTGCATTGCTCTGTTCACATCATGTTTCTTTCAAATTAAAACTACTTCATCTGTGAAAGAAGCATTTGCATTCTATTGCATGCATTACGAGATACATTAAGAAAACTTGTATTAAATTATTCAAAGCAATTCAATCCAAGATTACACTAATATTTACATTACATTTGAATGGTAAGTGCCATTCGCAGATTAGTTACACAAGGAAAATTCACATTTACTACACCAAAGGTATACCTAACTATACTACTACATACCTGCATTGAGCGACGACTGGAGCCACTATTCGATCGAGATAGCAGTGGTGGGCGTCGCTTTGTTGCTCCACGGCCAGCCAATAAATTATTTAATAGTGATGGTGACCGAGCGCAAATAAAGGCATGGAACGATGACACCGTAAAAACACCCAATTTGTTTAATGTATTTTTGGTCGGTCGAGAGACGTGCGTGAGAAGCGACTGAAAATAATGGGAAATTTAATTACACTCCATACACAAAAAGTTTCATATCGTAGAATACAATATTTGTGAATATCATAAATTGACAATAACTATTCTGATGGCATGTGATCTTGTTCAGACAAAATGTAATGTAGCGTTCGATAAAAAGAGCACCCTTTACCTCTGGTAACCGCTGTAGTAATAAAATATGCCTGTTTGTGTTCTAAAAGGGTGGCCATTGGCCATAAAGGCAAGAAATAAAAAAATATAGTCGTTAGACTGAAGCCGTTAAGTTAACGGTGATTTGGCAGGTATTCAGAAGACGGTAAATGAAAAGTGGTTCTCCATTAGAGGTGTGCGCCGGTCAATTTAAACCGGCGGCTGGCGATGGAAAAACTTTTTGGTATCGGCGGCTGGCGGAGAGGTTAAAACGACCGGCGGCTGGCGGCGCGCCGCGGCTGAAGAAAATTTTTTAAAGAGCAAAATTTCAAACAAAAGTATATTCTTCTAATACATAAAATAAAGTTCACAAAGTTGTATTCAAGTAACTACATATATCGATGAATTTTAATCTTTAAATTTAAAGTTTTCAAAAGCAATTTTCTGGCAAAGTTCATAATTATTATGGATAAATAACATTTTATCCAGATTGCTCTGCAAAATATTCGATTTACGAGAGTTCGCGATTAATCCGCTGATAGAAAAATTCCTCTCACTGGGAGTACTTGTCATAGGCATCGGTAAAATTTTTCTTGCTAGGTTTCCGAGTACTGGCATTTGTGAAGAATAAATTTTCCAAAACATACGAATAGAAGTAATCTTCACATTTGGACCTAGTGATAGTAAGAAATGAATTTCTCTAGCAATCTCTGTGTCTCTCGACATTGATTGGCGGACTGACGAGAGAGTCGAATGTTTCTCTACTAAATCTTTAATAAATTCTTCATTTTTTTTAAGAGAATTTGGTTCTGAAACCGTTTGAGAGTTATTTGAAGGATAACAATCATCGGCCCACTTTTTTAACAAATCGAGCGCGTTTGTATGATTTTCTTCCAAAAATTCTTTAACCTCAAGTAGATTTTGAAATCTAGGATCGAGCAAAGAAGCGAC
This sequence comes from Pseudolycoriella hygida, assembly GCA_029228625.1. Taxonomy (NCBI): domain Eukaryota; kingdom Metazoa; phylum Arthropoda; class Insecta; order Diptera; family Sciaridae; genus Pseudolycoriella; species Pseudolycoriella hygida. The sequence goes on along the minus strand of CM055404.1, from coordinate 95,890,609 downwards.
AATTATTCTCTCAGTGATTGGAAGTCTGTATTCGAGTTTTTTCCGCATATTTCTTTTTAAATCAACGATTTCCGAACGATCTTTATCGTCCTTTTCTAAAACAGATGATAATTCGCAACGAAAGACACAGGCCATGTTAATGGTGCTGTATTTCTCACCGGAAAGAATTTCTGTTATTTTTTTAAATTGCTGGAAGAATACGCAAAGGTCGGTGATCAATTCAAATTGTACAAAAATATTACTGACTATGAAGTATAACTAAATTTTTTATTTTTTTTATCTGCGGCAGATTTTTTAATACAAAATTGTGCAGCCGATCCAGCCGATTGAGCCGAATCGGCGCAGGGGTATCGGCGGCTTGAGTTTGGCTGAAGCATATTTCGGCTGGCGTGGCTGGCTCAGCCGGCTGGCGCACATGACTATTCTCCATTATGTACTGATGCCAGTAAGGTTTCTAAACGAATGTCCTTTTGAAAAATTAAACTTTCACCCAAAAGTTGTGATGACGTATTACCTATTTGTTACGATTGAGGTGATCTAGGGAGTTAGGAAGAGTGGTCCTTATGAAATACCTTATGGGTAAGCTCAACTCAACAGACGCTCTGTGGGCGCAATCTTAATTAATGCCTTAGATGATGTTTGACTCAAGCTATAATGCTTGCTGGGTATTTGGACATTAGCCTGGCTTTTTTTGTATGAAAACATCTTTTGCCGAAAAGTTTCATTAAAAGTAGCCTGATTCTATTTACCAGCGTTTAGGTATGGCTAATACAGATACCGACAGTGTTGAGTTGCTTGTTGAAATGACAGTGCCCTGTCAGAATGTCTGACAAAGTTTTTATACCATAACTCTGCGGTCAGGGTGTGACTTAAGGCTTGTGACACGGACGTATGTATTGCCTGAAAATCGAAATAAGAAACTCATGTTCACAGCTGAACTAAATTTTAGTAGCTCAGCTTCACAAGACGACCCTTCGTAAACTATTTTCCCATTGAGGAGCATCTCTGCCCGCGCTCACCTGCTGTAAACAATAATGTACACAAAGTCTATTTGTGAACTACTTCGAAATGAACATTCAAAAATAATAAAACAATAACTTAAGGCTGAAACTTAACCAATCCATCAGCAGTATGAGCAAATCTTGGTGAAACTTTCTTTATAGTCAATTTTCACTTGTAACTGTTTTCATCTAACTAACCAAAGATATAAATCAAATTCATTAATATCGAAAACAATCATTCAATCAAAACATTTTCCCCTTCGTGTATCCATGCGCTGTAATCCACTGTAAGCATCATAAAGAAAATGTTAATCCTGTTCAAGATTAATAAGGTTTCTTTATTGATAAAATACCTAACGATTTTCGAATAATTTAATAAAAAAAACATATAACACAACCCCAACACTTCCTTCGAATCGAATTATGACGCTGTGTATAAATTTGCTGTAGTGTGTTGCGTGTCTATATATTTATATACATATTTCACGGAATTGCAATGAAATTTTAACCAAAATCGTGGTTATATTGATTATTAAATCATACCAGGATACGATCTGCTACTGTGCGCATAGCGTATATCTACTACCTACTTTACAAAGTTTACTGTTTACAGAACGCTTTCGGGTAAGTTGAGTTCTAGTCGATTGGAAAAATGAATATCAGCAGCAATGGATATTTTGTTATACCAAGTGGAAAATACCACCGTTACGGGGCAACGGTTAGTTTAAAAAATGCAATCGAACTGGAATGATTGAAGTCTGACTAATTTTTTTTTATTTCCGAATTGTAATGTAGCAGAAAGTTTGCACTTTTTTTAAATTGTTCACGAAAAAATAAACATATGGAAGGAACCCGCTCGTATCAGAACAGATATGGCAAACTAAATAAATGTTGCAAAAAAGCTCGATCGTATCTAACATTGCGTTAACTCTAAAGTGTATGCAATTACGTCCAAATTAAATTGGGCTGGAATTTGCCCAAAGGGCAACATTGAAAAAGTCGTCCGTGTAAAGCCCGCTGCAAATCCTCACAAAACCCCCGAAATTTTTGGTGTCATCTCAGCCCTTCACTTGGGGGTATTAAGTGTATTCCACTCATAGCATGCTCTCAAGTTCACATTGATAATTACTTGCGTAATTTCTTTTGATCTGTTGCTATGTCAACAATATAGATCTTGCAAACTTTATAAGCAATACAACAATTTCAGACAAGTACACGAGTCCTATTCATGTACTTCACGAAATAACTAGAACGGTTGCAAAGCACAAGTAGACCCTATAACCCGAACCACTCAACCAATTTTCACCTAAATTAGAAAGAAAAATTTTTGTGCCTATTTCGCGGAAATATAAGCTTTTGATATCTTCGAAAGTTGTTGACCGATTTTGCTCATCTTCGAACTAGAAAAAAAGATTTTGAGAATCAGTCAAGTGCATCTGGAGTTAACAGACAAACGGACAAGATTGTTTTGCAGATTATGAATACCAAATATAATAAAATATTGAATACCAAATAATAATTCGTCCATAGCTTTGGGATCGAGAATCTACTGATTACAAACGTCACAGTAAACATGGTACGGATCTAAAAATGGCGCTGAGACTCCTTGCTGTCACAATGGGAAAAAAATTTATGAGGTGATTTTCAAATTTTCATTGTTAACGGTTTTTTAATTTGGAGTAAAAAAGATTTAAAAATAGAAATTCTGACTGAAATACAATTATTTCAACCGTTTGTTCCATTAACTCATTATTTGGAAATAAAAATGAAATCACTCTATTTCTGTAACAATTTTCATAGAGTACTTGTTACAAATATCCACCCACACTTGTTTTGTAAGTGGCGTTGGAATGTGTATTTAAAGGCAAATGGAATATACTCCTCGTTCGATCAATATCTTCACTTGACTTTTGGCATTTACAATTTTACAACAAAATTATATATGAGCAAATAATAATTTTATTTTCCCTCCTCAAACTGCTTGCGATTTACACAAATTTGGGGTTTTTTAACATCAAAAAGTTTATTGGAAGACTTTTTTCTTCACGCTGATGAACTCCATCGTCCCACCGTTTAGACATTATTTATTTGTTTGCATAAGTATTCGACAGCGAAAATAATTTCGGATGTTAAAAATGTAGCAATGTAGGAAATGAGTGTCTAAAATAAATCAATTTAAAGCTCGCATATTTATTTACGTGAAAAGTCATATTTTCGTGATACCTTAAAGAAAGACGTAACCCTTGTACCAAACAAAAGATTTAAAGAAACATCACCATCTGTTCGTATCAAGTCATAACGTTATTCACCTCACCAACTGCATCTCAAGTGTTACAAATTGAAGAAAGTTTTCTATAAATCGCTTAGCCAATAATTAAGTATGAGGTAAAGTTTTCACTGGAATAGTACAAAAGTGTCGAAATTATTCAAGAGCAGAAAGTTATGCACCCAGGTTAACGGCAATGCGATGCTTACATCTATGTGTATTTTATATGCAACCATGTAATGTAACATTCAATTTCGCCAAGTTATTAGGATACATCAGTGTTCTAACATAGTCCAAAATGTACATCTCACATCGTCTGGTGTGTCTAAGGTCTAGCGGGCTCAGAATATAAGCCACATCTTATATCATCTTCATCTGAGTTGTAACCGATGTTCCATCCCAGAACAAATCCAGCATCAAATCTCGTCTGAGAAGATTTGCTTTTCAACTAAGTTTCCGGATTAGTAAGTTTCTCTATTATTTTTAGCATAAAATTTTTTTCATCGCTTTTGTTTGCGATTTTGATGTTCTTTGTTTGTCATAATAATGGACCACCATAGTGGGAAAGCTTTCAATTTTGAATGTAGGGAAAAATAGAACTTCAGTATCAAATGTGAAGTTTATGGACAGAACGGAAAAAATTTAAACAAAAATTAAAGCAAAGTTACGTTGTGTTTTTAAAAAATTGCGTCACAAATGCCAGGCCCAACAACGATATAATTGGACTCGTGCGAAGTACAAAGGTTCTATACGTTTACTACAAACATGGGGTAGATTGAGTCGGGAGTGAGGGAGATGCATTTAATATCGTCTAGAGAGAAAGAAAAAGTCCGTTTGTCCGTTCCTTAATTTTTTTCTAAACGGCTACACCGATCACCTTTTTTACCCTAAAAGGTACATAATATCCCATGATTCAAGTTCGAAGGTGAGCGAAATCGGTCAAGTGGTTCCGGAGATATGGTCGGAAAAGTGACCACAAACATGGTTTTTCGAGGGTCGGAGAAACTTTTTTCGCAAATATCTGAGCAAGTATAGCACGGAAACTGTTCATTTTGGTGTCAAAAAAAACAATGATCTGACAAAACAGGGAAAAGTTATTTTGTGGAAATTGCGTCAGTGGTCTGCATGCAGTGGTGGCATTGACTCAAAGGCAAAATTGTAGAGAATAAAATTTTAGAAAACACGTGTTTTAGGTAAAAATGATCAAATCCCGGGATAGAGCAACTTCTAGTATTGTGAGGTATGACACATATCTATAAAATTACGACAGTATGAAGTTTGCAAGTATGAAGAAGGCAAAGTTGGTGAGAATTACATTTTAGGGAAAATAGTTTCAGGATTTCTTGAAGAAACTGCGTTGGTCCTCTTTGGTATGGTGCAGGGGAGAACATTTAGACTATCAAAATAATTGGTCTCAGACGTACTTCGGTAGGGCCTTTGACATTACCCTAAAGGTAATTTCTATTGATCTTTGAAATGCTTTTCGTTATAAAGCACACAAAACATTGGATGATTTGCTCATTTCTATATGTAGATACGTTCGAGTCTTTTTGCAACATCTATTATGTTTGCCACATCTATTCTGATACGTACGCGTCTTTGGTTATGATTTTTATATGCTTTCAGTTTTACACTGCAAAAATTTGAATTTTGATGATTGTACTGTGCAAATGTAAATGTGTGAAAACTGAAATCATTGAAAAATTATTTCGTTGTTGGGTCTGGCATTTCTGAAGCAATTTTTCAAAAACTGAATGCCCCACCCTCCTCTGATTTCCGAACTTTTGTAACTGAAAGAAAATCATTTTGCGTTAGAAACTTAATGCGTCACCCTTTTCTGATTTCAAAATTTTTGTAAGTAGACAAAAAGACTTGCGTCACAACTCCTCTGTCAGGATATTGATACTTTTGTAATTTATCTCTCGTCAAAAGCCCCTAAAAATTTTGCTCAATTTGAATACCTCACTCATGTCGAGAATAACCGAAAAATATCAAAAAACCTTATGGAAGTTGAAAAGTAGGTTATCCCTCCGAATTCTAGAAGTGACCATACCCCTAGGATTGGGCCATATTTCCTAAAATCCTGAGACATGTTTTCGCCTTTGAAAGCAACTTTCTAACTCTCATGGTTGTAGAAAACGAGTTCATCGCTTTTAATTCTAGAAGTGGCCATATCCCAAGGACTCGGCCATATTTCCCCAAAGTTAAGAAGAAGATGGAAAAACAAGAAAACATACAAAAATGGCATAAGAGTGAAACGAAAAAGTAATGAAAAAAGAGAAATCACAGATTAAGACCGTTCAGCCATGCTAATGTCGTTACATCGTCCGTGACCAGTTCTTAGCCTACTCAGGTTGCACCATGATTTCAACATAACATTTTTTCTATGGAAAAATGGAAACTTCAAAAGTTCGTATCTCCGGATCGGCTGAACCAATTTTCGGGAGTAAAAAGCCATTTCGGCCTAAAATTTTTCGTAGAATTTATTGGCGTGTAAGACTTGCTTCACGGCCCCTAACTACCGTGGGGCCATGAAGAACAAAACAAATTTAAACGAAAGAACTACTAGCTTTGTTGGAATAGCTTTTCCCTGACAATATAGCAGCTGCAAAAATTGATATTTTCGTATTCTTATTCCATTAGGGAACAAGCAAAATATTTCTATAATCTCTAAATGAAAAAAGTCACTTTCCTTCGCTGGAGATTACAAAAACATTTGCAATCGCTGCGGGTGAAATTCGCTCGAGTTGGAACTCACTATTCTCCTCAAGTGTAACACAAAGTGGAATAACCGAAACAAAAACCTCAATTTGCTGTGACGTTCTTATAAACGACAAAAACAAAATGACGGGTGAGAAAATTAATATTTCGACACCGCGGGAGACCTAGAAATGAGAAACTAAAAGTTTTCTCTTCCGAATTTTCATAAAACAAAAGGTCAACCAAACGCCATCTTCTCACCGCATTTATTGCATTTGAGAGGAAAAAACTAGGTGAATCACGCATGAAAATTGCTCAACTATTACTTTCATTTTTCAATTGAAGTTTTAAATGAAAGTGCCTTTTAAGCCAAGAATTTCTTTTACTTTTCTTCATCATTGTTACATCTGAAAGGCATCGTTCGATTTTATCATTCAGAAAGTGCAGTTTTCCAACTGCATACAATTACATTCATCATCTTTTAATTTTACTACTTTAATGATTTCAAACGTTTCGCATGTTTGCGAAAATTTACATATAAAATCTGTTTCTGTAAACAATGAAACTAGCTTATCAAATGAAGTAGTAAAATTAAAAATGATGAATGTAAATAGTAGACGATAATATGAAATGTAAACTTTTTGTATAAATTTTGCGTACATCTTATGGAAAGTTATGACCTAACTGTAACTATACAGTACAATGTATTATTCAAAGCTTTTACAATGACCTATGAACATGTTGTGTGTGTTTACGTATTGCAGTAAAAATATTTTGATGACATTTAATATTCAATCAACGTAATCATAAAATTTACCTTTGGATTTGGCAATTCACCAGACTGCAATGAACACATATAGCAACGTAAACGGAATTGTTCGCAATGCAGTCGTTCCAAATTCTCTTCCCATTGCAAAATTTGCGTTTGGATTTGATGTCTAGTCTCCTGATCGGTAACAACGCTCTGCTGTAATTCAGCCATGTTCTTGAGTTTTATATCCTGGAAAATAAAATTTGAATTCGATTTTATTTGTGGCGAAAAGTCTTCAACAATGACAATTAAAGTAATGAAGTAATGAAGCAGTGAGAGCCGCAGATCTAACCCTGGACCGAAATTGGCTCCTCGTGAGATAGTCTCTGTAAAACTGCGAGAAATAGTTGAAAATTCTGAGCATTCTATCAAGTGGGCCATTTTGTGCATAGTCAGTACGATGAAAAGGAATCACGAAGAATTCTCTACTTCTAAGCGGACGCACAGGGGCCTTCAATTGAATCCTTAAGCTCAAACCAGGGGCATTAAGACGACAGCGCAATACGTACGGTCCTTCTCAGAGCATACATGAGAAACTTTTTCTGTATCGATTCAATTTTGTTCACATACGATATCTCAAGGGGATCCCAAACAACAGAAGCGTATTCTAAGTGAGATTGCACATAAGCAAAATATATATTTTTCAGAGCTCGAATGTCTGTGAACAGTCTGCATATTCGCTTAACGAATACCAGCATGGAGTATGCCTCGGACGTAATAAAGTCTATGTGCCGGTTAAATGTCAACATCTGATCCAACCATACCCCGAGATCCTGAATTTCGGTAACTCTAGACAAAGACACCCCATCAACCTCATATTGAAAATAATCGGGTCACGGATCCTGTAAAAAGACATCACTTTGCATTTACCCAGCCCAGGTTAAGGTTAAATTAGCTGTTAGGGCATCTGGAGCGAGTCGACAGCTTGGTCTCGAACGTCTCGTTTTTTGAAGGTGAAAGGCCTGTCTTCTGAATTTCTAGAACTAGTGGGACTATAGACTGGTACCGAGTTGAGAAGTAGCGCGTTTTGAAGTATTAAGAAATGAACATAGATAAGTTTTCGGCACAAGACTGCCTTTTGTGTCCCAGTTCTAGCTGAAGAAATAAAAAACCCAAAGATAAATCTACATTTCGGCATGTCTTCTGAATATTCATCGGTGTATTCAATTCACAAAATAATATTACGTTTAATTCCATACTTCAAGGCGTCAGTAATATGTTTGTTTTGCAAAATGTTATCCTATAAAATATTTGCTAGAGAATACAAGTCGAAAACAAAATTGAGAGCAAGAATAATTCTATTTAGAACGTTCAGATAATTAAATTTATCGTTCTCAAAGAAAATCGTACATAAATCAATGCAGAAGAACATCCAGACTGTATGTTACATCGAACCAACAAATACCGAGAATTGAATTAAATTATGTTTGGTGGAAAAGGAAACACATGGTAGAAGGTTGATGGTTGTTTGCTTTAATAAGATATATTGAAATTGTCTGCTATTGTTGAACTGCAGTAGGACGCTTTTGTTGCACATAATAAGGTTAAAACGATAAAACTATTCCGTCTCAATATAGCTTCTTAATAATGAGTAATTAAATTTTCATTTTAAGTATCTTTATTAAATTTCCTTACGCCAAAGACTAAATTCACTAAACCAGTCAACAAGTTAAGGAAGCTGACGAAAATTTGAAGAAAAATTGGTAAAACATGAGGGAAAATTAAGTTTTTATAAACGACAGTGATGTTTTTGCGTTTGTGGTGGAGTTTTTTTGTTACCTAATTCACATCACACACTCTCGTCAAATGCAGTAAATATTATTTACTAAATTACTGAATTGTTCAACAGACCCCTTTTTATATGACATTTCCATAGAAAGCAAATATTTGATACTGATTCGGGAATTAATTAGAGCTGTAAAGACGACTCAGTTCTTTGTTACTCAAGTATAAATTTTGCGTACCGTAAAATGGGGAATAGAAACAAAAAGTCGGATTATTTAAAATTAAAATTATTATTTAAAATTGGTTACGTTGGAAATAATGTTGATTTTTATCTTCAAAATAAATGCATTTTTATGTTGGCATTTCTGTCTTCTATCTTCTTTGTTAAATAATAAGCTTGTTTATGTCAAGTAACCTAAAAGCTGTCCCGCCTAACTTTACTTTCCATGAACGAAATATTCCGTTACAAGTGTTAGAACCATATTTTTTTGTTTATTTAAACATTTCTGCAAATTGTGAATACGAAGTTGAGGTAAGATAAGTCCGTGTTTTACAGAAAAAAGTGAAAAAAGGATCGATGTCCGCATCGTATTATGGTCGGGGTGAATAGAAACAAAACAATGTTCATCGTTTACAGATGCCTCGTATTTACAAACGGAATGACCTACCGAAAAGCGGCAAGAAAACACAAAATCAGTTATTCGATTTTGTATCGTCACTTTATACGACGAACCAATACTGAATTAAAAATAAAAAAATCGTTAGAATCGTCTTTCAATTTGTTGTTTCTATTCACCCCGATTTCATGAGAGTCAAATTTATCTTTAATTCGGAAGAAATTATTAATATAAAACATGAATATCGTCTAAAGTAGTCTTTCAACGGAAAATATAGCCACTAACTCATAATTCTGAGGTCAAAGTGAGTAGATTAGTCAAAAATATATATTATTGTTGATGAATGAAGTTCGAAAAGTGTTTCTATTCACCCCATTTTACGGTATATGAGTAAAAACATTGGTCCATCTGCAAGTTACTATTTTAAGAAACTATTATTATGATCAACTTGTCATTTTCATTGATCATTTAGCCCAACTGCTACTCTCTAATTGCGGATCTATTTCGTTGTCATTTTCAATCAAATCATTTTCCAGTTACTTAATTTAATTTTGAACTACTGCCTCCGAATTAATTTGCGGCTTTGAAGTCTGTACCGTTATTTTTATTTGCGACACGTGAGTTACAAGGCTGATTTTAAGTTGAACCTAAATACCAACCTCATTTGCTTTTCGTGTTACGGGATCTGGATGTATGTAAACACTGTAATTTATGCACCAAATTTTGTCTACCAACAGTTTGTACACACCGTGTTAACAAACTTATGTGATATGTAAATCAAATTTAAATGGCTCATCGAGAGATGTTTTCCATATTGCCTTTATTCGCACATAACGTAACATTGATATGGAACAGAGTCATATTTGCAGAATAATATGTTAAAATTTTTGTATGACAAGAGGGTGAATTTTATGTGGCAAGAAAAACATTCTTGCCGACTTTATTAAAGGGTGCATATCATCAAACCTATGAGATTAACACATTGCCACTTCTGTTAATATAATTATTCACCTAATTTCACCCACAATTTAATCGTTTTGACATTCTTGTAATTGATACACTTCGCTCTTTTCCGTGTGCATTCATTGTGAAACCGTACCGTCTTCAAGCAGATGGGGAAAACGACATTAAATTTATATTTGGTAGTGACAGAATTGTAGCGAAAAAGTAAAGTTGAATTTTCTTTTTATGGTTGATGCGGTGCGACTAAATGTAAAATTGTGATGAAATAAACAGAGTAATTTCAGAGCTTGGAGATAGATTCAATCCAATACACTACAGGTGAGCGGGTTGCCCGAAATTCGATAAAAAACGCCCAAACCCGGCCCGGTCCGAACCCGACCTTCTTTTCACGGGTTTGAGTTTAGGGCTTAGAAAATCCCGGTCAGTCGGATTTCGGGCCTTAAGATTACCGGTCGGGTGGGTTTCGGGTGTACCTTTTATCGGGTTTACAATTCGGACTCGATAATATTGCTACAAAAAGTAATTTTGAAAATGATGCATCTTAAAATATCCAAATCATATCGACTACGAAACAATGATGTATTGCAATCTGTAATAACGGGTTAGCTCAGTGGTAACGTACTGGCTTTCCACCAAGTATACCCGGTAGGTAGGTTTTTTTTTTCGGGGTCGGGTCGGGAATTCAGTTCTTCCAGTGTCTACAATATTCGACACGTAATTTTTTATAGACTTCTAAAATTTACTTTGGGGCAAGGAAACATAAATTCATTCAAATGTACAAATATGTTGATTAGATCGAGACAGACTATATCTGTCTCGCTCTTTTCAACGCTTTCGAATATTTGAATGAAATTATGATTCCCAACCCCATAATAAGTCAGAAAGGTCTATAAAAAAATACGTCTCTAATATTTGCTTTATGTACCACGTAGACACTGGAAGAACTGAATTATCGACTCTACTCCGAAAAAAACCAACCTAATACTTGGGTTCAATCACGGTGAGGATAAAATTCTGTATAGGATTTTGCTTTAATTTATAGCATGAAAGTAACGTTCCTAATCATACCTAAGCTTCTAAAAATGGGTAGTTGTGGTGTTTGGTGTCCAATTCTTCATTAAATTCGCTGTAGGACGCTACGCGACCACACACGATATATGATAATTTTTCGTGAATATTTCTTTAATTTTGAGGTTTTTTGCGCGGTTTTGCAAAGAAAAAAGATGCGAACATTTTTGTTCATAGAAGTGTAGATCAGGGGCCTCTCCTAAGTGCTCTATGTCGCGTCGGTTCTAAGATCAGCCCTTGTGCAATTTTTTTCAATTTTTTCTTTAAATTTTCGAATCTTTTACAGCATCTATTCTGTTTGCCATATCTATTCTGATACGTACGGGTACCCTGCATATGTTTTTTGTGATTGAACTGTGTGACTGGTTGAATCTAATCGAATGTTTAGATGTTACTGGTCTTATGCGTTTACCACGACGTTTGTAACCAGACGAATTTAGACCTGGGAGTTGGTTAGTTTTTCGTCTTGGGGTCCCAAGCGACACAGTGTAACCCAGCTATTGTCAAATCAAATTTTTGTATGAAGATTTACGCGGTGAATTTTTCAGTTACATCACCATACTCAACCGTGGCAGGGTCCTATATAAGACAAATCTGAAAAAAAAAATTACGTCTGTCCTTCCGTCTGTCATCACGATAACTTGGAACGATTTTCAAAATCTTTGCTTTCTTCTGATAAGTAATCGAAGAAGTGAATATTAAATTGGTGGGCAAAGTCGGTCAAGAACTATCGAAGTTACGGTCGAAAAAGTTGTCAAAAACGGGATTTTTTGAAGGTCGGTGAAACTTTTTCGGTTTTGTGTCGCACGGAAATTGCTTTTCAAGGTTTTAAATGGAAAAGTTATAGACATCAAGAAACCACAAAAAACACGTCATGTCACCACAAAAAGTGGTGAAAATCGATGAAGTGGTTGCGGATGTGATTTTTCCAAAAAATTTTTTAAGAGGGTTAAATAAGAATTTGTTTTTTAACTTTTTTTTGATAGCTGAAAGATGTTTGGTGTCGAATAGAAAGTTGTTGAGTTCGATGGGAAATGTGCATGGGTTACTAGCACTATAGAGGGCATAGGTGTGGGACGAACTTAGAGGACAAAATCATAATTTTTTCTGATGGCCGATAGATAATAAAATAAGGACGAATGTTAAGAGGCGGATCTTGAATAAAGTTGAGGTTCTTCGGACGGGTTTTCCAATATTGCCATTTCGAAAATTTCCAATCGAGATGAATATGCATAATCAGTAATTTATTACAACGGGAATGCTTGCAAAGGGAATCCTTGCAACGGGATTCATACGGGCGCGTAGAGTATGTTTTGTTTTAAAAACAGCAAGAAAAAATCAACAGAAACCGTTTTTGTCCGTTTTTCACAGTATTTTCTCCCTTTTTTCATGCTTTAGTTTTTTCGGGTAACAGAATTCGACCAGAATGACTTTCGTTCGGTCGGGTTTCGGGTTCCAATTTTGGATCGGGTTCGGGTCGAGATACCAGCGGTTTCCGGGCGGTCGGGCTTTGGACTTTAATTTAGGATCGGGCTCAGTTCTGGTCGGGCTTCCAAAAAAGGTCGGCCCGCACACCTCTACAATAAGGAACGCTGACAAAACAAAATTCTCCAACTTTTTCACATTTTCTTTAATAATTCGGAAAATAAATATACCCGTGTTTTTTGCTTTTTCCATTAGAGCAATAGTATTCACTCTAGATCACTTTATATACCACATGCAAATGACGATTACAACAACAATTTTTATGGCGGGTAATAACTTTTAGAATTTTATTTTTTTCGAGAAAAGAAAAAATACGGGTCTTTTTATTTTTCGAGTTCTTCAAGGAAATCAATTAAAATATATGGTCAGCATTCCTTATACACCTCGGGCAGCGGATAAAGATAGCAAAAATTCTCTTCGAAATAAATGGGAAAACTCATAGCAATTTTTAAAAAATAAATTACATTCATCATCTTTTAATTTTACTGCTTTAATTGATTTCAAACGTTTCGCATGTTTGCGAAAATTTACATATAAAATCTGTTCTGTAAACAATGAAAGTAGCTATCAAATGAAGTAGCAAAATTAAAAGATGATGAATGTATTTTTGAAAATTTAGAAAACAAATCGAAAAATTCCTGTGGTTATTATTCGCCTTTGCTTTTTGGTCGTTACGATGAAAACCTTAAAAATTCACCGATTTCGATAAGAACGAAAAACTAAGCAAAAATATAATAGCGAGCGACATTTTTAGTAATAGTTTAGAAGTTATTTGTTTTTTTATCGCCCGCCAAGAAGATGCTTTGTTCGTCCAGTGAAAGTTCCCTCCGTTCTAAATCTGTTTCAATCAAATCTATAAATCTTCCTCTTCGGTAGTCTGTTCTTTTGAACGTGTCCGAACCAGCGCAGATGGCTGAGCTTTGCCGCCTTTTCCACCGACGACACCACTAAATTTCCCCTGATATCGTCGTTCCTCATATGGTTATCCCACTCCTCTCTCCGATTACCCTTAGCTACACTCATATCCGAAACCACCAGGTCACCACCAGTATTTTACAGAGAAACTCCGGGGCTCGTTACCGTAAACATCGCACACCTGTAATATTACTCATAAACAGTGTTCCTCTGTACTGTTTTAACGTGTACCCACAAGGTAAGTTGAAATCTACAAAACATCTTATTTCATAAAAATCAATTCAAGTTTCAAATGTTGTTATGTTCATTCTACGAACGAATCAAAGTTGCCGCGTGCCAATTCATTCATGTTTCTATGAAATGACTTTAGTTGTCGGTTAAATTTTTATTTAGTATCGAGATTTTCATCTTTATTGAGAACTTATAAGCGGCTTTAGGGAACATATGTTTTGCCGAGAATTGAGTAATGTCATAGGAAGGACATTCGTTTCCGTAAAATCCCACAAATTTGAGAAATTTCAGAATCACAAACTTTTATTATATCAAAACAAACACATCGCATAAAATTTACTGACTACTCTGACTACACGTACGTTATGAGCCATTTACCTATCGCATCACACACCGGTTATATCAACTTACCGAGTGGGTACACAATGTGAAGACAAGTGCTTAATTCATAAGCGTAACTTCATTCAATTGTTCAAATTGTAATGCAAGTACGTTCACATCTGAAGATTTATTCACAGAATCACAAAATACATTATGTTTTAGTCATTAACTGTGCGTTAGGCGACAAATGATTGAATTTAATATATTGCTGCCACACGTTGCACGTAAATTACAGACAAAATTCAAATGATAATTTCAAACTATGTTCAAGTATCTTTCGCCTGCAGCTGTAATGCAAACAGTTTGAATTTTATTTAAAAGTCACTTCTTTACTTTCGCATATGATTTGCAAAAGAAAAACATTTGACGACAAAGTTGAAAAATTATAACTTTCCACAATAGAGGGGAACGTAAGAACATTGAGTGAATCCAAGTTCCTTTTTAAATTGAAACTTTTCGTTATCAACATATATAGTCGTAGAACCAGCGCAAACGTAATTTTTTCTGGGTACTTCTCTTCTTTATATTCAAATCTAAAACAAATTGAAACAGTGATTGTTAAAATCAAACAAAACGTGACTGTTGACTAGATGCTAAGATTTTACTTGAAATGTATTTATTTTCGTAATTAGGGTTGTGTTAAGCAGTGCGTGAAAGCATTTTTCTTGGGCATCAGAGTTTTCTTTTTCTGGATATATTTATCGTCTTGAGGCTTAAATGAAGTTTTCTAACAAAAAAAAGTCATTTTACAGAGCGTAAAGCTTGCATAATTTCAGTAGCAAAAAAAATTGTAAATTAATGTAAATTTTTAAGATCCAAAAGCCAAATCTCAAACGTATACGTTTCACTGAAATCATACCCGCAGCGGTAGCGGAGGGCGTGACACAGTCCCCACACCCCAAAAGGAAGTTCACAAACTCAAAAACGCCATACAAAAACCTTTGGGACAAGTCACCATATATACGCGAACCATTTATTTTTTCACCTCGTCCCCCTTCATATCCAAATCATTAAAAAAAACAACGTCGCAGCAGCTTTCCAACGAGCCCAGACTCATCAAAATCGGTTGGAAATTGGCTGAGATATCGAGGTTTGAAAATGACATTTTTCTATGGGCCATGGAGTTTTCTATTGTTCTCATTATTATGAAATCTTTTTTTCTGATCTGTCGGTTCCTATCTATCTATCTATAATTTTCGATCTCGAGAACTAGACAGCCAATTTTGATAAATTTACAAGGAACGTCAGTCTCGGCCCAAATGAAGCTTTGGAAAAGCCGTGGCATTTGGAAAAGTGATCAATTTCGAAAGTGACAATAGCTAGAGAGTAGGTTTCTTCGGGAAAGTTATAGAGTTTAGTCTAGAGAATTTTTTGGGATCTTTAGAAAATGGCTGTGAGAAGTCAAATCGGTGCCATCTTGAATTTTCCCAATCAATAAATTAGGTTTTTTTGATTTTCGAATTTTAACTTTGGAATGACAATACTTAGAGAGTTGGTGTCTTCTACAAAGTTATAGAGTTTGGTCAGGAGAATTTTTTGGGATTTTCAGAAATCTCCCAAAGTGACGTTAGGAATAAATTATGCTTCTTTAGTTTTCCGAATTTTAGCTCCGAAATGGAATACTTAGAGCGTTAGTTTCTTCTACAAATCAAATTTTGTTTAATTATTGAACGAATTAAATCGTAAAACCGTTTGAATTATAAATACTTCTCCCGCTTCGTATTTATTGAAACTCCTTTGTTTGGTTTTACACTTCAAATATTTTATTTTGCGGATGCATACGTATTTTAGCTGATGGTGTGATGATGGTATGACACCGAAATGCATCCACAAAATAAAATATTTGAAGTGCAAAGCCAAACAAAAGAGTTTCAATAAATACGAAGCGGGAGAAGTATTTATGATTCTCCTACAAAGTTATAGAAGAATTTCGTCAGGCGAATTTTTAGGGATCTTCAGAAAGTGTTTGCCAGCTGTCATGCGGCGCCATCTTTGGTATTCGTAGGCTTCTTTGTTTTTTGAATTTTAGCTTCGGAATGACAATAGATAGTTGCTTTCTTCTGGAGAGTTATAGATATTGGTGAGTAGAATATTTTTGTGATCCTAAGAAAATGGCTGCCAGATGTCAAAGTGACGCCATTTTGGATTTTTTGCTATCTTCTGAATTAGACCAGCGCAATAATTTTTCAACACTTCGCACTCAAATGTTTAAAAAACAAAGCAATCTGCGCACAACGAAACAAAAGTTAAATTTTTGCAGCGTAAAAACTGAAAGTATAGAAAAATTATTTCGTCGTTGGATCATTTGTGACGCAATTTTTTGAACACAACATAATTATGTTTTTAAAAAAAAGTAATGCAATTTTTTTCAAAGAACAAAAGTTTGACCACTTAATTTACTTTTTCGGCGCTACAACACTTGTGCGCCTTGGCCTGCTGAGAATTCTGATCCAACGCTGCCTGTCGTTTGCCGCGTATTGCCAGTTTCTTATTCCGAGCGTGAGAAGATCTTGTTCGACGCCATCAATCCATTGAAGTTTTGGGCGACCAACTCCTCTTCGCCCTTCTGGATCGTTACGGCCTAACTTTGAGGGGGCTCTGTTTTTATTCTACTACGTGCTAAATGTCCTACCCACCTCAAACTTTGAACTTTCACCATTGCCACTATATCCGGCTCGTCAAAATCACGTTCCAATTCAAAGTTATATCGCCGTCGCCACCTCTCCCCCTCGCGCATCGCTCCAAATATGATGCGGGGTACCTTGCAATCACACGTTTTGTAAATATGGCACTTCGTTTTCATCGATATTAACTTTGAGCGTAGATGTTTAATTAGACCATAATAGCATCTGCTTGCCGCCATGATACGTCTGCGAATTTCAGGTGTATTATAACCATCTGACCGTATCAGCGCTCCAATATAAATGAACTCATCCACTACCTTGAGGTTGAACTCTCCAATGCATATTGTGTCTCCTTGTTAATTGGCGACCGGATTCGGCTCGGTCTTCATGTACTCGGTTTTAGATTCGTTATCATCAAACCCCTCCCCTCAGCTTGGATTTTCAGATTTGTGAAAGTGTCAACTACAGCTCCATGTGTACGACTGGCGAGGTTCAAGTCGTCTCCAAAGCGCAGAACTTGAACTGTTCCATTAATCAGCGTTTTGTTGGTTTGGATACCAGCGCGTCTTCCTGCTTCAACCCTTCTTTAACATCAAACACATCTGACATGTCGTTTTGCACCTTGACACGACAGCTGGTGCCATCCAATGTCGCTTTCACAAGACTTTATTTCAAAGCCCAGCTCCTTCATCGCCTCATACAATTCCATACGCTTGGTCCTGTCGTAAGCTTGTTTGAAGTCGATGAAAACATGGTACATCTGGACTTGAAATTCTCTGCCCCTTTGCAGAATCAGACGAAGGGTGAATATTTGGTCAGTTGTTGAGCGATCTCGTCTAAATCCACTTTGATAGTCCCCAATGACACTCTCAGCCCGTGGATTTAGTCTTTCGAATAGCACTCGAGCAAAAACTTTGTAAGCCGTGTTCAACAAGGCAATTCCTCGCATTCGGTTTTGTCGAATTTCTTGCTAAATCATACATCACTTTTGACAATTCCTCACCACCCATCTTCAGCAGTTCTGCTGGAATCCGGACCGGAAGCTTTGTTGTTCTTGAGTGAGGTAATTGCTGCTGAGACTTCCTTCATTAATGGCCCTGCTACGACACGACCGCTGTTGTCGTCAAGAAAGGAAACATCGCTATCATCAGTCACATCATCATCCCCGTTGTATAATGCATCAAAATGCTCTTTGAATCTCTCCAAGACATCATGTTTTGCAGAAAGCAACGATCCGTTTACTGCTTTGCATATGATTATTCGAGGGTTGAATCCTTTCCTTTGATTGTTTATACGTTTATAGAACTTTGTGACTCATTTGCGTTACACAATCTCTCTAGCTGAAGTAGCGTCCTATCTTCGAACTCTCTCTTCTTGCGCCGGTGCAAACGTTTTTCCTCCTTCCTCATGTCTTTGCATTTCGCATCTGCAGTCACTTTCTGTTCTCTCGTTCTTGCAGTTTCCTTTCGTAATCATGTAGCGTTTTTACGTTCTGTCACATCAGCACACTCCGCATCAAAACAGGTATTGAAGTCATTAGCGCTCTGATATCCTAAGGTGTTGGCAGCTTCTTGTTTGATTACTTCAATCACCGATTGCCAGTCGAGAGGAGTATCATCTGGTTGAGCTTGTTGAAGTTGTTGAAGTTTTGTGCTAATGTTTTCAGCATATGTCGCCGCTATGTATTCTATTTCTAATGTATTCTATTCATCGACCTCATTGGGAACGAATGTAGAGTCTATGAATCATGCTATGGAGATGATACAGGATTTCCTAGACATAAACAAGCTCACTCTAAATATCAGCAAGACGAAGTGGATGTGCTGGTTGTGATGCTGAATACTGTGATATGAGGAGGCACTTCTCCTTCTTGCTCGTCCCACAGTGCTTGCCCTGCTGTCTCCATCTCGCGTAGTTTCCCACCCCTTGTTGCTGTTTGCCGATATCACAAATTTGTCGTTCTGGATTTCAAATATTTTCCTATTCCAGTCTTTTTAGTGTTTAAGTTGTACTTAATCTAGTTTCAAGAAAATTTCAAGGCATCTCTTTACCATTATTATAAATTTTCTTGTTTTAAGGTCTATTTTTTTCTTTTGGTTTACTCCTTAACAGTTGTTTAACAGTGGAGTTCCATATTTTTCAAAGTAAAATACGAATTTTATTATTGATTTCATGATGTAGAAATAAACTCTTATCTTATCCTATCTTACCGAAAACTGTGAGAATCATGTCTAAAATAAGAAAATGAAAATATTAGTAAGAAATGAGTAAAACATACGCAAGGGACCCGTACGCAACTGAGAAGATTTTGCAAAAAGACTCGAACGTATCCAAATAAATATTGCGTTAACTCTTAAGTATATGATATTACGTCCACATAAAATTGGATTGGAAATTACCAAGAGGGTAACGTTGAAAAATCTTTCCGAAGCAAAAACCCTTCCAATTTTCAACAATGGAAATGGTAATTTTTTCGTAAAACACTGAAACACGCATTCTCTAAAATTTTATTCTATACAACTTTGCCTTTGGAAGCAACTTTCTGATTTCCATAGTTCTAGAGATATGGGTCATCCCGCCCAATTCTAGAAGTGGTCATATCCCAGGATTAAGCATTTTTCCCTAAAATCCTGGAGCACGTGTTCTCTAAAATATTATTCTCTACAACTTTGCCTTTGAAAGTCTAGTTGAAAGTAAATCTCCATACTGCATAGTTGAGCAAATATGGACGAAGAACCATCTGCTTTCGTATGTGGCAAAGAAACTCAATCTCGTCCATTCATTCATTCATTCATTCATTCGTTCAGTCATTCTCGTCCATCGTCCAAAAAGAACAATTTTTTCGCTGATTCGTCATCTCTAGACCATATTAAATGCATCCCCCCATTGCCGCCTCGATCAACCCCATCTTACAATAAAATGTCTTGTTGTAAACGTATAGGATATTTGCACTTCGTACGGGTCCAAAAATCGGTCATCGTGTTGACAGCAGGGCCTATTTAATTGTATTTTTCGTGAATTTTTACGGATTCGTTGAATTCGGTGAATTTTGTGAATTTTTATGAATTCGGTGAATTTTTATGAATTTCTGCGAATTAGGAATGCTGACCATATATATTTTATTTGATTTCCTTGAAGAACTCGAAAAATAAAAAGACCCGTATTTTTTCTTTTCTCGAAAAAAATAAAATTCTAAAAGTTATCACTGGTCAAAGTTACAAAAATCATCGCACCCGATCGCACCCGCCATACAAATTGTTGTTGTAATCGTCATTTGCATGTGATATATAAAGTGATCTAGAGTGAAAAAACACGGGTATTTTTATTTTCCGAATTATTAAAGAAAATGTGAAAAAATTGGAGAATTTTTTTTTGTCAGCGTTCCTTATTTCAGTATCCTTCGTTAGATTTTGTTTTGAAAAGCTTTTATTTTGTGTAACCATTGGCAAAACTTAAATTTTCTGGTCAAGTCGGTGATTGGGGTGGGGGGTAGTGCTAATGAGAGGCTACCACTCTACAACTAAGAATCACTAGTTATTTGGCGGCGGTCTCTGAAGAGAGGGGGATGTCAAAACTAAAAATTTTGTTTTTTCTTTTTTTACATTTTTTGTGTACCAGGAAGTGTTCGAAAGTGCTGCGAAGGGCTGGATAAGTGGTTAAAAGATTGTGGAAGAGTGACGGAAGAGCGGAGATTGCCATGAAAATATATTGGGCGCCTTAAGGTCAGGTTATGCCCGTACACGTCGTCAAATAGTTATTAGACTATGTAGACGGGCATAACCTGGCCTTAAGGAGCTCACATTAAGCAAAGTAGACGCTTTAAAAAGTCTACGTTAAGCAAATTGCGCCCTTTAAGTAGAAATTTTATCGATAATGTAAGCATTCGCTGAGTGGACATCAATTTTGTGTGCACTCACCCAGGATAAGCCGCGTGGAGGCTGCTTACTTGTAACCCAATGGCCCTGAAAAGGGCATTTTCTTCCTACTGAGATGAGGACCCCTTGACTCGTCACTACCGAAGTATTTACCGACACCAAACCCCCCTCAGTACCCAGTACCCCTCAGTACACGTCTAACGTTTTTGGCCATATCTCCTAGAGCTTTTGACTAAAATCTTCGAGCTTAGCTCCTATTTTTTGTTTATCTTTCAGGAAAAAAATTATCGAAATCGGATGTGTTTTACTCGAGTTATAGTGATGACGGACGAACAGACCATTTTTTTGCATTTCTGCAATCTCCTAGACCTAAGCAACAACTTTGCCCAAGAAACTATAGGTCGATCTTCAAAATTACATACCTCACAGTAAAGACACAAGCCCATCGTACTTCGTACGGGGCTAAACGGGGCTAAAAATCCCATGTGTAAACACTTTTGGGTAAAAGTTGGTTTACCATGCAAATCGATGTGGAATTCTATCAAATTCCGTGTGATCATGACACTCGTTGCGGCGGAAATTTTGGTACCATGTGACGATGACGGTCACTACCCGGACGGAATATGTGAACGCTTTTTCTTTCGTCATTGAAATTTTCCATTTTCCACGATTCCTATACGATTCTTAAGGGAATGTGTTCTTTTATCCCTGACGGGTAGACGCGAAGAACGTTGAAGAAACTGTCATTTCTGACTAGTTTAGGTCGACCAGTTTCTTCTCTCAAATATTGCACCAGTATCATGAAATGACGTCATTTCATTCTCTGACTTCACATCATCGTTTTGGTTTCATGAAATTCGAACTATTTCAATTATTTTTACTCGAAAACTATAACTTACTTCCTTTAGGAAGTGTCTGCCTTTCTTTTCTATTTGACTCTTACATTCATCTATGTTGCAATTCACAAATATCTGAGAGACGCTTCGAACACTTAGTGTTTCATACTTCCAAATTGCAGTAAACTATAGATTCGGACCCATGAAATTTGAGCGAACTCCACATCGGTTTGGTGGAGATATTGACGGAAAACTGTTTTCGGACCTCCAAAAATGTTTTTTCCCTGATTGGTCTAGCTCCAAGACGATGCCACCAGGAAAACATATTTTGGACGAATCAGGCTAAGATAACGCTTTGAACGAGCTATAATAATTAATTATTCCGACTCGTTTGGATGTTAGTTCAATGTTTTTCAAATGACTTGACTTCTGATAACCGAGAAATTGCTCAAAACATGTCGGTTTACATAAAATTTCGTTTCGCGACAACTATTATTTTGTTAGGAAAAAAATTGAATTTTGGTGAATTTCGGTGAATTTTAACGAATTTCCATGAATTTTTGTGAATTTTTATGAATTCGGTGAATTTTTGCGAATTCGGTGAATTTAATGAATTTAGTGAATTTTTACGAATTCGGTGAATTAATTCAATAAAATAGGCCCTGGTTGACAGACAAACGGACGGACGATTTTTTTTGCAGATTTGTCATATTTAGACCCCAAAACGAAAAGCTAACCTACTCCTACTCCCGGATCGAAATTCGGCTGGTTACAAAGGTAAGCCCACAAAGAACTTCATGATTCATTCAATTGAATGTAAATTATCGACTAAATACCTGCAGAGATACGTATCACGTATACCTTATAGGTGATACGTCATACGTATATAAAATAGAATTTTAAGATAACATTGTGGCAGTAACGTATGAAACATTACGTCAACATTTCCTTTCTACCTACCTATTTTTACTTCATCTGACTCCTCAAGTCGGTTTTTGCAACAACAACTTTCTCTCTATGTGGAGCGAATTGCTCTTCATCTCAAAAATTTGTGTATTCACTTCCAGGGACTAAAGTAAGGAACATAGTGCGTAGCTCTCAGAGTGGCTCCGCAGCTTTCGATATTAATTTGCCACCACAAAAAGGGCTCCTTTTCACATACTTTGCTATAATTTCTTACTCATTCTATTCAAAATTTATTTACCTTAAAAAATTTCGCCTGCGGCGCTATAAAGAGAAATAAAGTCACAAAGACAAAAATCGTCGAATTCATGGTAATGTTGTATGGTGGCAGTACATTTCTCCGCCGCAAATAACGCCCGGGCGTTAATAACACCCGGGGCGTTATTAACGCCCGCATTCCGGCGCTAATAACGCTCGGGGTGTTATTAACGCCCGCACTCCGGGCGCTAATAACGCCCGGGGTGTTATTTACGCCCGCACTCCGGGCGCTAATAACGCCCGGGGTGTTATTAACGCCCGCACGCCGTGCCGGGCGTTAATAACGCCCAGCTGAATAATTGGATAAACGCTACAAAATGACACTTTAATAAATAACTTTACTTATAGAGCATGTAACTAGAAGAAGTTGACTAAGGGGAAAATTTTCCTTATACAGAACGTCAATAGAAGGAGTTGAATAAAGGAAAATTTTAAAAGGCGGTGAAGGTTTATTTTCCCACTTTTTGTGTAAAAAGTTTTTTAAATATGTTGACAGTTACAGCCTTATCCTTTTAGAGGTGTACAACGTGAAATATATAGATGACATTTGTACAATGATTTCTAACAGCTTTAAAGAAAAACATGATGAAATTTCAAGGGCCGAAAATTTCAACTAGAAAATGGTGACTGTTGGTGTCTTTCCTAAAAGTGGAAAATAAACCTTGGCCGCACTTTACTTATACAGAATGTCACTAGAAAGAGTTGACTAAGGGGAAAATTTTCCTTATACAGAATGTAACTAGAAGGAGTTGACTAGAGGAAAACCTTCCTTATACAAAATGTCACTAGAAGGACTTGAGTAAGAGGAACATTTTCCTTATACAGAATGTCACTAGAAGGAGTTGACTAGAGGAAAATCTTCCTTATACAGAATGTCACTAGAAGGAGTTGAGTAAGAGGAACATTTTCCTTATACCGAATGTCACTAGAAAGTACAGAACGTAACTGGAAGGGATTGATTAAGAGAATCATACAGAAAGAATGACACTAGACGGAAGAATTTTTTTCTCTGCTCTTTTATTTTTAAAAAAGTTGGCAATAAGAAATCAAAAAATTACACGTAAGCTTTATGAAAGTCATTGAGCACTACGATTTTGAAATTTAAAAATTTGAGTAAAAGGGATGAATAAAAACAATACAAAACGAGATGTGTACATAGAAATGTCCTGAGCTCCTGAATTTAAATAACTTCCAATTTATTCTTGAAGCTCAATAGTGACCGTGTACGGAATTATATAGCTGGGCGTTATGAGCGCCCGGAGTGCGGGCGTTAATAACACCCCGGGCGTTATGAGCGCCCGGAGTGCGGGCGTTAATAACACCCCGGGCGTTATTAGCGCCCGGAGTGCGGGCATGAATAACACCCCGGGCGTTATTTGCGGCGGAGAAATGTCACGTCAGCTGTTGTATGTTAGATATAAGATAGAAGTCATTAGAACCAAGAAATTTCAAAAAAAAAAAAATTCGCTCGCTCCGCTCACGTTTTTTTGTTATAATTACCCTAACAAAAATATTATTTTTTTCCCGGGCCCAGATTTTCTCTCTGGCCTTGGTTGAATTGAGATAAATTGCATACAATCCAATTCAAATCGAGTTTCTTTAAAAGAGAAAGTGCGAAAGATGTGGACTCCGAACCAGACTCAGTAAATATTTTTTTATTCTCCTGGTCTGATTGAATATTAACTGAAAGTCGTTTGACTCGCTTCGCTCGGCGTCACTGAACATTTTTCAATAGTTTTCGGAACCTTATCTTAGTCCCTGTTCACTACTTTGCAAAATGTTCAGGTAAAGTGGGCAAAGTTAGGACTTCACGTGCAGAGTTCACTTTGAAATTGCTTCACCCATTGACGAACCAAATAAACTAATGTAACTATCCGACTATTCCATATGAGCTGAGTAAAATCCACCAAGCACAGAAACTCGAATAAAATTGAATGCAAAACAGATGCAAACCAATTTCCTTATAAATTAACACTAGATTGAAATTTACGGCAATAAAGGACTCGTTAATGTAACATTCAACCGTTGATTGCTCTGCTTTGTCGATATTTTTTCGTACAATTTGTGTTGAGAAAAATTAAATTACATAATGAATCAAGTGCTCAAATGTTGCATATTGATGGACGAATAGTTCATCATCTGAGAAAAATGTAATTTCTTAATGAAATCGTTCAATTACGGTTAATGTGGTAATTATTTCATTCATTTTGATGAAATGACCTTTGAATATGACACGGAAGGAGCGGGAAACTACAGTCACGAGCTCAGACTGTTCCAGATTTCGTGTCAAAAATCGTTTTCACCACACACACACTTGTTGCTTTCGTTCCAAAAATCGTTTTCACCTCGCTTTCACCACAGCTATGTATACGATGTTGAATGTGGTGAAAACGATTTTTGAAACTAAAGCAACAAGTGTGCGTGTGGTGAAGACGATTTTTGACACAAAATCTGGAACAGTCCGAGCTCTCACGAAAAAGCAGAAAACAGATTCTACCTTTTTAGTGTCGTCTAAATTCAACATTTAGTTCAAATAAACTTTTGTAACACTTGCAAAAACAACATTTAACAATTTTGACTTCCAAAAAAAAGCATTTGAAAAACATATGCAGGAGACCCGTACGTATCAGATGTTGCAAAAAGATTCAAATGTATCAAAGTAAATGTTGTCTTAACTCTTAACTGTATGAAATTACGTCGACATTAAATTGGATTGGAAATTGCCGAAAGGGCATTATTGAAAAACCCGTCCGAAGAAACGGCGCAAAAAACATCTCCAATCCTTAAAAAAGTCCGAAATTAAAAAAAATGGAAAATATTTGGAAAAAAAATCGCACCAGGCCCGATCTTAGAACCGACCTAAAGCACTTACGAGAGGTGTTGATCCATACTTCCATGAACAAAAAAAATCGTCGCTTTTTTCTCTGCAACACTTCACAAAAAACCTCATCATCAAAGAAATATTCACAAAAAATCAACAAATATCGTTCAGGATCGCGTTGCGTTGGTTGGGCCTTCACAGGCCGTAACTTCGAAAGTTTTCGACCGATTTTGCCCAAATTCAATCTTGTAATTAATTTTCTGATTATTTTTCAGGAAAAATTTTTTTTTGATAAGATTTACATGATTTATGTAGAAAAAACACGTTGGGACCTAATAGAGATTCAGTTTTAGGGCCATGGCTGAGTCCAAAAGCCCGAAATTGAAAAAAGTTTCAAATGTCACACATGCCCAGGCCTAAAAAAAACTACGAAAATCGGAAAAGATTTATTCGAGTTATACAAAAGACCAAAAACCACTTAGCTCGGCGGCCCTTGTGCCGATAGTGCCCAGATTCAATCCCATAAAAGTTTTTTTATTACGAGTATCTTTCAGGGAAAAAAAGTTTTTGAAAATCTGTTGATTTTTACTCAAGTTATCGCGGTGACGGACGGACTCCCGGGTCGAAATTGGGGTGGTTACAAACGTCGTGGTAAACGCTTAAGACCCCTTTTCGAAGAACTTCGTTCTTCACACGGATCTAAAAGGAAGAAACGGCTGTTTTGGAATGTTTTATTTTTATTATGCGTTTTTTTCGATGTTTTCATAGCTTCCATTACCATCAGTTTTTTACAATTTCATGGATTTTTCATAACAACATAAAAATTTAGACTTTTTGAAGACAACACGTCGACAACTGTTTTAGGGGCTGTTTCAGATACCCTGTCAAGGATTTGTGCGACCGTCGACAACTGTTTTAGATACACTTCTAGAATTGGTGTATGTGGTGCATATACCATTTTATGTATACGTGAGAGTGCATTGGTTGTGACGAAGAATATTTTCCCATCACTCGGGACGAAAAGTTACTTTCCGCGGTATGTGCACCAACACACTCACTATTACAGAAAAATATCTTTCAAAATACCCTAAGACGCACTCGATGTGTACTTTTCGCTTGGGCTTCGCCCGCGCGTACGTACACATCTCGTGTGTATTGAGGTATGGTGGAATATACTTTATGCAATTCAATGTCGAAATACGACAATTTTCAATACTGCTTTGAGTGCGGAAAAGGTCAACTTTTCCGCACTCAGATTTGAGTGAGCATGGAAAAGTTTTTCATCACTCAAATTTGAGTGCGGAAAAGTTTTTCAGCATTCAAATTTGAATGCGGAAAATGAAAAGTTTTTCAGCACTCAATTTTAATTGACATTAAAAATGCAATGAAAAGGAAATTGTGATCGAAATAGAAATTTTATTGTTTGGTTTTGTCTATTTCGGCATTGAATTGCAGAAAACGTTGTTCCTACCTCGTTTTGTAACTAGATTTTTTCAGCACACGTCCTAAATAGTGTTCACTTTCGCCTCTGGCTCGTGCGAACACTATTTAGGACTAATGCTGAAAAAACCTTAGTTACAAAACTAGGTAGGAAAATTACTAATTTATTTTTCTATGTGGCAGTTTGATGTTTATTTTTAGCTCAATGTTTGAGAATGCTGGTCTGGAAAAAAGTGTCCACGTTTGATTCAGACTAGATTCATAACGATTGTCACGTGTGTGACTGTTTTCTTAAATCGCAAAAACAAATTATTTTTCAAAAGTTATCGGTTTTTAGGGGAAACTGGATTGATATGCATCCAATCTTCAAATGTTAATATCTGGTCTGAATCAAAAGTGGAAAAGTTCAATTTAGACGACACTAAAAAGGTCTTTCTGGCTTTTCCGTGAAGAAGCCCTTTCCCGCTGCTACGCTAAAACTGTATCTGACGTCGCAATAACTAAATAAGATGTGTCATACTGTTCGCAATCCATTCTTCAGATTTTTATGTCCGAACACTTTGTATTTCGTTCGGATACAATAAAGTCTGTAAAACCAATTTAAGCAGCTCAGCTTGGGCATCAGGTATGTGTATGATATAGTAAGCAGCTCTGACACTTGTTTGATATGAGACTGAAACAACTTGCTGTATATACATCTTTTTTGTGTAGAATATAATATCCCCCAGGGAAATTAAACTGATGTACCATATTTCGAAATGCCTCGAAAGAAAATATCTTCAGAGCAACCATTTTTCTGTGATTCTTCGGTGCAAATTTTATTTATACATAGAAAATCAATTTGGAATTAGACCAAAACGGGTGTCACATTCAACATAAACCAAGACATTTTTTGTCTGTTTTTAATTTCTGTACATATGTTATTTTTTGATTTTCAGAATGTTATTAAATCGTGTTGATCGGGTGACAACTTTCAATGAATATTCATTTGGTTAATGAAAGTGACATCGTGACACCCGGTATCAGACATATTAGATTAACATTTTAGTAGCATTACTGTCATCGTCGAAATATGATATACAACATGCAATTTAATGTAATCGGACAATTTGTGAGAGAGCTTGTCTTGAATGAAGTCGGTCGAATGGGAATTATACTGTATTTTCATTTTCAACGAATGGGTTAGAAGGATTAAGGCTGTAAATCTGTATACAAATGTATGAATATAAATCGTATCTTCGCTTTTTCTTATCTTTTGAATACACTTTTTGGGAAACGTCGTCTTCAGCTCCTTACTTTTTTATTTCTACTTAGGGATAAAGTTTATTTTCGTTCAAGCCTCTACATTCTACAAAGAATAACGTAACGTAACTAACTAAGAGAAAATGATTAACATGAGTTTTCGAAAAGTAGCGGTGTCGCTTCAACAAAAGTAGCGATGTATTATAATGTTGAAGAATTAAACGAAACAATATCTGTGGTGTCATAAATTTTCGTCAAAGCTGTGATGAGAGCTCACCTGTGAGTGCTCGCCGATGAGAGTTCGCTGATAAATGTTCAGGTTCGCAGGCCAACATATATAATAATATAATAATAATCCGCCGTAAAAACCCGTCCGGGTCAGATGCTAGATCATTTTATTTACTAGTTCCGCAATTTTTTGTGAGTTTTTCCTCACATGAATTCTCTTGAAGATCCTTTCTTTAACGACGTTTTTACTGTGTCAGTGGTAAATTGCAAACAAACCTAGTGCCATCTATGATGTACTAGGGCGGAAACTAGTAGGGCCTAGAATGCCGGTTTGCCTCATCAATGCGTTTTACCGGCAGTCTTTTTTTGGACCACATGCTTAACGTGAATTCCGAACCACGCCTAACGGTATTCACCATTAGGATTTCTTCTGGCGCTAATTATATCTCCGTCTAAAGTTAGACTCAGAAATTTGTACACAGAATTCATCAAATATGGGTGACGTCAATTTTGTCATTCTTCTATGTACGTCGTTGCGACACCAAATTCACAACTACCCAAATTACGAAGCCTGCTTTATTATAGCTGCTTAATGAATAGTAGCACAAAGTGCGCTGAAGAGAAAATTTTTGTCAATTGGCATGCTAAATATGTAAATTATTCAATTTTTTCAGTATTTTTCCACTTGTCAGACGGTACATACGTGCTACAGACGCAGAAAATGTTATTGCACAGGTGATACCGTAACGGAACTAAGCTTATCGCCTGTCCTTTTCAAAGAATCGCCTCCAAATCTTTTCAATAAAATGTTCACATTGCCTCGAGCGATTTCATACCTGCAGAGTTTTAAATACTGATCGGAGCATTGTGTGTTTAAGGGCTTAGAGTACGACTGAAGTACGAAAAATATATATATCTATATAAAAACGAAATCCGATGAGCGAATGAAGGCCAAACAATAACTTTTATTAACTTGTCGTCTTCAAACTTTATTATACCCCATAAAAAGCAGAAGGATTGTTTCTAAAACTATAAATGAAACTTTTTTCAAAGTATTCGCAAAACATTTGTCTGCTTTCATGCCCAAACGATTTCTGTGGACATAATTAGTGATATCTCTTGTTCAACGACTTTTTTATTTGTTTGAAGTCATCGGGAAAATAAATAAAATAACTCAGGGAAAATTAGACGATGAATTCAATCAAACTGTGATTGTTCAAAGTAAAGACAGTTGTTTGATGAATTTACAAGATGATGTAAAGTAAGGCATTTTTACAGTAAAGTAAACTATTTGCGATGCCTGTTCTGTGTGTTGCATACCGCCGCGACGCGTGTATGGCTAAAGATACACAGTTGTCCAAAACCGTAATATTACGAAAATTCTGGTTCGGTCAGTTCACAAAACTGAACTTATTCTTCTCTTGTGGTGAAACAAAAGGTTCAGTATTAAAAAATTAATGTTTTTTCAAACTTTAGAATGTTGAGCAATCGTTTTAAGCAATTGCCACTTAAATTTCAACATTATGTGAGAACATAATTTGTAACAAAATAACAGATCACAGGTTCGGCGACAATATGTTAAGGTTACAGATACCAGTGCACTATGAAAAAATAAATGTATTGCTCACATAAGTAACATCTGTTTATATGATTTCTATTATCGTAAAAGAAAACAAAATTGTAAAATTTTCGTCAGAAGTCTGTTTATTATATAAACAAATTTCTTTCTGTATAGACATTAAATGAAAACGGGACATAATATTATGCTTCGGCTTATGTGCCGCTATACTCTTCGCGATGGACAATTTTCACTCTGATTGATTATATCAGGACTATTTATATGTTCCTCGCGGCGAACGATATGTCATCCGAACATACAAAAAAAAAAATTTCTATAAAAACTTTCCCCTCTCCTATCTCGCTTCGACAACTTTATGGGAAACACATTCAAACAATATTCGTTTCATTAAATCTATTTGATTGTAATTAATCTTCTTAAGCAGTTTAGTGTATTCAAAGTTGTTTCGTTAACATTTCTCTTCAAATGAAAAGACATAAATGGATAAAGTAGAAAGGGCGATGAGGCTTTGACGCCAACAAATTCGTGGCCATTTTTCGTAGGATGGCAGAATAGACAAAATTTGTTTGATGTGACAGCAAAGAAGATACCTTTCAAATTGCATTTGATTAGAATCAGACTGCATCCTAAGAGCAAAATATTTCTAAAGAATTGCTTTTCGATTCAACAGTTTAAAAGCGAAATAGAATCAATATACACGGAAGTCTAAAAGAAAACTTATGTGAAAAAGTCGGTAAAATCATCGTTTAAAATTATCAACAAATTATGGGTATCTTCGGTATCATTGATGTTAGTATATTTTAGGAAATGATATCAGGAACGGGAAATTATAGAAAAGCGAGAGAGACATTCTGAAAGAGGCTGATTTTAAATTTTATGCTTCAACAATAATTTCGGTTATCTGAAAAAAAAATAGCAGATTGAAATCTAAAAGTAAACAAATCGGCAAGCAAGCATACTTTTACCAGAAACTTAGTCTCTAGTTCTCTATAGTCTAATAATACCAACAGGCTGAATCCTTTTATCTTTGAACATGTGAGAAACCATTATTTTGCAGCAATTCCTACTGCAGTAGGCGGTTTCGACACAAAAGGGTTGTGCGAATGTTTCGCTCCATCGATTTGTATCCAGAGAGATTAATATATAAATATTCATTAATATAATATCATTCAGCAGACAAGGGAAGAAATTACGCAACAAATTTGGTCTTGCCAAACGATTTTCTCTAAAATGTAATTCTCGCCAACTTTGCCTTAAGAAGCAATATGCGTCATCCCTCCTAATTCTAGAAGTTGATTTATCCCGCAAAACCCTAAAACATGTGTTCTCTAAAATTTTATTCTCGGCAACTTTGCCGTAGGAAGCAACTTTCTAACTTTCATAGTTCTAGAGATATGGGTCACCCCGACCAATTCTAGAAGAGGTCATATTAAAGGATTAGGTCATTTTTTCCTAAAACACTGAAACACGTCATCATCATCATCATCAAACTTTATAGACCTTTTATACCTTCCGGTGTGGGGTCTTTAAGCCGCAACCCGGTGGTCATTGACCACCCCCCTCC
>CM055404.1:95846914-95858516 GCA_029228625.1 Pseudolycoriella hygida | reverse complement strand
CCCATTTAAACTGCACACTACGTCTTTCCTAAATTTGCCAACATGCATAACCTTTGTTTTGCCGACGCTTATCTTCAGCCCGTACTCCTCACATGCTACATTCAGGCAGTCAATCCCCCTCTGCAAATCATCGGCATTATCTGCTAATAGGGTTAAATCATCCGCATAGGCCAGGATTTTCATAATTACATCCCCAATTTCCACATTCCCCTGCAAACTGGCCTGCTTGATGATTTTGTCCATGAAAATTATGAACAGAAGAGGAGAGAGACAACAACCCTGACGAACGCCCTCATTAACCTCGAAAGCCTCACTAATTTCACCATCTATCCTTACCGCAGCCTTGCTCCCTGAGTAGATGCTTCTAATGGCGCCCAATAAACCTCCATTAATCCCGTATTCGCTAAGCACCTCGAACAGCTTTTGCCTCGGTACCCGATCAAATGCCTTTTCCAAGTCGATGATGCATAAGTACAGATCAATATTCCTCTCAAAGAGCTTTTCTATAGCCTGCCTAAGACAAAAGATCTGATCCTGACACCCTCTCAGAGGTCTGAAACCACTCTGAGCCTCGTCCAGAAACTCTTCCACTATAACCCTAACCCGATCTACTAGCACACTAGCATAAACCTTTCCGACCACGCTCAAAAGTGAAATCCCTCTGTAGTTGCTACAAACTTTACGGTTGCCCTTCTTAAAGATCGGAGCAATAACACCGAAGCTCCAGTCAGCGGGTACTACTGAGGACTTCATGGCTAAATTAAAAATCCTACAAAGCCATTGGATCCCACCAGACCCGCTATTCTTAATAAATTCTGTCCTAATTTCGTCTACACCTGCGGATTTTCCTGCCTTCAGCCTGCTGACCTTTCGTGTCACCTCCTCTAATGTAATTTCTTCCTCACCCTCCGAGTTAGCAAACTGATTTCTGTCAGGTGCCACTACCGGATTGACAGATGCAAATAGATCCTGAAAGTAATCACGCCAGGTTTCCAGTACTTCTCCCTTATCCGTAATTAACTGGCCATCTTTACCCAAAATGCTACCGCAGCCCTCCTTTTCACCACCACGCCTAATATCCTTAATCGTCGACCAGAATTTTTTACCCTTTCCTTGACCTGCTTCTTCCAATTCTTCCTCCGAACCTCTTCCACGCGAGGTCCTTTGCTTCTTTAACTAGAGCCTTAACCGCCTGACTACAAGCCCTGTAAGCTCCTTTCTTCTCATCCGTTTTATCCTGTAACCAAACCAAATAAAGCTTTCTTTTCTCCAACACAGCCTTTTTGATATCGGCGTTCCACCAACCCGTCCTTTTGTTCCTACCTCCGCTAGAGACACTACCCAGACATTCCTCAGCTGCACTCAAAACAAATTCCTTAAAATTTGCCCACTGAAACACGTGTTCTCTAAAATTATATTCTCTACAACTTTGCCTTTGACAGTAAAGCTACATATTGCATAGCTGAGCAAATATATACGAAAAACTATCTGCTTTCGTATATGGCCAAGAAACTCAATCTCGTCCATTCTATTGGTCCCAGTGACCAGACCACTGACCTGATTTCCAAAAAAATTTTTTTTCCAGTTTTCTGAGGTCAATGCTTCCTTCCATTTGACACCAAAATTAACAATTTCCGTGCTATACTTGACTACGTTTTTGGTCACTTTTTCGATCAAAACTCCGGAGCCACTCGACCGATTTTGCTCATCTTTGAGCTTGAGTCATAGCACATATTGTAGCTTTCAGGGGAAAAAAGTTTAGGATGATCGGTGCCATACGGTGTCTTACGGTAGAAACTTTTTTTTTGTTCCGTTGTGGAGTAAATTGAATGGAACTTTTTTGTCCATGACAAATCTAAGATGACGCCACTTTGACAGCTGGCAGCCATTTTTTGACAACAAAGGAAAAGACAATAGGGGCTCGTAACAAAATCAATTTTCACCCTATGTCAGTTCGTCACAAAGCAATTTTCTAAATGTTTATTTGTTACTTCATTTGAATGTCATACACAATAGGAAACTTTTTGAGCCAACGTACTCTTAGGAATGTCTACTGTAAAACGACCATATTGTGATAGCATTTTTAATGCGGGAATTGGCATATTGTAGTTGAATTTGCGGTAAGATTCAATCTGGTGCTCAACAGCCTCATCAAACAGGTTGCTACAAAAATAGCGATTATTATTTGCGAGGCCAATTATACATTCTATAGAATTAAAAAAAGTGGAAACAAACCTACAACAGATTTTAACAGAACTACTTTGAATCTATGAATAAATAAATATGAAAGAAAATTCAGCTCTTTTGCAATATGAACAAAAACCCATCAGCAAAATCTCATTAAGAACCGTTACAGAATTGATACTCTCATCGTTTCTGATAGCCCCACGGGCGTAACAGTACGAAATTAAATTTATTACGTAGCATATACACAACTTTTGAACAAAATATATTTATTACGCTTCATCTTTTGTATACCCGAAAATAAATAATAAATAAATAACTAAATTCGACCGAAAAGACTAGGGTCCTGAGGAAAGGGAAATTAATCGTTTATTATATTATTCCATGGGATATTTGTGAAGTTGTAACGACAGCTGGAAGATAACATGAATGTAAATGAGTTTCGGTTATCTCGAATTCGCACTTGTCTACCAGTGGTACACATTTTTCATGGAGTAACACAACTGATTCGAATAACTATAAAAGCAAGATGTTTAAACGAACGAACGCAGTCTCTTACATTGCAAAGAAGTTATTAAAGATGTTTTAACAGTTTAGTGGAAGTTTAATTTTTATAGGAAAATTCTCAGAAATAATAAAAAGTACAGAGAAATGCTATTAATTTACTATTAGACTTGTACGCCAATCAGAAGTCGCTGCAAACGTTACTTCTTATACATGTTGAAAACCGAATCCGATTCGATCAATTCAAGTCAAAATACCGAGACGTACTTGTTTTCGCTCCGAGAAAAATTTCTGGCAAAATATAAACTAACTTATGGACCGCATGGCAAACGTCCGTCCGTCGGCTCGCTGTCCAAATTGGGCTTGAACTCAGTGGCTGCGGTGTAAAGACCTCTAAATGTTATAAAGCTTCATGACTATGACGTAAAAGTTCGGTTTGAGTTTGGGGTCCTCGACAAAAATGTTGACTTTCTCAACGTTGGGGCAACGAGTTTCGTCTTAATTCGGGCTTGACAAGGATTTCCAACTAAACTGACTATCGGTGCCCAATGTGCTTTTGTATGGAGTTGTAACCGAAAAGATCTTGTCAGTGTCATTTTCGTTTTGTAAACAGCGTACTGTTTTACCGACATTTCAGGCGTTCCGTTTCGAAGAGAAAAAACACATATTTTGTATGAAGAAAATTTGTTTTTTGCGAATTTCATATTTTAAATAAAGCGGACCAAACGCTAGATTGTTGAATGCAATGGAATTTCTTTAATATTTTTTGTAAATTTTGCTACATCAGCGACATTTCGTGAATATTTTATGTTCTATATACAAAATGCGCCTTTTGTCACTGTGTGTCGGTAACGAATTCAAAGTAGAACATAACCAAAGACTCGTACGTATCAGAATAGATGTGGCAAACAGAATAGATGTTACAAAAAGACTCGAACGTATCTAAATATAAAAATAAGCAAACAATCCAACGTTTTATGTTCTTTCAAAGATCCATAGAAATTCAAAATCATGTCAAAAGCCCTACCGAAGTACGTCTCAGACTATTCAAATCTAGAAAAGATTATATCCAAGGATTGGGCTATTTTCTCCTAAAATCCTGAAATACATGTTGACTTAAAATTTATTCTCTTCAACTTTGCCTTTAGCAGCAACTTTCTACCTCACATAGTTCTAAAGATATGGGTCATCCCTCCCAATTCTAGAAGTGGTCATACCCCAGGATTGGGACAGTTTTACACAAAAACCTGAGATACGTGTTTTCTAAAATTTAATTCTCTACAACTTCGTCTTTGGAACCAACTTTCAAACTCTCATAGTTCTGGAGGTTCGGGTCATCCTGTCCAATTATGGAAGTGGTCATATACCAGAATTGGGCCATATTTCCCCAAAACCCTGAAACATGTGTTCGCTTAAATTTAATTCTCTAACACGTGTTCGCTTAAATTTAATTCTCTACAACTTCGCCTTTGGAACCAACTTTCTAACTCTCATAGTTCTGGAGATTCGGGTCATCTTGCCCAATTATGGAAGTGGTCATATACCAGGATTTTGCGAGATTTCCCTAAAACCCTGAAACAAGTGTTCGCTTAAATTTAATTCTCTACAACTTCGT
Source organism: Pseudolycoriella hygida (assembly GCA_029228625.1). Taxonomy (NCBI): domain Eukaryota; kingdom Metazoa; phylum Arthropoda; class Insecta; order Diptera; family Sciaridae; genus Pseudolycoriella; species Pseudolycoriella hygida. The sequence goes on along the minus strand of CM055404.1, from coordinate 95,854,213 downwards.
CTTTGGAACCAACTTTCTAACTCTCATAGTTCTGAGATTTGGGTCATCCTGCCTAAATATGGCAAATATGGAGTGGCCATATACCAGGATTGTTCCATATTTCCCCAAAACCCTGAAACACGTTCGCTTAAATTTAATTCTCTACAACTTTGCCTTTGACAGTAAATCTCCATATTGCATAGTTAAGGAAATATAGACGAAAAACTGTTTTAGTATATGGCCAAGAAACTCAATTTCGTCCATTACATTGGTCCCAGTGCCCAGACCCCCGACCCAATTTCCCGCTTGGTGACATCAAATGCTTTTATTTGACACCAAAATGAGCAATTTCCGTGCTATGCTTGCTGAGATATTTGCGAAAAAGTTTCATCGACCCTCGAAAATTTCATGTCCGACCTCCGCTTCTTCGACCATATCTCCGGAACTCCCTGGCCGATTTTGCTCATCTTCGAACTTGAATATGGGAGGCACGTACCTTTCAGAGAAAAAAAAGTTAACGGTGATCCGTCGAGCCGTTTTGGAAAAAAAGTGGATACGGACGGACATTTTTCTTATTGTTGATTCGTCATATTTAGACGACAATAACTCCCAACTCCCACCTCGACCTATCCCATGTTACATTAAAATTGTTTGTAGTTCGTAGTTCGTACGGGTCCAAAATTGAACACTGAAAATGTATTGACAGTAAATGACACGATCTACGTTTTTACGTTTATATTAGTTTTGAGGCTCTAATAACAAGCGCGCCAATGATAATTCAGTATAAGTAGCAATAGAATTTCTCATCATTCGATAATTTTTTTCTTGCATTTTTAAACAAAAATCTAAAAGCCGTTGGTCGGTAGAGCAATCGGCGCACAGGTCTGCTTTTTGTAACATAATTTTCTTTTCTTGTTCGTTTGCAAAATGCATAGGAAAGATTGTAAATTTCCTCTTCACTGAAAAGTTTGAAAAGTAAATAAAAAGTATCGTAAACGACGCCCTGGAGCTTAACAAAGTCGACTAATGCAATAAAAAGTAGTTTGAGAAAATAATTGATAGAAAATATGTGATGAAAAACATTGAATTTTCACAATAACATTGAAGAAAGGGATCTGCTTGCTCGACACGTAGCAGAAGCAAAAACAATTTTGCAAAAAAGAAAAGTAAAAGTCGACGAAAAATTTTACTTGAAAGCTAAAAAAAGTTATTCTAAACTGCAATAAAGATAATGTAACTTTCCCCAGTAAAATCAAGTAATAAAGATCCTATTTTAATTTTGTAATTGAGATGATAAGCTCAAGGGAAATATGAAACATTTTATTCGATTGCAAGCAATCGACGTTAGGGTGTGAGATATAAGTACTTAATCATTGTTTATTGCTTTTGAGAACGGGAGCCTTCACTTCTATACTTTGTTTTTTGTTTTCCAATCGGAAACAAAATCCATTCTTTGTATGATGTAAAATTAGAGAAACATATAGGCGACCTACCGAATCAATAGCTTTTTCCAATCGATAGATTTCTTCCTGAAGTAAATGAAGTGTTCCTGTTTTTCCTCTATGACGTGCAAATGCTGCAGCACATGCACTGTGAATGCTATTTACCCAATTCTCCAACTCAACCTGAAAGGATAAAATAGAAAATTTGAATTTAAAATAATGGTTTCCGGAGGTAAAGAAAAGCGAGTAAAGTCTTTGTATTTATGTGTGTTGTGTGCTATGTTTGGATTACAGTTTCATGTAAAATATAAAATTGTGCATTTATACCTGACACGGTGCTTGAAATAGATATGCATCTCCGAATGCTGTACTCAAACAAAATATGTAATCACGTTTCGGATGTTCCGGTATTGATTGCATTATTGCGCCATCAACGATAATTAAATGTTTTGGGGCAGATTCTACCTGTCTGCCTTCACGCGAATCGCATGGGTAAAATAAAAGGGTCGTTCCTTTCAAGCATACCCAATATCCTTTCCAACCTCGTTTACGTGCTAATTCTATTTGATGTTTTTTACGCAGCAACCATTTTTTGACAGACAAAAATCTGTAAATAGAATAATTGATGAATATCGGATCATCAAAAAGGTAAATTGTTGATTACGGAAGTTTTATCGTATCACTTTGGAATGGATTTATGTAAGGTACCTTGCGTACGCGTTAGCGACTCGGTCCCACCTCCTGCTTCTAAACATTTCTTTGTTTTTCAAAGATTGAAGTGCCTAAGATATTTTTTAGAGATGAGAGGGCGCTACTTTCTTGATGGCCGAGCCCGGCCGCTTCTGCCCGAATTCGGAAAAAAATGCTTGCCCAGAAACTTTTCTAGTGTTTTAGTTCTTTATTTCTTAAATGTTATTTTTCTGTGTCTATTCACTGTTTTTCATTTCATTATTTTTTACATGTTTCTGCTCGGTAAATGCGTCATTACCTCGTCGCAAGCGACTCGGAAAACGGATTTACGGAGCATCAACATGTAAAATATTGTACGTAGGTGCTTCCAAATTGTTTTTTGACTCGTAGGATTACAGCATTCGCCTTCGGCTCATGCAGCAATTTTCCTACGAGTCAAAACAATAATTTGGAAGCACATACGTAATGTACTATTTTTCCATCTAAAAACGTCCTCATTTTGGACCATCTACAATTTCGTGCGCTCACTGTGCTGGTGTTTGGATTTTGTTTTTGTTGGGACATACAGGAGAAGTGTCCACGTGTCGTCAAGAAGATTAAAATTTATAGTTACAATGGCTTAAGGTATTCTCAGCTCTTGTTCGTCCGTGGAGTCAAATGAGAAATTTTCTAGTATGGACTGTCACTTTATTTCTGTTTGTGGAAAAAGTGATACATGAAAAACGTTGGGTTACCTTCGGGTACAATAGGAAATTCCAGCTTTCACTCTTATTTGAATTCCCTATTTTGATATGTATTTATCAAATAAACTTTTTGAGCTTTAGAAAAAGTAGGTGTGATATTTATACATTCGCATGCACAAGTGCAACTATGTAGTTTCAATGCGTGGTAATGTAAATGACGGGTGATTGCACAAGAGTTTTTAATCCAATCAAATATTAATAATATTATTTTGTCCACTGAAATTATCAACGTTCTTAATTATGCAGCATTATTTTTGGAATATATTTTTACGTCTAGCTTTCCCATGAGCATCAATATGCGAATATGAGAATATTTTCCAAATGACGAGCTTCGTCATTAAAATTCAAATTATACATTTTCAAGTATTTACTTTGGTTAATTATACGAAACATCTGCTGTTTGCATTTGCATCATGTTCATGCATTCAACTTCAAATTCAAACTTAATTAAAAATTTGTTGCATTCTTCATTTGAATGAAATCGCAACCGAAACTTGGAACAGAACAGACGCTCATTTTTCCTACACAGAGTTACGCAGTGTAGGTGTCTCAATTACAACAGCGAACATCATTTGAATCATATTTCATTTCTAGCATATCTTTAACGTGCGATATGACATTGTTTCGAATTATAACATATGCAAGGGACCCGCACGCGTCAGAATAGATGCCGAAAACAGAATAAATGTTGCAAACAGACAGATTAGAAATCAAAGCCGACCCTAGTACCGACATAGGTCCCCTAGGAAATGCCTCGTAATCATTTTTCCAAATATAGCAATGATGTCTCCAGCAAAAAACATTTTTTTGGGCTAGAGCAGAACTTAAGACCAACCTAAGGAGAGGTCCATGCGAATTACACTTTAGTACTATACTATACAGAATTTAATGATTCATTGGTGAATCTAAACGTTTCGGGTGGATTTAAAACGTGAAAACTTGATGATAAGACTCCAAGACTGTTACCATAAAATGGTCACATCGATTGACTCCCAGCGCATTCGAAACGTGTAGGTAGATGCACCAATAATCCATTAAACTCTTCTATTTGGAGTATTCTGCAGAGGAATCAATGATTTCCCCTCAACAAGAAATGTTATCATCTCTTAGTTATGTTCAATTTAGCTAAAGTCTGTATTTTCATTGATTTTGGTGTTTTTTTCACACATTTTGTAGTTGATTGTTGATTATTTTGATTGCTACCATATTAACTTTTTATCAGGGTACCATAAAGGTCTGTTTTTAGCCAACTCCGCCAACTTTGACAACAATTTCATTTTTTGAACCCCTTAATGCCTCGCCTAATGCTCACACTGAAATAGGTGTGAGTCAGTCACGTGTCAACCGATTTCGAAACGGTCTGCTTTCCTGAATTTGTTATGAAATTCTCTATCTATCTAAGTTCTTTGAAAATTTTTTAAATCATTGTTTATGTTGTTTTGGTGGAGTCAAAGTTGAAATTTCAATATGGAAACTAAAGTCGGGAAGGGAGGTTGACCCTCCAACACCACATTAAAATATTTATGACCTCCCTGATACCGGCATTTTGAAGTACTATCCGAATACTAATAATTAGCCCTTAAACGTTTTCCTTCAAGATGTATACGTTCAAGAAGACATTGATGTTTTTGCCATAATTCATGAAACAACGCCTAAAATGAGTTTTTACAGAGAGGCAGAGGAAGATCGCATTTAAAAAAAAAGTTCTTCTAAAAACATTTCTGGGACCCTTGGCATTTGTAGTGTCAGGCGTTTCGAAAAAAAAATAAAAGTTCAAATTCGACCCATCCTACTACTAAAATAATCGTAGATCACACACGTCCATACATTTGAAGAGGGTCTACGGTCAAAATACGCAGCATATCATCATTGTGAGGTTTCAGTGTGCAAGCTTATTGTTATGTCTTCTTACGTTTCATATATTAAGATAAGATTAAGATAATGTATTGTGTTGCGGAGCTCTGCTCCTTTTACCCGGCAGGAAGGGATATTCCCCCATTGACCACCCTTTGCGGGTTCTGCCGCTCTTCGACACAGTTTTTTATGTTCACGGCCTACGATACGGCGGCGATACCAAACTGGTCTTCAAGTTAGTGATGATTGAAAATTCAAAGAGTCGGTTCGATTGGCGAGAGATATTGAAATTGACGATATTGGACAGGGGGAGATATTCAAATTGGAGTTAATACTTGGGAGGGGGGGGGGGGGATGATTTTGAAATCATTGCTAATGGACAGCGGATGTTGATGGACAAAATAAAGTTATTGAAACGGACGGAGCGGGAGGTATTGCACTGAGCGAGTTGTCGTGTTATCGTTTCAACGGTTAGTGGTGAATGCAGTGAACTTTCACCTTGCCGATAAGTTGGAATTTTTCTCTGGACAAACAGAACCACGTAAAATTAAAATTAAAAATTAAGAATAATGTTTCTTTAAAGTGCCTAGCACACTGAAATTTAATATAATAGAAATATGAAAATGTACACTGTATAATGAATAAATCAATCAATCTATTGCGTTTACCACGTTGTGACCAGTCGAATTTACACCAGGGAGTTGGTTAGGTTTTCGTTTTAGGATAAATCTGCAAACAGTTATCTCGAGTAAATGTTTTTCGATTTTCGTAAATAATTTTTTTGTTCGAAAGGTCGAATGCCCGACAATTTAAGGAAGAAAATTTTTTTATTTTGAGATCTTAGACTCGGGCAGGGCTCTAAAACTGAGTCTTTACTAGGGCCTAACATGTTTTTTCTACTTAAATCTTATCCGATTTTCGTAAACATTTTTTCCTGGAAGAACGGAAATCGCTCTCCAAGGTTTATAATGAATGATATAGACAATGGCGGAAAATTCACTTTTCCGATTTGTCGCACTCTTACATATCACCCGAAAAAATTTAAAAAAATATATTCGATGATTTTGCATTGAAACAATATTTTGTGTGCAATATATAAGCTACTCCGGAATACTCGTCACGGAAAGTAACCATCCTCATGGACATCAGATGATCAAAAAAATTGAATTAGTGAAAATCGACTGTACCCTAGACTATTTAGTGCTTTTTCTCAAATATTCCTTCAATAATCAGGTTTTTGTGCAATGTTGCAGGGAAAAAAGACGAACTTTTTTGTCTGTGCAAGTATGGGTCCGCGAACTCTCCTTAGGGCCATAGGTCGGTCCTAAGGTCGTCCCCACCACGAGGAAATTTGTTTTGATATGTTGTGGGGTAAATTGGGGTGAACTTTTTTGTTTATGGAAAATGGGTCAGAGGCCTCTTTTAACTGGTTCTAGAATCGGAATGAGCACAAATTTTTTTGAATATTTGACAAAAAAAATTTGACATATTTTTTAAAATTTTAGTTGGTTTTGTGGATATTTGTAGAGGTTTTTACGCACGAGTCCCTTGCATGATTTTAAAACTCACTTTGTGTTCGTTAAATGTATATTTTTATTAAAATGAAAAGATTTACAAAAAATGAAGCTGTATGGATTATTCGTTGTTAGCTTTGAGATACACCCATACTTCAATTACTCTCTCCTCAAACATGTCGAGCAGTGTAATTCGTGTTTCATTAAGAGACCGTCATATTGCATTCATGTCACAGCAACATTTAATAAAGAGAAAATGACGACGTAAATGATGAAATCACTAGAGACGGAACACACTTTTCACGAATAAATATTTTTCTTTGAAAATACTCCGCAGCTTCAACTTTTATTCATGATGTACTGGTACGTACAATTTTCTTCACATTTTCAAAAGAAAACTATTCAAACTACAACAAAGTTATTTGGAAATAACTTGGGTTTTAAAAACTTTTTATTAAAAGAAAATAACTTTTTTCCATTTCATTTCCTGGTCAACAATTTCCCTTTTATCGTTATAAATCGTCGGCTTTTTTAATCTTATTTTAATTCCATCCATACGACGATGGAGCATAATTCATAAAATGTTGTTCAATTAAAGTTTTCTTCATAGTAAATGGTATGCATGATATGAACTTACCCAGCTTTTCTTACAGCACCAGTGCAATTGAAAGAAGCTGCTGCAGTTCCTGTAGTTTTCGCTTTATATGGTGAAGCCATGGTGACACTTTCCCCATCTTCTTCATCAGATACAGCAGTCGTTAGGCTCATGCGATCATCGTCGGATATCTGCAGTGTAAAAAAGTCTAGTTAATAATTCGTCTTGTAAATAGTATATTACAGAGGAACACTGTTATGAGTAATATTACAGGTGTGCGATGTAGCGCAGGAGGGGCGAGTTACCGTACCGTAACGCACACTTGTAATATTACTCATAAACAGTGTTCCTCTGTACTATGTTTTAAGGTGTACCCACAAGGTAAGTTGAAATCTACAAAACATCTTATTTCATAAAAATCAATTCAAATTTCAAATGTTGTTATGTTCACTCTACGAACGAATCAAAGTTACCGCGTGCCA
>CM055404.1:95826008-95846414 GCA_029228625.1 Pseudolycoriella hygida | reverse complement strand
ACACACACACACATAATATAAATATTCTTCCTGAAATTACTTGAACAAATCTCTCATACAAAATTACTAATCATTTTTCGTTGTATAAATTTTATACTTCACAGAAAGTACGCAGTTTCAAATGTATAAATACCACTTTTTAATTCGCTTGAAAGTATCGCCGGTTGGTGATGTCCAGCGCTAAGCGTCGTTGCAAAACGATGCTAGGTGGGGATGGCGATACTGTTCTTATTATGGGAGACACTGTACCCATAATAAGAGCGCTTTATTTTTGTTGGACTGCTTCATTGCGGTCAAAAGGAACTAATTTCGTTCTCTGTCTCTAGGTTTCCCTTGTGGTTTTCTCTTCCCCCTCGAAATTAGGTTTGCATTGCTTTTTTGGGTTAAAAAAAGCAATGCAAAAGGGTTTAGTTCCTCGGAACTCTTCAAGCAGGTCGGACGTAGATAGATTCACATGGGAAGCTTCTTTTGCATTGCCTTTTTTTGAATCATATAAGTCAATGCAAAACGGCTTTTTGCTTTAGTTCCTCGGAGCTCTTCAAGCAGGTCGGACGTAGATAGATTCGCATGGGAATCTTCTTTTGCATTGCCTTTTTTTGATTCATATAAGGCAATGCAAAACGACTTTTTGCTTTAGTTCCTCGGAACTCTTCAAGCAGGTCGGACGTAGATAGATTCGCATGGGAATCTTCTTTTGCATTGCCTTTTTTTGAATCATATAAGGCAATGCAAAAGAAACTACTATTGCATTGCCTTTTCTTTGGCTTTCGGCTTATAGAAGGCAATGCAAAACGACTTTTTGCTTTAGTTCCTCGGAGCTCTTCAAGCAGGTCGGACCTATGTTGGTTCACGCTGGAAATTTGTGACCGACAATTTACAAACAGACAGACAGACAAACAGACAGACAGACAGACCTTGTACCTTGGGTAATTTCTGTGGTTTCAGTAGGTCGTTAAAATTCTGATATTGTTAAAAGAACTTAAAACATTGAAACGTTCAAGGCGTACACAATCTCTTTACGTACGGGTCCTATTGGCCTTAGCGTATGTTTTTGCAAAATAAAATCTGCAAAATTTTCATAACTCGAACCAGGTCGGTTCAGGTCAGGTCAGGTATTTTACATTCAGGTCAAAACAGGTCTCAGGTGAGTTCAGGTTTTAAGATTAAGGTCGAAACAGGTTTCAGGTCTTCGGTTAGGTTCTCAATTATGTGAAGATATGTTCAATATGTATTTGCGATGTTATTGTCAAAAGGACGTTGTATGTTTTGTCATGCAAGAAGAAAGCAGGGATAATTTTTAGGCACGATGAAATTAATAAAATTATTTCTCACGCATTCTCTTCCGCAGGTTTTCCAAATATAATACAACCACCAGGAATTTCTAGGGATGGTGGTAAACGACCTGATTTTATGACTCTAGTTCCATGGGAAGTGTCTTCTTTGGGTTGTTACCGTTCGAGACACGTAAGCTCCTTCTTATATCAATGAATCTTCGAAGAAAGTGCGTTCAATAGCCGATAACGCGGAAACATTTAAGCATAATCAATGATTATTAATCATTATATATCTTTAAAAGAAAACTATTTACTAACTCCTGTTGCTTCTGAAACTCTAGGTTGTATGGGTCCAGAAACGAAGAAATTTATAGGCAAATTAGGGTCATTGATGAGGACAGCTTCTGGAGAATCACGCTCGAAGGATTTCCTATTATAGAAGAAGAAGAAGTTGCAATTCGAAAAGGCAATTCGGCATGCATCCTGGCAACACTAGGTGTTGCGTCTCATACGCAACATGCTCCAAGAAACTAACTACATTCAAGCGCCGCCTATGAATATTCGACAGAACATTCATAGAGGGCGATTGAATGTGGTCAGACTGGCTATGAATCAGTCGCGCCGGGAAGTTGTAAAGAGAAGCACGCACATTAAATCATTATAACGTACACACATCGTCTATCAATCATACCTTCCTCCCGGCGTAGACACTAGAGAATAGTAGAATAGATGACTTTTGGGGCTATCCATAAATGACGTCTGCTTTTTTCCGACTTTTTTGGCCCCCTTTTTTGGCATCTGTGAACATTTTCGTTACAGTTCGCTAGTCCAATCAATACCTCTAACCGAGACAAATAGATATGTCAGCACTTTGTCCATCACGACCATCAGCATATCAAGGCGCATGATTTGACTGAAGATTGGCGCTAGATGCCGATTGATCTCTTCTAATTATTTACATAACGCAACTGTTCTATATGTGTAAATGTCAATGTCAATGACAAAATAATTCAAATAAGACCTTACAGGTTCATAGTAAAAGTAATACGTAATGAGTTGTATCCTAAGATTGAGAACAAATATTCAGTTAAATACCACGGAGTTAATTGTAGCGTATATTCACGTTAATTTACGTCTTTAACACTTGAAAAACTAACGAATTGCACGAGTGTTAATATTTTCACACGAGGTAATCGTGATAATTGACTATTAAATTGACAGTAGACTATGGTAACTCCTACTCCTACCGCGCTACCAGCATGTTGTGCTCATGCATATCCCCATTGTTTTTTATTTGAATTAGACATCCAGCTTAAGTCCAAATGTGGTTCCAAAATCTTGAAATGCAGTGTATAAAACGTTGAAACAATTAGTGAAATCATATTCTCAGTCAAGGGACCTAATCCATCCAAAAGATGGGGCCTGGTTATTATTATTTTTAGCTCAGATTTAGTCGGGGTAAATCAGATTAACTAGAGACAAGTTTATAAATTCTTACTTACAGAAGTGCTAACATAGATGTTAGCAGTTAACGAACCTTCATTGTACTGTAGAATCCTCTTATAAAACATAATTTATCATAATTTTTTTATGGATCAATATTTTTGATCATTATTTAAATTAGTGTACCGCTAAAAAAGTACCAATAAAACATGAAACTGTACAGTTATATAGTCAACCAATATGTGATTGTACCAATATTCGGAATTTATTGGTAGATAATACTAAAATATCGGTAGATAATTAGCGCTACCAATAAAATATTTAATTGACCGGTAACAAAGTGAAAGTATCGTTAAAAAAAGAAATGTACCGATAAAAACATCTAAAATACCAAAATAAAACATTTTCCTTTATTGGTAGATAATTTCCTTCAATTGGTAGATTAACAGATTTTTATCGGTAGATGTTCCACATTTATTGGTAAAAATTTGGGAAATAGTTAAACGTTGTTATGACTAAAAAATTGGTACATTAACTTTAGTATCGGTGCATTAATTTTAGTGTTGGTTCAGAGATTAAAATATTGGTAGATAATTTACCGGTGAATTAATTTTACAATTGGTAAATATAATTTTATATTGATAAAAATATTTTACTTTATTGGTACCATTTTAACGGTGGAGTAAAACATTCTTATCGGTGAATGTAATTTAAAATATCGGTTTCTTTACTTTTCTATCGGTAAATTTATATAAATAACGATTCATATATTTTAAAACAATTAAAGCTAGGTATTAATTTTATTTACGAAAATGTAAATACGCTATCAAAATCACTCTTCCGCAACTCTTTTTCCTCTTTTTATTGGGCTGCGCTCTTCTCTTTTTAAGTGCAACTCTTGCAACTATTTTAAGTGATTAGCTCTTCGATGAATTTACAAATATGTCGAAATATATACCATTGTGTATTAGGGTGGGTCGAAATTTTTTTTTCTTTCAAAACGCCCACCCACGTCGGAAATGTGTTCAGGAAGATTTCGTGGAAGGCCTTTTCTATTAAATGCATTTTTATATTGTCTCTCATAGAATTTCGCGTTTTGGGAGACATGGCTCTATTTTACCCTATTTGAAGACCAATATTTACCAATGTAAGAAACAAAAAACAACTGTTGACAAGTGGAATTTGTTGCACGTAATCATAGCAGAAACATGGACAAAATAACCCCTTGAAATAATAACCCGAGAAAATAACCCGGACAGAATAACCCCCATAAAAATGTGAATTAGAGTAAAATTTCAAATTTGAAATGGCAAATTTATTATAATAAAATAGAACCCTCACAAAACTAAGGAAAACGCCACAAAAACCTACGTGGCTAACAGAAAACGCCACAAAAACATAGGTCGCTAACTGAACTAAGAATATTTTCCTTATACAAAATGTCACACAAACTAGGTGGCCAAAGGAGCTGACGAGCTTTTCTTTTACGAAGTCATAAAACTGAAATTATTGTACAAATATAGAAATTAGTAAAATGGAACGCCGCGCCGAAGGCCCAAATATAAAAAACTCAAAAAAGGCGGGGTCTGAGTGGCAGAACTCCTTGCGGGGCTTGGGGCAGTCTATCAAATAAATATTTTATTTTGTAAGTTGTGATATTTCCTAACTACGGATTATTAAGTCGGGGTTTTTAAGTCTGGTCTTTTGTCCGTGTGTTGCCACAGTTTGCGAAAACAAAATTTCGAATTAAACACACACACACATGTGAGATTCCATTTACGCATATAGAAAACACATTTTATGAGAGTTTTCAATTGAATCACATTAGCTGCGATAATATAATTTGTAATTCATGTATTTAATAAGATCATGTGGCTTAGTGGTTAGCATCGTTGATTGGAACGCGAAGCGATCTGTGTTCGATTCTCAAACGGACTGTTTTTTTTTTTAATTTAATATTTCTAGTCTAGCTGGTTATTTATCGCCCTAGACAGTGGAATTTATCCCTCTAGACGGATAAATACTGAGAATAACGCAATAAATTCTCATTTTCCGTCTCAAAAATTGGCATTTAATGTAAGGCGTATCGTCGCATATAAAGTAAAAAGAAATATTTTTACCGATGTTTTATTAAATCTAAAAGCAATTCACCGTTAATAAATCAAGTCTACCAATACTGCAATTAATACCCCGATACTTTATTCCATGTACCGATAACCTATAGAATGTATCAATATTCAGTTGGTTGTAGCACTACCTTTTTCAAAAGGTATATCCTATCGTCTCATTACCAATAACTTGAATTATGAACCGATATTAGGAAAACACTTATTGGTACAAACGCAGAAAAAATTGGTAGATAATTCGAAAATTTCTTCATTTCTTTATAATGGTTCAATCGTTTTATATATTGGTCAATATTCTTTGACTTACCGGTAATATATATTTAATATCGGTAGCGTTTTTTAAAATTTATTATTTTATTGGTTGAATCATTTTAAATATTGGTAGTTAATTACGATCCTTTTTTTATTATAACTAAATTGGAGGTTCTGTATTATTGATTTTTCGTTCAAATTTTGTGGAGAGCTCGTCGACCGATTTTAGTTTCCTAGGAAAACCAACTTTCTTCAAGTAACGATAAATTAAAATGGCCGATTGTTGCTGCCGCAATTCCATACAAAAAATAAATTTACAGATCGCCTGGCCAATGCCTTGTTTGCCTTCAACTTAGCTAGAATTCAAATGTAATTTGTAGGAATAAATATGAGAAATGACTGCAATAACATTTTATTGTTATTACATTCTAGGTTCTACATCTCAGAGTTTGATCAAATAAATTGATATTCGAGTTATTCCAATTCATTTAAAACACAGTATTATGCAGTCATGTGCACCAGTAATAAAAATGAAAATTTCGTATTTCATTTAGATAAAAAAGACGATATTCTGCACAGTCGTACTTTTCAGAAACACAACGTAAGACGCAACGACTCATTTTTTCACGAATAAATAAAAAAACAAAGACGAATAAATGAATTACATGTTATGCTTCTACTTCATCAGAATCCCGTTTGATGTAGGGATGCGGAAAAACAATATTAAATGGTGAGATGACAATCCTTTCAAAAGCCTGTCGTAAGTGAAGTGACACTTTTGTAAAGCATTCGCTTTTGAAAACTTACACCTTAGTGTAAAGTGAAGAATTTTTTCTTTCTTTAGCGACTATGAAACACATGTAAAATGGCAAAAAGACGGAAAACTTAAGTGATATGAATAAACATGAGACGTCCTATCTTTTTCTGATCAGAATAATATCAATTTAAGCAATATATAATGTGTCGTCATTCTGTGCTAGTCAATGTGTTTTTGTTGGTTTTATTTTATCGAAAAAGAGGAAACAAATTCTTGTCGCTCATCTGAGGAAACTCAGGAAAAAATAATCCTTCTAACGGAAACTGAGTAAACATGCATTGCTTTCAATTCATACGTCTACAAATACAGAAGAGCTATAATTGAAAAATGGTGAATTGTATTATCGGTTTTCACCTGCTAAGTTTAAGTTTATGATAAAAAACTTAAGGAGAGACCCGTACATATCAGAATAGAGATATCGCAAAGATTTTAAAATAAGCACAAAATTAAATGTTCCAAATTATCAGAATTTGAACGACCTGCAGAAATCACCCAAGGTAATATCAAAGGCCTTACCGAAGTATATAACATCTGTGATAACTGATTTCATATGTGTGTTATCTAAAATTTTATTCCCTACAACTTTCCAGTTTTATACTGCTTTTCTAGAGTGACGCGCGCCAGCAGCAGTATTCTAACTGTCGTACTTCTAGATATATGAATTATATCTCCAAATTCTAAAAGTGGCTTTACCCCGGTATCAGGTCATTTTTCTCTGACACACTTGTTCTCTATAATTTTATTGTGTACAACTTTAGTATATGAATGTATTACAATACATGTGTAAGGTCTTTCAACCTTTTTCAATACGCACTGAAGAGAAACTGAACCTCGTCCATTCTATGGGTCACAGTGCCCAAACTACTGAGCCGATTTCCACAAAAAAAATTTCCCATTTTTATGAGATCGGATATTTTAATTTGACACCAAAATGAATGATTTCCTTGCTGTACGTGCCGAGACACTTACGTAAGTTTCACTGACTCCCGAGAATTCACGCTGTTGGAGATTTCTTTGATCAGATCTCCGAAACTACTTGACCGATTTTGCTTATCTTTAAACTTGAATCATGAGACATATATAGTACCTTTCAGAGAAAAAAATTTAGGGTGATCGGTTGAGACGCTTGGAAAAAGAAAAGTGGAGACGGACGGACGGACGGACAATTTTTTTATTCCTGATTTGTTACCTCCAGATAATAAATGTATGCTATCCCCCAACTCCCGCCTCGATCTACCCCATGTTACAATAAAATTGTAGTAACGTATAGGACGTAGTAAACGAAATACATTGCGAAAACAGCTGAAATTTGACACTGAAAAACAATGGTAATTTTACGCAGACCCTTTTACTACTTATCTTTCCTAGCTACATCATTACATCGATCCTCAGGTAGGACGTGGGAAATTTTGTGATCGGTAACCGAATGCCGGAACAGATGTCTAGCGACAGCAAATCATAAGGTTTTAATACACGAGTTAAATAGAAAATTACTCAAATACGAGACTTGTGACCCACAATTCTAAGAATAGTCTCGCAGTTTTCTCAGAGTTCCTAAAAATTCGTGTAATTGGGGAGTTATTCTTACAATTATCAGACAATTACAAGAAAAGTATGTGTTCTTGCTTGAGAGTAGTGCGAACGACGTAATATAAAATTTGTTCAGTGAATGTGTCGCAGAATATCCTCATTTTTTGTATTGTTGCAAACATAAAAGTTTTTAATTAGCTTTTTAAATATAAAATCTGAAACTTTAGCCAAACAAAGATTAAACAGACTTATAACTGAGCAATTATAAAAACGCTATAAGGGGGGCTTGGCTTACTGGGATTTTTTTTATTACCTTTAAAACTTGTTTAAACCACATGAGGATATGCCAACCATAAAAGTAATTTTCGCTTTAGATATGAAACTGACTCGATTTTTTTGCCGATGAAGGTAAATACAATTCTTTTAAGAATCACAATAAAAAAACTGAGAAACAAAAAAATCTGTGACGCTGAATTAAAAATTCAACCCCTTTATCTTTTAGGAAAATCATATCATGGCTCAAAAAATTTTCAACGTTCATCTACATGCTCATAAAAATAATGGATTTCAAGTACTTTGTATAATATAATATGAATGGGGTTGAAATACGAGAGCGTTCCATTTTGAAAGCCTCAGTGGATGAATAAAAAAACGTACCTTTCTGTATATAAAAGCCTGTTCGGTGTGGTTGTTCAGTAAAATAAGTGATGATATAAAATGTGTTTTGTGTACAAATGTGTGTTGTATGTACAAAGTATACATATATATTATATACACTTTCAAGTATTGAGGTTTTTCTGTTTTAAAATTTTTATTCTCATGATTGAAGAACTGACGGTCGACTTATACGTTTCATTTTATTAAAGCCGTCAATTCCTGTGCTGAGGCACTTGGTAAACTTTTATACATTCTAGAGCTATAACGGATAAAACTTCATTTCCTGCGTATAATGATATGGCACTACCTGACTCTCAAGTATTCTGGTGACTCTTTGTATCTTTTTTTTAGACTCTTAAGTTTCTGACTTGTTTGACGTTAAAAGCGCTAAGTATAAAGCATTTATCCTTGATTTTTATTATTCCTTGACGGGCCAGTTGATGAAATAAGTACTAAAATACCCAGGTGGATTTTGAAAACATTCTCTCGAAACTTTAAAAACATCAGAATGTAAGAATCACGTAAGGGGCAGTGCCGATGAACAACTAATTACTTTGCACAAGTCCTGAGATCGTGCATCACACACTGGCATTTTAATAATAATAATCCGCCGTTACAACCCGTCCGGGTCAGAGAATCCATGTGAGCAAAAGTTCACGAAAAATTGCGGAACTAGTAAATAAAATGATCTAGCCTCTGACCCGGACGGGTTGTAACGGCGGATGATTATTTTTATTATTAATCAAAACAAATTATCGATGATAACTAATATATCGAATTATTATCGATAATTTGATAATTATTGACATTTCTCAAAATATCGCAATTTGATAACTATCGATAACTATGTCGATATGATAACGATATAAAAGATTATCGATATTCGATATATCAAAATATTATCGACCATACTTAGTCCTGAGATCACGTGTGGTCGAAATTTAATTAGTTTACGTTATACATCAAGAAGACAACTGATTTTTACGCTGGAAATAGATCAAGTCTTGCCTCACGTCTGATCAGGCAGTACTACATAAGTTTCAACTGTTTCTTCGGGGACAAAACATTAAATTTGTATGCGGAAACATCGTTTTTTGCGAATTAATCATTTTCTGTATTTGATTAAGCGGACCAAATGAATGACGATGGAAGTTCATTTAATGTTACTTTAAAATAACTCACTTTGTTCGCTTTATACAAAACACAAAATGAATAAATCACAAAAAACGAATTTCTTTCATACAAAGTTAATGTTTTGTCACAGACGAACAGTTGAAACATGAAGCGCCCTCAGCTGTTTTGTGGCCAGTATGTGAAATAGGCGCTTGATCCATTGTAAAACTGAAAACAAACGAGCATTTTGACTTGTCGATCTCAGCAATGAACCATGGCTATTTCGACAAAAGTGACGTAAAATATTATTTTAAACAAAAAGTTTAAACACACAAGTTTACGACATGCCGGAAAAATGCACCAATTTTTTTTATAAAATTAATTAAAGTAATAAATGAAAGGAGAAATTCAGTTAATACAGTCGACGAAATCGAAAAAAAAATGAGCGATGGCGGACACTTAAATTGAATTTCAAATCACAATGTGACTCTTTATAACCCTAAAAATTGTATAGTTTTTTATTTCCAGCGTAAAGACCGCTCATAACATAGTATATAATATTCGGTAGTACATTCGGCCTCCGTCAGTTCGTTTGCGGCTGTCAAATGGGGCTAAAATTTTGTAATTTTTTTCAAGAAAAACAACAAAATAAGAAAAACGCTACGTTTTGAAGCTATGCCGTAGAATAATTTATTGCTTACAATTACGTTTTACGTCTGTTAAAATTAAGTTGTCAAAATAGCCATGGACTACTACTTTACTTATCGAATTTCATTACATACGAATAAATCTTTAATGACGTTCTTCCCGTTCTTCACATATAATAAAAATAGATACGAAAAGTAGTGTAAGAATTGCTGAGATCGATAATTGAAATTGCTCATTTGTTTTCAGCTTAATATTTTTATACTCGAGTAAGGCGGGGGAATGGCGATCACCTAAGCTCAATCTCATTTTTTTCAGTGGTTATTTATGAAAAATTAACACAATTTTTTTTTAATTCAATTTGAATAGCAATTCAACGCTTTGTCTTGATTAATTCAAGATTTATCGGAAAATATGTCTTTAAAACTAATTTCTACTTCAGGAAAGTGCGGGAATTCGTACATTCCTCGTAGATAGCTTATATAAAGAATTTAATAAGCTCTCGTTGGTACATCTTTTGAATTTAGACAATTTTCTTTGATAAAATAAATTGAAGCGAATGAAGACCATACGCATAATTATTTTGAAATTTTTGTGACTATATGGCTTAGTCGACCTTTCCCAGAACCCAATACATTCGATAAAGGGTATATTTTCAAACACATAACTTGTGTTTAATAGTATTTTATTGTCTTGTATGCCTAAGTCGAGCATTATTGATATGTATTTATTGTATATAACGAGCGAACGTAGTGTCTTTTTAAATTTCAGTTCAACTAATTATTCCTCCTTCAATTCACATTACATTTTATTTCCATTGATAAATGCACGTTTGTCGCACATTGCCATTGATCCTATATGGGCCATTCCACGAAAACTCCGTTCCCACGCTCGAAATGCTCAGTTGTTACGAAAAAATATTAATAGAAAATGGTGCATCAGACGTATTGATCCCTTAACTAGAGGATAGTAACTTTTCTATTGCTTTCATTTTGCAACTACTGAGAATTTCACGCGTGGGAACGAAGCGGACCGTGGAATTGCCCATATACTAAACATATACATGAGTAAATGCGACACAATACGCATGATGCTAGTGTTACACGACTAAGTAAATACTAAATTAATTTGATCGTATATCGCGAGAGCACATTTAAATGCATGAGCAAAACGGCAAACAGCAAACTTGATGTTAATTTATGTTGCGTATTTTTACTTCAAATTATTTAAATAAAATAAACTAAATTCCATTCTTGGCTTTATAAATGTTCACTCAATATGGCAAAACATAGCAAGCATTGTCGGATTTTTTTATATATAACACAACCATGAACAAACGCTACATTACGAAATTAAATTGAAAATGTATACAAGCAGAAGTGGATCGGTGGAATAAATGCTTGACTAGTGAACCGCTTGTCGTCGGTTCGAGACTCGCAGAGGCATGTGTTTTTTTCTTTATTTGTTCCTCAAATAAAAAAATTATGCCTCTAGAACTATAATAAAAAATTATTCATCTAGAACAATAATTTTCACAATAATGTACGACTTAGTCTTTATATACAGGAGTGTTTAATGCATGGCTTACTCAACGTGTAGGACGATACGTTTCGTATAATGAAATTTGATCGAAATTTCGACGCGCGCTTATTCTTCAATTCAATGTCTTACGCGGAATTTCCCATAAATATTAATTTCTGAATCAAAAAATTAAATTGTACAAAACATCTATCGAAAAATACATAGAAGAACATTGGCAAATCTCATAAACGATCAAAACTAACAGCGTATACATTTTTTGTAAGCTACGCGTGCTTCAACGGTTTCAACGACTTCGTCGAATTGTTTCAACGGTTTCAACGATTTGTCGTCGTCGTCGTTGTCATTAATGACGACAGTTTTCAAATTGAGTTTTACAATAAAATACTTTTTCTTCTCACATTTAATTCCTTTCTATAAAAAATCCAAATTATTAAAATACTTTTTGTTCGAAGCTATCCTGTCGTAGATCTGAAGAAAAGTGAATATGGCAATATCGGAAATCCCGCTCGGTTATACCCGTATACGTCGTCAAATACATAGTTGACTATGTAGACGGGTATAACCTGGCCTTAGTTCAAAAATAATGTTGCGGTTCTAACATTATCGTGAAGAAATATGGGTCAACTTTTAAGACACAGGAAACTTCAAGTTTGTGAATTGAACCCAAGTGTTATTTTTTTTATTAAAAGTACTGTTCATTCCTAACATTTCCCTTAAATTAGTTTGCCACTACCTGATGTCGTCGTCGCGGCCTGGCGCTAGGAAAAGTTGGGTACACTTTGTTCTTCAATGGGCTCCCATGATTCCGACAGCGTGCGGAAACTCGAAGTAAGTCAAAAAACGTTCTCTGTGGACTATTCTGAATGGATTTCATTAAACTTGCCTGAACATGACTCCTACCCTTATACTAGTTTCATGCAATTTCGCAAAAGTACGTTTTTCACTGTTTTTGGGATTTTTTGACTATTTTGATTTTGCGGAACCCCTAGATCACTCCGGATTGAGTTGCGTCCATATACACTTTTTATCAGGGACCCATTTAGATTCGTTTTAACGCTGGTGCCCCAAACTTTTCGACACGTTAATTTTTCCATACATTTTTGGACCACCCTAATGTCGATTGTTTTCTTCTTCAAATTCCATTTTATCAAATGACATAAGACATTTTAATTTTCTTCGTCGCTCTAACTATAAAATAAAGTAGCAAATCAAAAACAGAAAACGAATACCTAGGCAACTATTATAAATCTGCACGACTGCACAATTACCCGTCATAAATTTCCAATTACCGTAACGATATAGTAAATGATAGAAGTTTTTTGTGTTCTACGGATATCCATGATAACTTAAGAACAGGTCCATGTCATAACGATTGTTAGCTAAAGGTACGCTACGAAGAAGCAAAATGTAGCGCATTTAATTCCTTGAAAAACAAGTAACAAGATGTCAACTGCACATGAAATCAAATTTCGTTACTCCCTCTGTTTCTACATGTAGTATTGGGTAGAAATATAATGAAACGCATCTTAATTGTATTGCTGTATCAATAGTACTGACAACATTTATTTGACACAATATATTCAGTATACCACGATAGTACAGCTACTCCCTCTTTATAATTTAAATTTTTTTCAGTAGGAAAGGTTTGCCACGGAGGCACCGGTAAAACCTACCATTAAAACATTATAAATTGTATCTTCACTAAACAAATTTAATTTTAAACCAAACTCAACAAATTCAATTTCAAATCAAGCTACCCATTCTCCCTTCCTTGTTTCCTCTTGCTTTGATCAAACTTATAAACGATTATTGACCAATGATGTAGTTTACTTATTCCCAAAATAATTACACCAATGCAAGTCTTCAGTAGTTTTTTTTTCTATGAACATCTTCTTTTTTCCGGAATGATAATTCGCAAAAGTATTCCCAAGTAGAGAGCACCAATGGAACGCTTACCACTTCAATCTGGAACCGATAAGAAATAATCGAATCAATATCCAATGATAAGCTTGCTATAAGCTTCCATTTACTTACACTGAAATTCACCGAGAACACAATTTAATTTTGATCCCTGGCGATTCACTCCCTTTCTTATTTAATTTGAATTTGATCCACATCGACTCGACTCCTTAACCTTCTTCTCGTGCAAGATCCGTTAGCCCCAATTTTTTGATTACATTCAAACTTTCTTTTAACGACGACTCCAACAACGCTATTGCCACCCGAACTGTTCATCGCGAAGTTAATGCGAAATTTAATTCTTAAGAATTCGTAATTACGAAATTTAATTCTCTTGTATTCATCGGAATTTAATCCAAAGCTTTTATCATCTCTCACGCTAGCGAAATTGAATTCTTCCTTGGCCTACGAAGTTGAATTCTGGCACTAAAACTCGTTTCTTTACCGGCATTCGAAATTATATTCTTGCCTGGCCAACGAACTCTAATTCTGGCCCCAGAACTAAACTTTTCATTTGCCAGTAATTACACCATTAGAATATTACGAACATGTATTCTCGATCCAGACCATTCGCTCAAACCACAATATTCACCAAAACCAAAAGGGTCCAACCCTGCCCGATGTACCGTTTCATTCTCTTTTTGAATTTTCATGTAGCCGCACAGCAACCTTTTTGATTTTTTTATAACCCTCTGAATGATAAGTTGCCTGTGGTTTCATCGAATAATTACACGCTGAACGCTCATCCTTTTAAAATATGCGAGAATCCTTCACTACTCGTCGCCAATTGGGTAGAAATATAATAAACGAAAAGGCTTTCCGCACATTGTGCGAATAGTGCAATAAAGTCTATTTGCACATAGTGCGAACAGTGAAATAAAGTCTATTCGCACATTACATTGTGCGAATAGCCATATAAGGACTATTCGCACATTGTTCGAATAGCCATATAAGGACTATTCGCACATTGTTCGAATAGCCATATAAGGACTATTCACACATTGTGCGAATAGCCATATAAGGACTATTCGCACATGGTACGAGTAGACATATAAGTACTATTCGCACATAGTGTGAGTGGCAATATAAGGACTATTCGCACATCGACGAAAAGTAAATTTTGCATTTTTGTGTAATGAAGAAGAATATTGAAGTTATAAAAATGCTTGTAAGGTTTTTCCTTTTAGTAGGTGAGCCAAAAGTTAACAAAACTTTCTTAATTAATTTAAAATTCAAATTTATACCTAGATGGCTAATCAAACCTAGGTGGAGTAAGAAGATTTTCCTTTTACAAAATGTTAATGTCCTCCTACGTAGGCCAACAAAACTAGGGAGCTTTTCATTTTACGAAATGTCACAAAATTAAGTGGCTGACGAAACTAAGGAATTTGCGCTTTAATGAAACGGGACAAAAACCTACGTGGTCAACAAAACTAGGGAACTTTTCCTTTTACACATATCACAAAAACTAGGTGACTAACGACGCTAAGAACATTTTCCTCTTATGAAATGTCACAGAATAGACTGAGGATTCAGTTGTGTGTCGAATCCTATTCAGCTACAAAAAAAATGGATGGTGCCACCGACAGAGGTACTTTAGTTTTATATTGATCCGTATTCAGCTATGAAAATAAGCGGATGACGCCACCGATAGGTGGCTACAATTGCCTGATGAAAAGTGATGCAAACCACGCTCTATTAGAAGGCTGACGAAACTAGGGAATTAGCGCTTTAATGAAACGCCACAAAAACTACGTGGCTAACAAAACTAGATAGTTTTTCCTTTTACAAAATGTCACAAAAGCTAGGTGACTGACAAAACTAGATAATTTGCGCTTTAATGAAACGCCACGAAAACGGACGTATCTAAGAAAACAAGGGAGCTTTTCCTTTTTCAAAATGTCACAAAATCTAGGTGGCTAACAACGCTAAGGAACTTTTCCTTTTATGAAATGTCACAAAAGTAGGTGCCTAACCAAACTAGGGAATTTGCTTTGTCATAACGCTAGGTGGCTCACAACGCTTAGGAACTTTTCCTTCACGAAATGTTACAAAAGTAGGTGGCTTACGAAACAAGGCAATTTGCGCTTTAATTAAACGCCACGAAAACGTACGTGGCTAAGAAAACTAGGGTGCTTTTCCTTTTACAAAATGTCACAAAATCTAGGTGGCTTACAAAACTGGAAACATTTTCCTTTTACGAAATGTCGAAAAACTAGGTCGCTGATAAAACTAGGGAGTTTTCGCTTTAATGAAACGCCATAAAAACTTACGAGGCTAACAAAACTAGGGAGCTTTTCATTTTACAAAACTACAGAACTAGGAGGTTGACGAAAGTAGGGAATTTGCGCTTTAAAGAAACGCCACAAAAACTACGAGGCTAACAAAACTAGCTAGTTTTTTCTTTTACAAAATGTCTCAAAAGCTAGGTGGATAACAACGCTAAGTAACTTTTCCTTTTACGAAATGTCACAAAACTAGGTGGCTGACGATGCTAGGGAATTTGCGGTTTAATGAAACGGGACAAGAACCTACGTGGTCAACAAAAATAGGGAACTTTTCCTTTTACACATGTCACTAAAACTAGGTGGCTAACGACCGACGCTAAGAACATTTTCCTTTTACGAAATGTCCAAACTTGGTTCGTGCTAATATTACTCATTGGGTTTATCGTGCAACGCGCGAATAGTCATAATATGTCTACTCATACAATGTTCGAATAGTCCTTATATGGCTATTCGCACAATGTGCGCATAGTCCTTATGTGGCTATTCGTACAATGTGTGCATTAGGGTGGATCGTTTTTCGCCAACAATTTTTTTTTGAAAAGCCTCACCCCTACACAGGTCGAGCAGGGTCTTCTGATTATTATACACGCAAAATATTTTTTTAAAAATACAATTTAGGGTTGCCGCAAGGCCAAAAACTGATTTTTTTCGACTTTCATAATTATGCTTCATATAAAAGCTTCGTGTGACCCATCTACAGACACTTGAGTTACAGTGAATATCGCTAAACTTTCAGGAGATATTGGGCAACAATTTAGCATAAATTATTGTTTGTAAATGTTTGATTAAGGTACATCGGTAGAACGAAAAGTGTTCCCGGATTCCATTTTTTACTAATATTTTCATACTTTCAGACCCTGTCAGTCGTAAGATATGAAGTGAAAGAAAAATGTTTTTGTTGTATTTTGTAGAGAATTTCGATAGCTTTCTTGCAATCGGAAAAAAAATCGGTTTTTGGCCTTGCGGCAACCCTAAATTGTATTTTTAAAAAAATATTTTGCGTGTATAATAATCAGAAGACCCTGCTCGACCTGTGTAGGGGTGAGGCTTTTCAAAAAAAAATTGTTGGCGAAAAACGATCCATCCTAGTGTGCATAGTCCTTATGTGGCTATTCGTACAATGTGCGCATAGTCCTTATGTGGCTATTCGCACAATGTGCGCATAGTTCTTATATGGCTATTCGCACAATGTGCGCATAGTCCTTATATGACTATTCGCACTATGTGCGCATAGTCCTCATATGACTATTCGCACTATGTGCGCATAGTCATTATATGGCTATTCGCACTATGTGCGCTTAGTCCTTATATGACTATTCGCACTATGTGCGAATAGACTTTATGTCACTATTCGCACATTGTGTGAATAGACTTTATTTCACTATTCGCACATTGTGTGAATAGCATCTACCTATAAAAGGCGTCTTGACTGTTTTGCTGTATCAGTAGAACTGACTATATTTTTTGACATAATATATCCAGTATACTACGATACTACACTACCATTTTCGCAATAAACATCAAGAGCAATGACCACGTGACGGGTGGAGCGAGATGCCCAGTCTATAAACAGGCGCTTAAATCAAAGACGGGACAAGAATGGAAGTGATCCAAATAAACCTTAATCATTGTGACATGGCACAACAACTTCTTTGGCAAGCCACAGCGGAGCAAAACTGTGACGTAGCAATTATTGCAGAACCGTACCGAATTAATAAAAACAACGGTAACTGGGCTGTTGACAGAGCCGGGATGGCCGCAATATTGACGACGGGAAAGTATCCCATACAAGAAGTTGTATCAGGCACCCACGAAGGATTCGTGATTGCGAAAATTGACGGAGTGTATATTGTCAGCTGTTATGCACCACCACGATGGACGATTGAACAGTTTGAACGAATGTTAGACTTACTCACAGGAGAGCTAACGGGATTAAGCCCAGTCAACATTGGAGGCGACTTTAACTCATGGGCAGTTGAGTGGGGCAGTAGATTTACAAACGAAAGAGGCTTCATTCTACAAGAAGCGCTAGCTAGACTGAATGTGGTTCTGATAAACGTGGGAAACACAACTACTTTCCGCAAGAATGGACGAGAGTCGATTATTGACGTGACATTCTGTAGTCCAACACTAGTACCCAGTCTGAATTGGCGAGTGGATGAAAGCTACACATACAGCGACCACCAGGCATTGAGGTACACTTTGAAAAAGAGTACGGTGGCGGCAAGGCAGATGAAGCAAGTAAGAGAGCGGAGATGGAAGACGAGAAATTTCGATCAAGAAGCTTTCAAGGAATACCTCCAATCAGAAGACGAAGGCGTTGAGAAATCGGCAGAAGAATTGACGAAAGTATTGGTGCATGCATGCGACGTAGCGATGCCAAGAAGGATAGAACCGAAGAATAAACGAAAATCGGCATTTTGGTGGAACGACGAAATTAGGCTCTTGCGCGCAGACTGCTTCATGACAAGAAGGAGGATGCAGCGGGCCCAAAGTGAGAGTGCCAGAGCCGCGAGGCGAGACGAACATCGTACGGCAAAACTAACATTAAAGCGGGTAATCCGAGCTAGCAAGAGAAACTGCTTTAAGAAGCTGTGCCAGGAAGCTGACGCAAATCCATGGGGAAAC
Source organism: Pseudolycoriella hygida (assembly GCA_029228625.1). Lineage (NCBI taxonomy): Eukaryota > Metazoa > Arthropoda > Insecta > Diptera > Sciaridae > Pseudolycoriella > Pseudolycoriella hygida. The sequence goes on along the minus strand of CM055404.1, from coordinate 95,828,140 downwards.
GTGTACAGGATAGCGATGACAAAAATTAGAGGTTCATCAGTGCCAAAAGAAAGTTGTCCTGAGAAGCTAGGAGCCATAGTGAGAGGGCTATTCCCGCAACATGAACAGGGCGCATGGCCGCAAACTCCTTACGACGATGAAATTGAAGACAGACAGGACCGGGTGATCACTATAGAAGAGATTCAGACGGCTGTCAAAAAGCTGAAAAATAACAAGGCGCCAGGACCAGATGGGATCCCCAATGTAGCTTTGAAGACGGCGGCATGCATAAAGCCGGACATGCTCAGATTGACATTGCAGAAGTGCTTCGACGACGGAAATTTTCCTGATATATGGAAGAAACAGAAGCTGGTCCTACTACCAAAACCAAGGAAACCACAAGGTGAACCATCATATAGACCTATATGTTTGCTGGATGGTATGGGAAAACTGCTGGAGGCCATGATCCGGAGCAGATTACACAAAAACACAGAGGGTGAGCACGGACTGTCCGACGACCAATTCGGATTTCGAAAAGGAAGATCGACGATCGAAGCAATAGAAAGAGTTATGGAGATTGCCGACAAGGCGCGAAAGAAAAAAAGAACAGGGAACCGCTTCTGCGTTATAACGAAGATAGACGTTGAAAATGCCTTTAATAACGCAAGCTGGACGGAGCTAGCTAAGGCAATGCATGCTATGAGAGTCCCCGATTTCCTCTGCAGGGTAATGAAAAGCTATTTCGAACGACGAGTGCTAATGTACGATACCAGGGAAGGGAAAAAGATGGTAGACATCACAGCTGGTGTTCCACAAGGATCCATTATAGGACCAACGCTGTGGAATACGATGTACGACGCAGCGCTGCGGCTGCAGCTGCCAAGATGGGTTACGACGATTGCTTTTGCCGACGACCTAATTTTCATAGTTATCGGAACGTCAAAGTTGGAGGTGGAAGTCGTCACGAAAGAGGCGTTGAAAACTGTAGAAAGTTGGATGACAATGGCTAAACTGAAGCTGGCCCATCAGAAAACCGAGATCATGCTCGTGAGCAATTGTCGGAAAACTGAGCGGATTGTAATGAACATCGAGGGTAACGAGATCACATCCACTCGCCAGCTAAAACACCTTGGAGTCATGTTAGACGATCGTGGAAACTTTAATGCCCACGTAGATTATACGTGCGAAAAGGCAATGAAAGCCAATGCAGCACTGGCCATGATAATGCCGAATGGGTTTGGACCGGGCAGCAGTAAAAGGAGGCTCCTAGCAAGTGTTACCCTATCGATACTGCGCTACGGGGCACCAGCGTGGATAAGGGCGTTAGACACAAAGAGGAACCGTAGGAGGTTGATAACAACCCAGAGGTTGTCAAGCATAAGGGTAGCAAGCGCATACAGAACGATTTCCTCGGAAGCGGTATGTGTGATAGCCGGAACGATGCCTATATGCATAATGCTGATGGAAGACAGTGAATGCCACAGACTGAAGGAAAGGGGGGGCCAAAGCACCAAAACAGTGAGGGCACAAGTAAGAGTCGAATCACTGAGTCAATGGCAGCGAGAGTGGGACTCCGCGGAAAATGGAAGATGGACTCATAGGCTTATCCCGGACGTAACCACATGGGTAAATATGGAACACGGAGAGGTTAGCTTCCACCTGACGCAGTTCCTGTCGGGTCATGGGTGCTACAGGAAGTACCTGCATAGGTTTGGACACGCGGAATCACCTTTCTGCGTGACATGCGTTGAAGAGGAAGAAACTGCAGAGCACGTTGTGTTTGTCTGTCCCCGTTTTGAACGATGTGAGCTGATAGCCACGAGCAGGCCAGACGTAAACGCCGACAACATAATATCGGAAATGTGTCGCGACGAAGAAGTGTGGAAAGTAGCGGACAACGCAATTGCGAAGATAATGGTGAAGCTACAAAGTGCATGGAGAGACGATTAACGAAGACTGGCAGTTGATCTGAGAAAGTAGGTGCGAAAGCACAGCCCCTCCCCGAAGTAATGCTGTGAGGCGGTTCCGGGGAGACGAGAGCGTGGCGATCAAGGAAGGAGGTTTTAGTTGGTAAAAATCCAACACTACCTGGGTCCAGGCGGACCAGGTGCCTTTTGAAGGTTTCCTCACCCTTGAGAAAAAAAAAAAAAAAA
>CM055404.1:95795344-95825508 GCA_029228625.1 Pseudolycoriella hygida | reverse complement strand
AAAAAAAAAAAAAAAAAAAAAAAAAAAAACATCAAGAGCAACGGGAAATTACATTCATGTTAATAGTACGGATAATTATGGATTGTCAACAATAGCAATAGCGGTATATTTGTCCATATTTCCTTTTCTCCCTAAAGCCTAGTATTCACTTCCGAGTGAAATGAAAAATTTTTCACGACCGCAATTCTTCACTTGCGAAAAAATTCCACAGGTGGAAAATATTTGTGTAGAGATGAAAATGTTTTCACTTTGCACTGGTAAATGTAAAGTCTCATAAAATATTTCATGAAAAGTCATGTGAAAACTTGTGTGAACGCATATTGACTTCTTAATTGAATAAGAGTCAATAGAATCAGTAGTGCATCGAAAGGGTTGTAGAAGAATGGTGAGAATCGAACACGATTTCTCTGGTACAGTACGAAATTTTGAGTGACAACGCCAAAGGTGATCACTAGCACAGTACTATTGTTCGTTAGTCACTTTCTCATCGTCTTCGAAAGACAATACTACACAAATTGTCCATGTATGGAAATTCTTAAAACTAATGTTATATCACAGAAAGCAAAATTGACAATAGCGTTGAAGTGAGTCTTTGATAACTCAATAAGTTTGGTTTCTTTGATTCTAAATTCTAAACTTTTCGAAATAGAGGGCTTTGAAAGCATAATGACCTCTTCCAGAAGTTTTTTTCCGAGGTTTTTTCGAAATTACATCCATTTTTGATGAAGGATAGCAAGAAATTCGTAAAAAAACACTTAAATTAACAGTTTTCTGGGTTGGATAAGTTTTTCCCAGTTCGCACTTGCAAATTGCACCAACTGCTTCAACAATCCCTCAATCAAATTTCCGAATGGTCTGACATTTGAAGAGATGTTTCTTCACTCTTCTTCACGCACGTGAAAAAATTCCATTATGTTCGGCATAATGAAATTTTTTCACTAGCGAAAATTGGGAGTGTAATATTTCGCCTAGCGAAATGTCGGTGAAAAAAAAATTCTCCATAAGTCAAAAATTTCACTAGCGAATTCGATACACTTGGTCGTGAAATGAAATTTCGCCATTGCGAATTTTCATGACCATTTTCTCCAGTGAAAAAAATTTGCAATTTTGTATGGTTTTCACGAGTGATTTCATTCCATGCGGAAGTGGATACTAGGCTTAATGTACATATAACTTATGGTGTTAGTCGAAAATTAATTTGCAAATGTCAAAAATAAGTTGAAAGGTTTTACGTTAAATTATTCGTATTCGACACATGCGTTTCTTCCTTACACTCACTCGTTATGGAGAGTAAAACAGTAAAGCTCACTAAAGCTGAGCAAAGCCAATCAAATAAAATAGAGAAACTTCAGTTAACTGAAAATTCCAAATTCATTTATTTCAATAGAATGTAAAGGGTCGGTCCCTTTATACTACTTAATGTCCTATAAAATTGCTTTTTAGCTAAAAAACGATAATACTACAGTAAAAATAATAAAAACAAAATTCATTGCGTTGAAATGTCGAAATTCTTGAAAATTCAATTTATTTACTTAATTAAACTTGCAAGAGCATGCAATCCAGGGCCTATTTTCGAGAATTTAAAAAAAAAAGTGTGTAAACCACAGGTTGTAGGTGTTTTGTGGTCAATAAAGGCATAATAGAATCATCAACAAGAGTACTTAGGGCTTAACTTAATGCGCACAAGTTCAAACTTGGTTTACTGAGCTTTTTTCATCTGCACGAACAATATTATAATTCAGAATACACCTTACATCGATTTTTATAGATTCTACACTTATTTTACCTTGTTTGAACGTATAATAAATCATAATAAAAATTTGCGAAAATTTGATAAAGTATTTTCTCAAAAGTAGGCCCTCATCCAATCTCATGACTTTCGTAACTGGCTAGAGGGCGTTCGAACGAAGCAAACTAGGATAAAATATCTCCCGACAAAATAACTCCGAAAACATAGCAAGGGTGTGTTTGAAAAGTTAGTGAGCTTAGTCATTCTGGTGACGGTATGAGAATCAAAAAAGGATCGCGTTGGCCGAAATTCATCATCATCTCATTGTGTGTGAAAACTGAAAGCGTTGAAAAATATTACGCTGTTGGGTCTGGTATTTGTGACGCAATTTTTTAAAAACATAACGTAACTTAATTTTTTTTTCGCGTATCGAAGCTTAATGCGTCACCCACCTCTGATTTCATAACTTTTGTAACTGGAAGAAAACCCTGAAACACGTGTTCGCTTAAATTTAATTCTCTGCAACTTTTCTGCATAGTTCTGGAGATCTGCGTCAACCTGCCGGATTCTGGAAGTGGCCATATACCAGGATTGGGCCATATTTTCCAAAAACCCTGAAACACGTGGTTGCTTAAATGTAATTCTCTACAACTTCGTCTTTGGAACCAACTTTCTAACTCTCATAGTTCTGGAGATCTGGGTCATCCTGCCCAATTATGGAAGTAGCCATATACCAGTATTAGGCCATATTTTCCTGACACCCTGAAACACGTTTTCGCTTAAATTAAATTCTCTACAACTCCCTCTTTGGAACCAACTTTCTAACTCTTATAGTTCTGGAGATCTGGGTCATCCTGCCCAATTAATGAAGTGGCCATATACTAGTATCGGGCCATATTTTCCCAAAACTCTGAAACACGTGGTTGCTTAAATTTAATTTTCTACAATTTCGCCTTTGGAACCAACTTTCTAACTCTCATAGTTCTAGAGGTACGGCCTACATTTCATGAAACCTTGTATGAAATTGCAAAACGTTACAAAGTTAAAAATAAATTGCCACAAAGATCACGGAAAGAAAGAAAGAAGAAAGGTTTACCAAATTGACTATTTAAAAATATTCGATTTGAGTCCGTTTTCATACAAAATAGCAATATTGTTTGATTAACTAATAAAATTAATTAATTAATATCTCCGGATTGGCTGAACCGATTTTAATGAGTAAGAAAGCATTTCGTCCTAAAATTTTGCTTAGAATCCGGGAAAAATATTTTCCGGGGGGTACGTCGCAAGGGGGGAAGTCAAAAAGTTGCTAAATATATGCTCCTTAGTCCACGAAAAAAATTTCTTGTAATTTTTTGGCGTGTAAGACTTCCGTAAAACACTATAGATACTTTGAACGCACTTATTTCAACTCAGAAAAAATTCGCAACAATTGCAGCAGTCGTTGTTTTTTCTCAAACTTTCGAGAAGTAAAGTATTTGCTTGATTATATTTTCTTAGTCTATCATGGGCGCGCGGTAGCGATGCGCCCAGGACGCAAGTCCCCTTACGAACAAAAAATTCAGAAAAATTGTTTTCGTAGACTTCGGAAACATATACAGCTAAGTTTTTACTTTTTTCCCTTGCGTCGACCCCCTAAGACCTACGTTAGTTAGTGGGTTAGTTAGTTAGTTCAAGAGCCATTTGTATGAAAACCGACTTTTTTGCCTCGTGCTCGAAAACGGCTCGATAACTTTTCTTGAAATTTTGCAGGGACCTTCGGGCTTTGGCATTCTACGCCATATAAGATTTAAAAAAAGAGGGGTACCTTCCTCGTTTGGGCGCCAGCGCTCATGGAAACTCCCATATAAATCCCATATAAAAGCATATTTTGTATGTGTTTGAGTGTGTATTCAAAGTATGGGTCAAACATTAGCAAAATTTTTAGAATGTGACCTGAGGAGCCGGTGATGGTGAAGTCGTGGCGGCGGTCAGTGGTGGCCGCCACCGCCAGCTATGACAGCCGCGCAAGGTGCCGTGGCGCCAAAAAAATTTTATGAATGAGGATGGTAGAGGAAGTGACGGTGATCATTTTCGTAGATGTATGTGGTGGCCGCCACCGCCAGCTAAGGCAGCCGCGCGAGGTGCCGTGGCGCCAAAAAATTTTTATGAATACGGGTTGTAGATGAAGTGACTGTGATCATTTTCGTAGACGTAAGTGGTGGCCGCCACCGCCAGCTATGGCAGCCGCGCGAGGTGCCGTGGCGCCCAAACATTTTTATGAATGAGGGTTGTAGATGAAGTGACTGTGATCATTTTCGTAGATGTAAGTGGTGACCGCCACCGGCAGCTATGGCAGCCGCGCGAGGTGTCGTGCGCCAAAAAATTTTGTATGAATGTGGGTTGAAATTCGATCAGAAAAATTTCGAATAGAATTTTTATCGCCGAAAATTTTTTTCGCTGAAAATATTTTTTGCGGAAATTTGTTTCCTATTTCCTTCCAAAACTAGTGATATCACAACAAAAACCCTTTTTAAAAGGGAAACGTGACGCAGGTCCTCGTCCCTTCTTCCAAAACAACTGATATCAATTGGGGTGACGCTTCCAGCTGTGAAACGCAAAAAATTCTTTTGGAATGTTTTCATTTTTGATTAAAAAATGCGTCACAAATGCCGGAGCCCCCAGTGTTCTGTTCTTTCAGCTTTCACAACGCAAAAATTTATGGGATGTTTGGCGTATTTTTGTACAGGAAATCAAATTTTTGCGTATGAACGCTGAAAGCGTAGAAAAACTATTACACTGGGGGGTCCGGCATTTGTGACGCTTTTTTTTAATCAAAAATTAAAACATAACAAAAGAATTTTTTGCGTTTCACAGCTGTAAGCGTCACCCCAATAGATATCAGTTGTTTTGGAAGAAAGGACGAGGACTTGCGTCACGTTTCCCTTTTAAAAAGGGTTTTTGTTGTGATATTTCTTTGCTAAACACTTTTTATTTTGCCAAAACGTAGAAAACAAATTAATTTTTTCGTTATTTAATTTCATGACATACGCCAACATTTAAAATGAGTGAGTTCTATGTTTGAACTAAACTTGACTTACGGCTTTTTTAAGAAAATGACCAAAATTCTCGTAACGTATTTATCGCAATTTTTATTGAATATTATTTTAATTTATAAATAAATTTTAGGAGATCGTACATTGTAGACGGTCTCCACTCAAAAACATAAAAAACCAAAAAACATTTTTTTTGAGATACGTTGTTTATGATTGACACGACAGTTTTCAAGACCGTTCAAATTGAACAGAACAATAAAAATAACTGGTGTCAAGGTGGTGACCAAGGAGAAGGTTTATAGACTCAATTAAGTCGGATTTAGAAGTTAGGGACTTTCACTGAGCGAACAAATCATCTCCTTTGTGGGAGGACAATAGCTCACATTCCTAGGGTTGCAACTAAAAGACCTGACGCCGAAATGTACTAATGGTCTAAAAAGTTTGATGATGATGTGTTTGTATAACTGTTTGGAGATTTATTGAAGCCGAGTGTTTTTTTGTCTCATTAAGTGTACCAAATTGAGTGATACAGACGTTACAAGCTCTTATTATTCTATCACCTTATAATTTTGGTTCGCAAGATTGATTCACTTCAAATAGCCTAATAGTTTTTAGTTTCTTTAACTTAACTATCAATAAGAAAAATCATTTATTCATCGTCAAAAGTTCAACATGCATCACACAGCCTCAATGTTATATTAGCAAGAAAAGATCAATTTATCTTTTTTTGTTTACAGATTGCCTTCTTTACTTTATATCAATATATTTATAGTACAGTTAAGGAAGATTGATGAAACTAATATGTTGAGAGAAGTTATCTGTTATTTAAAATAATGTTTGTATTTTGTTGTTGGTTTGAATATTCAAATGAAAGCTTTTCGTAGCTTATATTTGTCAAAATAATTTTTTTTAAATAAATTCATGAACATGGGGCTTCTAGGAAATCTTCTCCATATAAGAATCAAAAAGGCACGTTAAAATTCTTAGTGGACTGAGGTTACAACGTCATAAGGATGAGAATAAAACAGGGTTTTAAAATTAGAGTCACAAAGTACAGCTTTTAGGCATCATAACTTTATGCAATGTTTTGTTACATGGTCTCTATTTACCTCTTAAGCCATGTATATAATCTAATAATTTACTCTCTGTCTACGTTAGAATGTTTGAGATGAGAGCTTGAAAGAACATGGACCTGCTGCGGTAATGCGCCCTTGACGCAACTCCTGTACGAGCTAAGATAGAACATTTCTATCTCTCATTATTCCAAGATAAATTAATAGCGGCGGAAAACAGCAACTCAACATTTTAAACGTTTATTAAGTTCAATTAATGCCACCGTATGTAACGGATTCCAAAAATTAATTTAAAAAACACAACGCTTGCGCATAATAACTTGTTAATTTGAGGTCCGTTTCCGTTGCAAATGAAAGCAAAACACCATTAAAGTTAGAGGAATTTGAAATTTTTGCAAAAAGAAAATTACATTGTTTGTAAAAACAAAAAGTTTCGGTCAAGTCATACGAACAGATAAATTGTTGCTGAGAAAATTATAAATTATCTTACATTCTTCTTATTCATGTGTTCAATCGACAATATTTTTCTCGTAATTTGGTTTCGTGTATTTTTCTTGGACGCCCACATAACTTTCAAGATCCTTCATAAATATTGTTTTTGAGTTGTATGGCTTGTAATGTTGTTTTTTGTAGAATAATGTTGTAAAACTGTTGTCACGTTACAGTTTTTGTGTTGTGCGACTATGTGTAAGTGTTGTGTGAGTTGCGAGAGTTATGTTTTAGTATTGTATTTATTTTAACAACACTAAAACATTAATTCCACAAACACTTAATACAACGCTAGCAAGGAGCCCTGGGACTTGTCCGGCAAGTGCTTCAAAACCATTAAATTCTGAGTTGGATTAGAAAACATAGTAATTTGGTTTTTACGTCAATAACTAATGGCAATTAGTCTAAATTATAATAAACTTACTCAGAAATACATCTGGTAGTTGCTTCGATTTTGCATCTAGATTTTTCGTTGACTTGTATAGAACTTATGAAAATCAAAACGAAAAATCTATATGATTCCACGTAATACAAAATAATACGGCAATTGAAAAATAACTTTGTTTTTTTTACGAACAATGTTGTATGAATTGTTAGTCTCTTTACAGCGGTAGAATAGGGATCTAAAAAGAGCCTAAAGTACATAATAAATTAACAGTGTGACGTCAGTGCGTAATTATGCCCTTTATGCCCGTAGTTACAACCCGTCCGGGTCAGAGGCTAGATCATTTTATTTACTAGTTCCGCAATTTTTTTGTGAGCTTTTGCTCGCATGGATTCTTTCAGAGATCCTTTCGTTACCGAAGTTTTTACTGTGTCAGTGGTAAATTGCACACAAACCTAGTGCCATCTATGATGTACTAGAGCGGAAACTAGTAGGGTTTAGAATGCCGGTTTGGCTCATCAATCTATTTTACCGGCAGACATGCCCTTTATGGATCCTTATCCTTATTATATGAATCACATGAGTTGTACCGAGGCGCGATGAGCTGTGCCAAGGTGCAGTGAGGTGTGCGAATGACAGGTCAGCTTCAGATTGATCTGAATCTGAAAACAGAAATATCTGATCTGATCTGGTTGTATTCTTATCCGAATTGATCTGATCTGATATGATCTGTTTCGAATGTTGATCTGATCTGATTGTCTTATTATCCGATCTGATCTGATTTGATTTGAAAATTTAATTTTTTTTAATAATTTGAAAACTAAAAAATCGACAAAATCGACAGCAACAAAAATAATCTTAGTAAAACTACATGAATAACAACTGAACTCACAACGCAATTTAGAAGAGTTGAGAGCAGTCAATCAAAAAAAAAAAGCAAATAACATGTAATTTTGGGATGGCGTTCCATACTTAGGGGCCATTCATAAGGGATGTCACGCCAAAATCAGCTTTTTTCGTACCGCCCCCCTCCCCCCTGTCACGCCAGCCTCATACCCCCCCCCTGGTGTGAGTCACGCTAACTTACCAATTAGCATGACACTTAAATTTCAAGAAGTGTTAGCACTAAATGTTAATGAGTATGTTACAGTACGTTGCATGACAGAAGAACAAAAGTTAACAGAATAGAACCATTTTCGAAAATTCGCCGTACCTTACGGTAACAGAGTTTCACAGTTGTGTGGGTCAGTTGTTGTTCTCCCGACTGAGCTACATAGCTGTTTTTTAGACCCGTATGAAGTAAGTGTCTACAGTGTTTCTCACTACGTTTGTAACACTGGGTTCTAAAAAACGAAATCTGCAAAAAATGTCCTTCACACTGTTCGTCTGTGCCCCTATTTTTCGGCCAAATCTGAACCAACCTTGTTATCCGTCGTATTGAATTTGAGAGATTGGGTCTTTCGATCATGATTTTGCAATCACCGTTCTTTTGACACAAATCGTACGGGTCTAGCGTAAGCCCTACGCTTGATTGTATGATTAAGTGACTCCTTTCACTATTTCGCCTCGCACGTCCCGAATTCGGCGTTCGAAGCTTTTGACGTACTGGTGCAACTACTTTTATTGTAGTTAGCGTGACGGCACGAAGCTCTCGAAACCCCCCCCCCCCTCCCCCCCTCGGCGTGACATCCTTTATGAACGGTTCCTAATCATCAAAGTTGCCCTTTTGAATTTGTTAGCACCTTGTCTGAATTTTATCGAACTTACGAGCTTACTGAAAGTTTTCAATCATCGCTTTTTTCTTTTCTTTATGTAATATTAACCAAGAACTATATGAGCAACACATCAGACAAAAAAAACAGATCAAATCAGATTCGGATAACTTCGGATCACGTTTTTTTCAAATCAAATCAGATCAGGTCAAATCCTATATGTGATCAGTTATATCTGATCTGTTCCGAGTCCTTGGACACCAAGGTGCAGTGAGGTCACGCTTGCTATAAAATCCACAAAGTTCAAAACTTGAAATTGGTCAGATATTTTGTTTATAGTACTCTGGCTAGCCCCCTAACACACAAACAGGGGGTTTGGGGGGTAGCGAGAGTCCTATAAACAGAATTTCCTCTTCTGCATAAGTTATGACCTTTTTATGGATACTTATTTTTCATAGCAAGCGTGACGTCATTTGTGAACGGCTTCTTATGTGTTGTCAACTTATCTACATAACACAAAAATCAACTTGGATTATGCGAAAGTCAAAATGCCAAAATAAATTGTAATCCAAATAACTATTATGTTATAGACATCAATTTAATATGAACTATAAAGTCAACCCAAATAACTTGAAGACGCTTTTTTTAAACAATATAAAACACATACAAATTAAGAAACGAGTAAACTGGGAAAAGTGTCTCTAAGTAATTTGGGCTCATTGTACAACAAAACGACAATAAGTTTGCAACCACCACACTTCCTCAACAATTTTACATCAAAATTTGTTATTTTGACTTTTGCCATTCTGCGCAACAATATGTAATGTCGATAACGCTAAAAAGGCCCAAATGAGTTTCAGCAATCTCACATCTCATGCGAAAACAACCACATTTCGTAACTTATATCAAAAATAATTACCACACTCTCGCTATTACAGAAAAATATCTTTCGAAATACCCCAATACACACTCGATGCATTATTTTCGCTTGGGCTTCGCCCGCGCGTCGTACACATCTCTTGTGTATTGGGGTATGTTGAAATATACTATTTTACTGAAACCGTATGTTAAAATCAACTTTTTATGTGAAATATTAGTTGATTAGACGTTAAAAAAAGCTCTGAAAAACCGAAGCTTCTACCAGAAAAGTTTATATCAACATTTAAACGTCGACTTACGTAGCAGTGTTTACAATTATGCAAGTTTCTCCATTAGCATTTAGCAATTAAATATTCAGGAAAGCTGCTCAATGAACAGTGATCTTGCTCTTATTTTACAAGTCATAAAATCTAACCATAATAACTGTCGTGTAAACTTGATTTCTGGTTAGCATAAATGTTCATCGAACGCAGGTCAACTTGAAAAACAACCGTGAGAAGCATTTTATAAAATGATCATCAGTTCATCGTCTATGAAATTAATGTTAAACGTTCCACTTCCTTCCTTTAAAAAAAATACAAATGTTCAATCATTCGGAAAAGTTGTTGAACAGCAAAAGGGTTTGAACATGCACCATATTTTACATCGTTGATTTTGATTTTTTTGGGAGTCAATATTAATTTGTAAGTAAATAGAGGGTGGCGAGTGTAGATTGGTCTTGCTAGGAGCTACCAATTGGTGTATCTCCTGTATACTTTCTAACATATTTTATAATATGAAAATCTACAAGTAATTCTCAAATTTGAAATAATTCTTATATACCCCATTTCTCGGAATTGATTAAAAACGAATATGGCTGTTTCGGCATTTATTAGAAAATTGGTTGCGTTCGTTTGAGAGATGAGCAACAAAAAATGCATGGCGTTTGATGAACTCAAAAGGAAATCATCTGAAATCTATGTGAACACATTCTCTGTAACACGGAACAACAGTGCCACACAAAATAAAAATTGTTTCGGAACTTTAACAATTAAAGCAAGTTTTATCATGGTATTTCAGCCACACTGTTCGTGCGAGGTTTTTCATTTCCATGAGAAAATATTTCCATATCTTTTAGATTCTAAAAATGCACCGAAATGAATGATTCTAGAAATTACAACAAGGAGTACGCACTCTGGTCGAAATTTTTTAACGCAAACAAAATCGTCAAAATTTTTTTAATCCTTTGTTTGAGTCATGATTTGTGTCTGGGATAACGTTCAAATGTTTTTTCAGCTGTGTCAGAGCCATATTGGTACTTCCATCATGCGGTACACTCTCAGAATTTTGAATTAAAATTCAAGAAATTCCATTGCGTGTAACCTAATAAAATTGAGCTAACAATATGCTCATGGTCGAAATGCGTAATAGTGTAGACCGAAAATTATCAATTACGAACTTAGAAAGAATGCATACACCTTCCCGATTGTCAACTGATATGTAAATTTGTAAATTTGCATACTTTGGGTGGGGGGGAATGAACTTCTTTCTCACTTTTGAAAATCCTTCTATACCAGATTCTTCTAGTTAAAGTTGCTACTTCGTGAATTGAAGTGCAGATTGAAATTTTGACTTGTTCACGTGGTGAATTAGTAAATTTTTGAGGTACTAATTTTTAAATGTTTATTATGTCTTTCATATAGAAAAAGCTCGACATAGCTCAATTGTAATATACTTTATTTATTTGCTGCCAAATATTTCGCTTACCATCAACGGGCAGCATACTAATTTTTATGTGTTATGCATAAATTTCGAGGTCCAATGTTTCATTCATTCATATAATGAAGAAAGGACACAACAATAAATATTTCGCTAATTAGGAAAAAATATTGATGCCGTCATTTATAGAAGTGAACGGCCTTAAAGTTGCACGCAGCTTTCGTTGCATACGACTAGCAGAGCACAATAGCGTCGCAATTACGCGACTTTGGTACAAAACGCCAACATAAGCAAAAAAAGTAGTAGGAACTTCTATGAGGAATCCCATAATTTTATTTTTGAAATACTTTTCTGATTTCTATCGAAAAATTTTATTCAAACTTTGAAAAAAAAAATTTCAAACGAAAACTTATTTTCAACAACTTTTCCAGGAGTATGTGGTTTTCTACCTTCACAGAATTCTGTGTTCGATTTTCCACCACTACGGTCAATTACGAGTTACGGTAACACATTCTTTTTACTATTATTCAAAAATCTTGGAACGAATTAATTTCTTTGATAAATTAATTCCGCCGTTAAATTAGTCGACAAAGTATTTAAATTTAACGAGTTACAACATTCTGAGAGCTCTTACATAAAAAGGGAGACATAGTTCAAATCCGGAATATTAAATTAACTCTTAAAAAACAACAAGTTTTATGGTGTTTGATAAAATATGTTGAAATGTATTCGTTTAACGACGCTTCGTGGACAGTTTTTTACGATGTTTTCTTCGAAAATTGTGCGTATGCGTAGAACAGAGACGAAATTTTTGCTAAATTTGCTTTCATAAAATAAGCACTGGGGAAAACAAGATTCGGTATTTTTAATTTAATTTCTCATGCCAGTACAGATTAAGAAAGATTAATAAGTGAAATTATCCAAGAACGAAGTGAGTAAATTGCTAGCACAAGTGTTTCAACTAGTGCGAACATTAGCCTGATATATTATGACCTACTTAATTTTTTTGTTTGTGTGCCTTGTAATTGAATTTATTGACCCTCGGCATTCTGAGTTTTGACCCTAAGTCTACTGAAAAATATTGTAACGTGTCTGATTTGGTCGATGGTTTTTAGGCTTTCTCGCTCGTAAAGTCACTTCACCAAACAGACACGCAATAACAATTTCATTAATAGACTTTTTCATGCTTGCTGAGAGAACTGAAAGTATTTTCGGTTCTCTTAGCAAGCATGAAAAACTCAATACATCACGCGAAAATGAGTAGACCTTGTGATGTAATAGTTATTTGTGTGTCTGTTTTTGACGACTGATTTTAGGCAATTTCGAGTGTTGTGGACCGAAAATTGTTACTTTCGCTTCCCAAATGGGATGCGAAAATAAAATATATCAGCTCTCAGTTGAATGGGATCCGAAAATACCTTCGCCCCTCTAACAAGAACCGAATCTAATTTTGTCAAAAACGGTGCCATAATGTCGAAATCGAAATAGGTGTGAGCTTCTCTCACAAAAGTTGTGTTTTGCCATATTGAATCGTAAAAATAAAAATAAATCAAATTCATTATCGTTTGAAATTTTCATTTTGAAAAATCTCTTTTTTTGCGATCGAGAAAGTGTTTAAATATTAGTGAGAATATTTTTTTTAGTTGTATGAACTGAAATATTGTGTCTTCTGAAACTTTATTTGTAATTTCGTAAAATAAAAATTCAAACAATTACAATTTGTTTTGTTTACGTATTGGAAGGAAATGATTTTGGCCATATTGAATTGTCAAATCGAATGCAATATGATTGCAACAACGCGTAACTGTTTTTCAATGTCGAAATACGACAATTTTCAATACTGCTTTGAGTGCGGAAAAGGTCAACTTTTCCGCACTCAGATTTGAGTGAGTGCGGAAAAGTTTTTCAGCACTCAAATTTGAGTGCGGAAAAGTTTTTCAGCACTCAAATTTAAGTGCGGAAAAGTTTTTCAGCACTCAATTTTAATTGACATTAAACATGCAATTAAAAGGAAATTGTGATCGAAATAGAAATTTTATTGTTTGGTTTTGTCTATTTCGGCATTGAATTGCACAAAGCGTTGTTCCTACCTCGTTTTGTAACTAGATTTTTTCAACACTATTTAGGACTAATGCTGAAAAAACCTTAGTTACAAAACTAGGTAGGAAAATTACTATTTCAAAATCTTCTTTTCTTTGAATGAAAAAGTGTTGCAAAATTATTGAAATCTGCTTTTTTGGTTGAAAAAAATTAAATGGCATTCATTTTCAGCTATTGATTACTTTCTAAAAAATAAAATGTTTCATGATTTCTGTTTGTTTACATAATTGAAGTGTCATGGTGGAAGTAGATAAATTTAAATTTGTTGCATTCAAATGGAAGCTATTTGTCACAGAATCAAGTTTTTTTAAATTTCTTTATGTGGAATTCTTACCGATTTTCAAAAATTATTTAGTTTGGGAAGCAAAAGTAACAATATTCGTAGGTGTTGTAATGAAAATTTCTATGGATAACACGGGAAGAAAACTCAAAACAAAGTAGAGCATACAAAACATACTGTCCAGGAGCTCATCATGAATGTTTGTTGTTTTTCTCGGATGATAGCGGCAAAAGTTAATTGAAAAACTTGGGTTACGATATTTCGAGCCTTCTTCGACCTTTCTGTTGAAATGGAACTGACTGATGAACGTTGGACAAAGCAAATTATTTAGTGGCGACCACCCGAAAGATGGACGTACGACATTAAAAGAATGGAAGCCATAAAGTGGCAAAAGATAGCAATGGAAAGGGAATCATGGAAGACGTTAGGGGAGGCCTACATCCAGCAGTAGATATAAAAAGCTGAAGAAAAATAAGATATCGGTTCATTGAATATTATAATTTACTTTTTTTTAGCGTCTATAAGGTAACTTTACTTTATAATTCTTAAATGAGTTTTCGTGGGGGTAGGGGGTTCTGCAAAAGCGTACGAAAACGTGGGTCAAAAAATCGTAATTTTCAGCGTACGTACTTTGTGAATGACTCCTAAATATTTCGCGATATCGAAGCCCTGAGTACAAAATGTTAACCGACAAGTAACCTATGGAAGGGTCTTAAAGAATTAGGACTACTTAAAGACTCGGATGATACCGGACGTGAAATGCGGATTGAGCTCATTGACAGTAAAAGCAATGAGCTCCATCCGCATTTCACGTCAAATCTTTACTCTGCATTTCCATTGTTCACTAATATATCAAGCTCACCGGTACTGAATGCTAGTAGGCGGAGTTTTGCTTTTCGTAATGTTACGAATGTGGAGGTGTTTAAAGTGATCAATGAAATTAAATCGAACTCTGAAGGTCTGGACGCCGTACCCATTTCTTTCATGCCGGTGATATTGCCAACTGTTACTTTCATTTTCAACTCTATTTTCACTAAGTCGGAGTTCCCACCCCAATGGAAATTGTCTAAAGTAATTCCTCGTCACAAGAACACCAGGAACAGGACATTGAATTACTATAGGCCAATCAGCATGCTGCCAGCTGTATCTAAAGGACTGGAGAGGCTGATGAAAGGGCAAATGAAAAAGTTTTTCTTGAAATTCAAGCTGCTGAGCGAGTTTCAGTCTGGTTTCAGGGCGAGTTACAGCACAACGACAGCGCTGCTGAAAATAACGACATTCGGAAAGACCTTGACGCCAGTAAGGCGACAGTGCTGCTTTTATTAGACTTCTCCAAAGCCTTTGATTCGGTAATTCATAGCTTGCTGATTGATAAATTGACAAGCCAACCTGACTCGAAGGAGGCAAAAGGTTGTTGTGAATGGCCTTAGCTCAGATTTTCGGGACATTGTCTTAGGTCTCCATCGGGCTCGATTCTGGACCACCTTCAGTTTTCGGCATTCATCAGTGACTTGCCTAAAGTGATCCGGTACTCAAAGATACACCTTTTCGCGCATGACGCTCAAAATCTACCGATGCATTCGTAAAGACTTCATTCAGCACGACTTTGATCCACTCTTATCTGACCTTAGAGCTGTATCGTCTTGGGCAGGTGCAAACAGCCTTAAACTTAATGTAGGAAAAACGCAAGTCACCTTCATGGCTATTGCGGATTGGTCGCGTGATATTCCCTCGATCACATTTAATGATGTACAGGTTGATTATCTAGATGTCGTAAAAGATCTCGGGATATTGTTAGACAGTAAATTGATCTGGGCCCCTCAGGCCTCAAAAATTGCGGCAAAAATGTTTGCAGGACTTCAGTTTTTCCCGCCCTGTACTGGGTTCCTCCCCAAGCATACGAAATTACTGTTAGTGCGGTCACTTTTGGTCCCCCATTTTGTATACTGCTCTCAGGTTTTGGGGAATCTGCATGTGTCAACGAAGGAAGTCTTTTTGAAAGCATTCAAAGCTTGTGTACGATTTGTTTGTTGTTTACCAGAATTGGGCCATATTTCCCCAAAATCCTGAGACACGTTTTCGCTTAAATTTAATTCTCTACAACTTTGCCTTATGCAGTAAATCTCCATATTGCATAGTTAAGGAAGTATAGACGAAAAGCAATCTCAATTTCGTCCATTCCATTGGTCCCAGTGTCCAGACCCCTGACCCGATTCCCACACAATTTTTTTTACAGTTTTGTGACATCAAATGCTTTCATTTGACACCAAAATTAGGAATTTCCGTGCTATACTTGCTGAGATATTTGCGAAAAAGTTTCATCGACCCTCGAAAATTTCTTGTCCGACCTCCACTTCTTCGACCATATCTCCGGAACTACTAAGACGATTTTGCTCATCTTCGAACTTGTGCCTTTCAGGGAAAAAAAGTTTAGGCTGATCGGTTGAGCCTTTTGAAAAAAAAAGTGGAGACGGACAGATGGACATTTTTTTATTGCTGATCCGTCATCTCTAGACGATAATAGATGCATCCCCCCTACTCCCACCTCGATCTACCCCATGTTACAATAAAATTGTTTGTAGTAAACGTATAGGACCTTTGTACTTTGTACGGGTCCAAAAATACTTCAGTGCGTAGATGTATCTTTCATCAATCATCTTCATCATCACTATCATAATTATTTATCATTTCACCATACAGTTGGCTGCAGGATCACAATACTAACTGCTACTCTATTTGCAACATTTTATACAACTAACTTTGTTAAGTCTTAGTTTTCTTTTTCTATCGCTAATTATTGAATAGGTAACGCGTTACTTTTTTTTTCGCGAATTATATGTAACTTAAAAGGTCATAAAAGGCCTTATGCGTGTAATAACAATAAAACAACAACAACAACAACAACAACAACTTTACGCCCGAAGCGAGCATGTTGTATCAAAAAATTGATGTCATTGGAAATTAAAACATAATTAAAATTGTGCTCTCAACGAAAACTGCATAGTAAATCTGTTACTGACCTTTATCAAAAATCTCTCATTACAATCTTTAGCTGTCCCTCTCCAATGCCGATGTCTGTACTTCGAATTTCCCAGTCTTAATGTTCCTCTCAATTGAGCGGCTTCCGTAACGACCTTTCGAATGGTTTTCAATCGTAAGCGATTGCATCTATGAATCGGGTGAACTAACGCACCACATACCGGTTCCGATTCCGCACCCGATTTTTCATCGTCTTCGTCAACCCAAGCGCTTAATACGCCTTCAACAAAATTGAATAACATCTGAATATTCGCATTCAGTGGAGCCGATCCGGACGGAATTTTCTGTTGCAATGGTTCGATGAATTTACGGTTTTGACAAACTTCACGCAATAAATTTTCACCGAAATGAACCGTTTTGTTGCGACGACGTCGTGAGTTTAGAGATGCCGTCGATGCGGATTTTATTAATTTGCCATTGGATAAATTTTTGCTAGATTTCGATGATAGCCGTGGCAACGAACCGCGTGAATTATTACGAGACAAACTGGATGATCGATGCGAGTACACGCATCTTGGCAGTGAGTTATGTTTAATTATATTTGGTGGATAGTTAACTGGCTTACACATGCATTTCGAGTCCACACAACGAGGAAGTGAGTTACAACGATATTTGCAACATAATTCAGTGCATCGAGATTCTTGGCAAATCGGCGGCTCTGACCACGCATTGGTTTCTTCAAAAGAACGAGACGCACGACAGCATTCATACGCACAACAATTGACGTCCGTACAGATTGGCAGAAGTGGACACAGTGGATCCGTACAGCGCGGCAGCGATGAACTTCTGGCGGCACGTTCAGCTGATGAAGACTTCCGTTGCTTGTGTTTCACATTAACGGTTGACATATCGGTGACGGTTGCCGAACGTTGTGTCTGGCGATATCTTGGCCGTTCTTTTTTCACCAAAAAGTTTTCAGGATGTTCTCCGTTCGTGGTTAGCGTCTTATAAATATATTGATACTTTTCTTTTTGTGGTTTTATGCTTGCTTTCGCTTTGCTACTTACTTTATCTAGCTTTGTTAAAAATTTTTCAGCTGTTGACGAGACTACCTCACTTGCTGAATGTCGCAATTGTCGGTCTGGTTTCGATCTTTCCGCCTGTTGGTCACGCATCTCCTTCGATATGTCTAAGCAACTGTTTTGCGATTGCATAGGCTTTTCACGGCATTGTGGGCGTTGGTTCCATTCCTTTGGGTCTTCCTTTGCGTTCCCGTTGTGACCTAACGAATGTCTTTTACGGGGTAGCGGTACTGGTGGAGTATCAAGGGCCTGCGTTTGGCGACTTGTTAGTTCATCCTTTGACATCAATGGCAGCTTAGTTGGAATATTTTGTGCTCTCAGCCAATCGAAAATATCATTTTTAAGCGCTGACAAATCACTTGGTCCAGAACTTTGACGCTTCAACGGTCGTTTCAGAATTTCGGCCAATTCGTCTTTTAACGATTTGCTCAAAGCAATGGTTTCGTCATTCTTGTCGGATGAGTCTTTCATGTTCCCTTTATTTCCCGATTGTTGAGGTTTCGTCTCCACCGCAGAGTTACGCTTGTGCGGCAGTTTTAACAACCATTCTGATATATCTGTTTGATGCAATGCAAGGTCGCTCGGACCGGATGAATGTCTCTGATGTAAGATAGCGCTTCTACTTTCCATCAATTCATCGTGATGACTAGAAGTTGCCGCTCCCGCAGAACGTGAAGAAAGTCGTAGACCTTGCATGCGATCGAAATGTTCCGATATGTCGCCATTCGTTTGGGATTGTTGCTGAAAATGTGGTTTAACGCTTCGTTGTGTTGGCTGTTGAATTTGTTCAGATGCTGTCGACTTTTGCCGGGACGAAAGGCGAGGAGGTGGTTGAGGTTTCTCGTTAGTATTGAGAATCGGACGACTGTTCAGTAATTCAATGAGATCGGATGTTCGAATTGGTAACTGTGGCTGAGAATGTTGCTTTGGCAAACTCTTCTTACGAATCGTATTCGCGTCGATAGTTTGTTGGCTAGTCTTTGGGGCAGCAACATCCTTCTCACCGGTTATCTGCACTTTTCTGGTGACTTCGAAAATGTCTCCGTTTATTTGATGGTACGATTTTTCGAGACGATAACCTTTTTCAGCTTTGATTGGTTGTTTTGAGGCGTTTTCCGGTTGGAGTAGCTGATCCAATGATCCGTGTTTGGTGAGCATTGAATCCAATGAGGACTGTTTCAGAGCCTGTATCTGACATTGTGAATTGCAAATGCAGACAGGCTTGTTTTTCGTTATCCCATCTCGAACGATTGCACCGCCAATGCCAAAGTCGCTGTTGTTAAATGTGGCATCTTTTGATGCCGTCGTCGAAACGTGCAAACGTCCTGATGGTGTAACTGTTGCAATTTTTACTATCACACAGCAGCAGTGCAATAGAAGCGCTTTTTTTTCGGTGGTATTGTCGGATGATTTTGATGGTGACGTTGCCAGAATGAGCCACCAACAAACGGTATGCGTGCGATTAATTTAATTACTTTTCGATTTCGTTTCAATGGTCCGATGTGATCAATGCTGTTAGCAAAATATTTACGGTTACACATGCCAGTTTCATTTGAGTTAACGATACGAATGTGATGATAAGAAATGTATAAAACGTCTGTTTCGAGTGTATGGGATATAACAAACACGGATTAAGGAACGTTGTCTTCCAATCTATAAAATAAATCAAATTGGTTTTCCTTGCCAGTACCAACCACACAGCAAATACGCACAAAGTGTGTTGTTTATACGAAGAGAAGCGGATTTTCTTTCTCTCTGTGTGGAAGTTTATTCAAAATTTATTTTCTTTTTACATTCGTTAAATAATTTATATAAAAGGTATTTATCACTCTTCATTACACATTTCCACATCGTACTTTACAAGTAGCTTTTTACACGCCGAAATCACATCCATTTGTTGGAGAATAACAAAATTTCACCTGCAACGTACAAATCCTTTCACAACAAAATGCTAGCAATATTCTTAGATATAAAATATACAACGACACGACGCGACGAAAATTTTGATAAATTTATTTCAAAGTTCTACATTTGTTGAATTTGTTTAACGGTTTTGTTCGATCATTTGCAAACAAAACTATACGCCTGGCGACACGTCCTTCCAGTTATATATCGTTAAAAGATTTTAATCATTAAATTGTTCGGAATGTTAAGTTCTATAGGAAAATTGCTTTGGTCGATTTTGTTATTCACAGGGTATATGTTTCCGCTAATGACAAATTATGTCTTTCGCACAAAAAAAGTATATCTACAAAGTTTTTCTATCTTTTGAAATGAAAATATATTTTTTTCGCATTCGTTTTTATTCCATCCCGAAAAACAAATCATGCGAGAGAAAAATTGCGCCTTGTTATGCCAAACACCAGAAATGCGAAATATGTTTAAAAGCTTCGAGAAATATTTATACTGTTTTATGTAAAACCGAAACAAAAAAAAAACCTTTGCAACTTTTTTTTCTAAATTTAGGACTTTAGTACACGGGCCACACGAAGTACGGAAAATTCACGATACTACCGAATGACTATCTCGATTGAACTAAATGTAGAATTTGTATTTTCGACGCCCATATACGTTAGTAGTATCAAGGCCTTTTCTCACGAGTCGTTTACGAGAGAGCAGAAAAATCCTTTCTTTCAAATACGAGGTCGAACGAAGCATCCATTTAAAATGAATATTCTTGAATTTGTATTTGTGAGTTTTCCATTTTCCGTTTGACAATTGTGATATTTTCCTTTCTCGCTGTACCTTTATTTATATATTTTGGCATTCTGTAAATGTTTAACGCTTACGAAATGTTGAATGCTTACGAAATATGCGTTGGAAGAATTGTTTACCGCAGTAATCGGAAACAATGATTCACCTAATTTTAACAAACATTGTTTAAAAGTTTCCCTAAAATCGAAATGTAATAAAAGCGTCATATAGAAAAGTACAATTTTGAACTGCAATTGTGAGCGAGAGTATGGTTTCAACAATATTTCTCCTTTTTCGCATCTCATCTCATAACTCTCTTTACTTATCAACTCCATGGAAAGGTATTCTCGCAAATAAACACGAAGGGGTGCAAAGAACAGTAGTGACGTCAGTCATGTAGAAAAAAAAGTGTATTGTAAAAGGCGTCTGACGGTATCGTATGTGGTGGTAACGTACACTGCAACTTCATGATCGATCGAAAAAATTAGGTCTCTTCTCTGTTGCTAGGTTACATTTTCTCTATTGGGAGGAAATGGGTGGCATGTATATACATTTGGAACAAAGTTTTTAGCTTCAATAGAGGCTCGGTGGTGTAGTCTTCTGTATCGACAAGACTAAACAGAACCTATAACTCGTGCTACTCTACCGACGACTTGCGACAGTTTAATCATTGTAAAAAAAAGGTACAATATATTATCAGAAAATAAAACGAATCTTGTTGCCAAAAAAACCCAATGTACGTTTTTCATTATTTTCCCTTTTTCATATCTTCCTTTTATTCGTTAAAAAGGAACGAAATTGAAAAATGTGTGGTTGTGTAATCTCACAGTTTATTCATGAACAGAGATGGTAATTCTATTCAAAAGAAAATTGTTGTTCAGTACGTACACTTGCTAAAAAACAGGGAGATAAATTTTGAATGACCGATTGTAATTGGAAATTAGTCTCGAAAATGTTTGTAAGTTATTATTGAAATTAAAATGAGATTATTCTATTAGAATTAGAAGCAGAAGCTTTCTTGCAATGAAAACTAATTTTCTGTAACTCACAGTCTGTCTCACATAGTTACGGACAAAATTCTACTTTGTATTACTATGGAAATTTTACATTTTTAAAGGGACACTCAGAAAATTTATAAGGCAGATGAGAATTATAGACGAAAGAAGTTCTCGAGCAACATGTCGTAGTATTTTATCTATCTAGAACGATAATCTCGAACTTATCCCTCTAGGGCAAACTTACTTATCTCGATATATCTGTTCTCAATAGATAAAATAGCATATGCACCTCTTGCCAAAATTGTTATTTTGACGTGTGGCATTATGACCCACGCCTTCGGCTAGGGCCACAATGTCCCACACGTCAAAAAAACAATATTGGCAAGAGGTGCATAATCTACTAATGTCTGACTACGTCATTCTAGCACTGAAAAGTTACCTTCACTACATACACGCTTCGGTTTGGCGGCGGCGGCGGCTCAAAAAAAAACTTTTGATATGTTGTAGAGGAACTTGAGGGGATCATTTTCGCCCATGGAAGTAGTAGCCGCCACGCTTCGGTTTGGCGGCGGCGGCGGCTAAAAAAAACTTTTGATATGTTGTATAGGAAGTTGAGGGGATTATTTTCGCCCATGGAAGTAGTAGCCGCCGCGCTTCGGTTTGGCGCCGGCGGCGGCTTAAAAAAAACTTTTGATATGTTGTAGAGAAAGTTGAGGGGATCATTTTCGCCCATGGAAGTAGTAGCCGCCGCGCTTCGGTTCGGCGGCAGCGGCGGCTCAAAATAATGCAAAACATTACAATCACAACAAAAACACTTTTTAAAAGGGAAACGTGACGCAAATCCTCGTCTCTTCTTCCAAAACAACTGATATCACAACAAAAACCCTTTTTAAAAGGGAAACGTGACGCAAGTCCTCGTCCCTTCTTCCAAAACAACTGATATCAATTTTTGTGACGCTTGCAGCTTCGGAACGCAAAAAAATGCGTCACAAATGCCGGACCCGCCAATGTAATAATTTTTCTACGCTTTCAGCTTTCATACGCAGAAATTTGATTTCCTGTACAAAAATATGCCATACATCCCATAAAGTCAAATTTTTGCATTGTGAAAGCTGAAAGAACAGAAAAACTATAACACTGGGGGATCCGGCATTTGTGACGCATTTTTTTAATCAAAAATGAAAATATTTCAAAAGAATTTTTTGCGTTCCGAAGCTGCAAGCGTCACAAAAGTTGATATCAGTTGTTTTGGAAGAAGGGACGAGGACTTGCGTCACGTTTCCCTTTTAAAAAGGGTTTTTGTTGTGATCATCAATTACCTCAGATACAATGATTAAAGCATGTTCAGAAAAGTTCCACCTTTTGTATCTGTACTAATCCTTTGTAAAAATGTGTAGCAAATGAAGTCGTTATTTTACGAAATCTTCCAATTCACTTGTCCGTATCGTTTGGATTTTGCAATAATGAGAGAAAATAGTAGTTTATATCACAAGCAAGGAGAATTTGAAGAGTCAAGTTTTTTTTGCAAAGTGTGTAGACCCGAGACGATGCCGAAGTCAACAACCACGCGATTTTTTTTCAAATGCTCTACATACAAAGACGTCATGACGTGTCATCATATATCACGTATCATGCATGAAATTGCCATATGCGCGAAAATACCGATAATTTATTTTCACTGGCAATATTTCGTTTTACGTTTAATTTTACGTTAGATTGGGTATTACCAATAAATGTTTTAAAAAAATATTAAAATTGTTTACTTCCCTAGGTAGAGAAAATGTATTATCAAAAAAAAAAACTTATGCAGGGGACCCGCATCAGAATAGATGTGGCAAACAGAATAGATATTGCAAAAAGATTCGGACGTATCTAAGAAAATGTTGCCTTAACTCTTAGGTGCATGAAATTACTTTGACATTAAATTGGATTGGATATTGCCGAAAGGGCAATATTGAAAAACCCGTCCGGAGAAACGACGCAAAAAACATCTCCAATCCTTCAAAAACCCGAAATTTAAAAAAATTTAAAAAAAAAATGCACTAGGCCCGATCCTAGAACCGACCTAGAGCACCTAGGAGAGGCCTCTGATCCATACTTCCATGAGCAAAAAAGATCGCTTTTTTTCTCTGCAACACTGCACAAGAAACCTCATCATTAAAGAGATTTACACAAAAAACCACCAAATATCGTGTAGGGTCGCGTAGTGTGAGTTGGGTCAACACTAAGGAATCTACAGTCCGAACCAATCAACAGATTTTGACTAATTTAATTTTCGTTGTTTTCTCTTGTCCATATCTTTTATTTTAAATCTTCAATAGCAATTTCCGTTCTGATTTCGCAGAGATATAAGTCAAAAAGTTCCATCAAATCTAAAAAAACCAAGTTTTTTACTACTTTTTCGACCGTAACTTCGAAATTTTTTTTTTCTGTATTGTTGTGTTGCTGGTTGAGAAGCGCTAAAAATAACTCGTTGTTGTGTTGCTTGAATCTAAAATTTTTTGACCGATTTTGCCTAAATTCAATCCTGTAATCAATTTTCTGATTATCTTTCATCCGATTTATGTAGAAAAAACACGTTCGGCCCTAGTAGAGAATCAATTTTTGGGCCCGGGCTGAGTTCAAAAGCCCAAAATTGAAAAAAAGATTCTTCCATAAAATGTCATGCATGCCCAGACCTTTCACACAAAAACAAATTATGAAAATCGGAAAAGATTTACTTGAGTTATGTTTAAAAGACCAAAAACCACTTAAACGGCTTTAGCTAGGCCGATAGTGCCCAGTGTCAATTCCATAAATGATTTTTCAATTACCTTTCAGGGAAAAAAAGTTTTTGAAAATCGGTTGAGTTGTACTCAAGTTATCGCGGTGACGGACGGACATTTTTTTTATTGTTGATTCGTCATCTAAGGACCATGATCGAAATTCCCCCCATATTCCCGAGTCGAAATTGGGGTGGTTACAAACTTCTTGGTAAAAGCATAAGACCTCTTTTCGAAGAACTTCGTTCGTTTTTCATCTACTGACTTTATTTCTAAAAGGTAAATGGCCAATTTTCTTATATTTTGTACTCGGGTATGTTGTTCACTTAACGTTGTTCATCCGCGCTGTCTGCTAGCCGGTCAAAAATAAAACAAAAAAGAGCCTCGCCGCCGCCGACGTTTTTTTCAAGAAAAAGCTATACTCATCCGATTAAGCTGCCGCCGCCATTTTAAAATTTTGCGTCAGCCGCCGCCAATTTTCACAAAAAATTTTTCCCAGTTTTGTGAGATCGAACGTTTTAATTTGACACTAAAATAAATAATTTCCGTGCTGTACTTCCCGAAATATTTGCGACCGACCCTCGCAAATCCACGTTTTTGGATATTTACCGACCAGATTCCCGGATTTACCTGACCGATTTTGCCATTATTTGAACTTGGTACATATATCCACTTTTCATGGAAAAAAAAAATTAGGTGTGATCGCTGATCGGTTGAGCCGTTTGCCGAAAAAAAGTTGAGAAGGACGGACGACCGGACATTTTTTTTGCTTGTCATCTCTAGACAAGAATAAGTGTATCTAATCTAGCTCATGTGACAATGAAAAAAAGCATTGAAACAATATTTTGCAACAAGTCTATTTTATTGTCTATCTATTTTATATATGTGACGCAGTCCCCACATCCCAATAAAGAAGTCCACAAACTCAAAAAACGCCATACAAAAACCTTTGGGACGGTTTGCATGGTTTGACTTGCAAGAAAAAAGCAGGGATAATTTCTAGGCACGACGAAGTCAATAAAATTATTTCTCATGCATTTTCTTCTGCTGGGGATTGGGTAGTTAGATAGGGTAGCGCCTGATTGCATATGAGCGGAGTGTGGTAGTCCGTGTCATGTGCCAGGCGTGCAACTGTCTAACTATCAAGTGCTCTTTTTACGTCCACGTCGTAGTCCCCGGGACCTCAATTCACTTCGGAGTTTTGTGCTAAACTTAAGAGTGCTACCTGATGACTTGCCCACGGGTCATCGGGGAAACGGATTAGTGGGTAGTGCGTGTGGCTAGCCACCATACCACACTCAAAAAAGCGATATGGTTATGAATTCAACAACAGAGCCTCGGATTGGACAGGATAAACGGCAACGACTTAGGCAACGGAAAAAGGACAACGATTTACAATTAGGAACATGGAATGTTAGATCTCTGTTACGGCCAGGAGGGTTGAGATCACTCACTAGTGCGCTAAGGGCGACTAAACTTGACATTACAGCAGTACAGGAAACTAGATGGCCTGGGAAGGATTCTATGATCAGTAGAGACTTTACGTTTTATTACAGCGGCAAGAGCAACGACAGCCCAAGAGGATACGGAACAGGCTTCATGGTCTTCGGTAGATTGGTTTCACTCCTGTCAACGAACGAATATGCACTCTACGGATAAGAGGAAAATTTTTCAATTATACTCTTATTAACGTCTACGCTCCAACGGAGGAAAAAGATAATGAAGCGAAGGAGCTATTTTACGAGAAACTGGTGAAAGTGTATGATGGAGCACCGAATCGAGACATCAAAATCATACTTGGGGATTTGAATGCCAAGATAGGTCGCGAAGTCTACTACCGCCCCACTATTGGTAAATATAGCCTCCACGAAAATTCAAGCGAAAATGGAACGTTGGCAATTGATTTCGCAGCGTCAAGGAACATGGTTGTCTGCAGTACCTATTTCGAACATAAAGACATCCACAAAGCGACATGGGTATCACCTGATGGACGAACCAAAAACCAGATTGACCACGTGTTTATAGATGGGCGTCACTGTTCAAATGTTTTGGATGTCAAAAGTTGTAGGGGACCAAACATCGATTCAGATCACTACTTGGTAAAGGTGGTTGTTAGGGCTCGAGTTTCGATTTCACACAATCGACAGGCGAGAAATCTAAATAGATGCACTCGAGCTGGCATGGCAGAGTACCGTTCGAAGAGAAATTTCGAGAAAAAACTATTCCAAAGAAAAAAGCGACAACATGACAAGGAAGTTTTAATCGAAATTGAAAGGTTTGGTAATCGAAAAGAGACGCGGAATTTTTACCGGAAAGTAAACGAATCGAGGAAAGGTTACAGTTAACAACCTTTATTGTGCAAGGACAAGGATGGGTTGGTCTTAGCAGATGAGGAAAGGTGCATCAGACGATGGGCGGAGTACTTTAAGAAACTGCTGAACACGAACAGACCACCGAACCGAAACGACACCAACAACAACTTACCATTACAGACCGCGCAGCCACATATTGCAGAACCAACGCTACAGGAAGTGGAGCATGAAATTATAAGCTCAAAAATTTCAAAGGCCCAGGAATCGACAACATACCTGGAAAACTTTTCAAGCACGGTGGTAACGCATTATGTATGGAGATGCACACGAGCTCATCAAGCGCATCTGGAATGTCGAGGAGTTGCCGGGAGAGGGGAAGACTAGCATCATCTGCCCTTTGTACAAGAAAGGCGACAAATTGGAGTGTGGCAACTATCGAGGAATTTCGCTTTTGAATATCGCCTACAAGATATTTGCGAATATTCTATACAAACGCCTTCTTCCATACATGGAATCTACTGTTTGTGAATATCAAGATGGTTTTCGTGTAGGTCGTTCAACAACGGACCAGCTGTTTAGCATTAGACAGATCTTGGAGAAGTGTAAGGAGTACAACGTGCAAATACACCAATTGTTCGTAGACTTCAAGGCAGCATACGACAGTGTCAACAGTGTCCCAAAAAACTAAAAAAACTAATCTCGCTAACAAAGTTGACAATGGATGGAGCTAACAGCCGAGTAAGAATCCGAAGCAAATTGTCAGACGCTTTCGACATTGAGGAAGGACTACGTCAAGGTGATCCGCTCGCGACGCTGCTTTTTAATTTGACTCTTGAAGCAGCAGTGAGAACCATGGACATCGACACCAGCAGCACCATTTTCACCAAATCCAGTCAATTGCTGGGCTTCGCTGATGACTTGGATATCTTGGGCCGAAACATGGAAGCTGTTAAGGAAAAGTTCACGGCTTTGGACAGAAAAGGTACCGACCTCGGGTGAAGGTTAATGACACAAAGACCGATTACATGATTGTCTCCCCATCGAATCGACAACACGACCAAAGCGTAACAATTGACACACACACATTTAAGGTGGTAGACAAGTTCGTATATCTTGGATCTCTGCTTAATTCTGACAGCGTAATCATGGACGAAATCAAAAGACGGATAACTCTTGGCAACCGGAGTTATTACAGCCTGATAAAAATTTTAAAGTCCAAATCAGTAAGCAGAAACTCTAAATGCGCACTGTACAAATCTGTGATAAGACCAATAGTTACGTATGGGTCGTGGTGGTGCATGACTCAGAAAGACGAACAATCGCTGCTCACGTTCGAAAGAAAGGTACTGCGGACAATTTTCGGACCAGTATATGACGAAAATATGAACAGATGGCGCAGACGTTGTAATCATGAGCTTATGCAGCTTTATGGAGAGCCGGACATAGTTAGAACAACAAAAATTAACAGACTACGATGGCTTGGTCATGTGCAGCGTATGGACGACAATCGTATCCCGAAGAAACATTTTATCACCAATCCGGAAGGCAAAAGAAGTGCAGGCAGACCAAAATCCAGATGGTGCGATGCAGCTTTTGCCAACCTGAGAACTGCGGGAGTAACCAGCTGGAAGACGATAGCTGAGGATAGGTCCGGTTGGAGAAGGCCAAGACCCTTAATGGGTTGTAGGGCCGGTTAAGTAAGTAAGTAAGTATTTTCTTCTGCAGAATTCCCAAATATAATACAACTACCACGCATTTCTCGAGATGATGGCAAACGACTTGATGGTATGACCCTAATTCCGTGGAGTCAGGGAAAGTCTCTTCTCTGGTATGTGACTATTCGAGACACGTTAGCTCGATCATACGTCACTGAATCTTCTAGGAAAGCGCGGACAACGCGGAGAGACATAAGCATAACCATTATATATCTTCAAAAGAAAATCATTTATTCACTCCTATTGCTTTTGAAACTTTAGGTTGCACGGGTCCAGCAACGGTCGTTAATGAAAGGAGCTTCAGGAGAATCACGCTCGAAAGACTTCTTATTACAGAAGATTTCAATCGCTATTCAGAGAGGCAATACGGCTTGTATCCTAGCAACCTTAGGGAATAGTAGAGTAGACGAATTTTATTTATTGTAATTTGTTGTTGAATAGATAGTTTTTTTACAGGCTGCGCCAATGTGAGCAGTCTTTTTTTCGCTTTAAATAAATAATTAAAAACAAGACGCAATGTATAGGGGAACTTTTGAACATTTTCCCCTGCCGCCCCTCCCCCTTCGCAGCAGCCTTCCAACGAAACCAGACTCATCAAAATCGGTTGGAAATTGGCTGAGATATCGAGGCTTGAAATTTGTATGGGCCATGGATTTTTCTATTGTTCTCATCATTATGAAAACTTTTTTCTGATCTGTCGGTTTCTATCTATCTATGTTCTATCTATCTATCTATCTATCTATCTATCATGCTCGAAGCGGTAGCGGAGAGCGTGACGCAGTCCCCACACCCCAAAAAAAAACGTCCACCAACCCAAATACCTCCATACAAAAACCTTTGGGACAAGACACAAGGCGAAGTTTTGAGTTTTTTCCCCTCGCCCCCCTCCCCCTCCAAATTATTTTTAAAAAACTTCGTCGCAGCAGCTATCCAACAAGCCCTCACTCATCAAAATCGGTTGAAAATTGGCTGAGATATCGAGGTTTGAAAATGGTACTTTCCCATACATCTTACCAGAATTCCATTGTTCTCATTATTACGTAAACTTTTTTTCTGATCTGTCGGTTTCTATGTATGTTCTATCTATCTATCTATGTTCTATCTATCTATGTTCTATAAATAATTTTCGATCTCGAGAACTAGACAGCCGATTTTGATGAAATTTTCAGGGAACGTCAGAATCGGTCCAAAATGAAAAATTTCATATGCCGCTTTTCCGGGAAAACTCTGGAAAAGCCGTGGCATGTGGAAAAGCGGTCAATTTTGAGGGTTTAGCTCCGGAGTGACAATACCTAGAGAGTTGGTGTCTTCTAGAAAGTTTTAGAGTATGGTCGGGAGAATTTTTTGGGATATTAAGAAAATGTATGTGAGCTATCAGAGCGACGCCATCTTGAATTTTCCCAAGCGAAAAATTGTGAATTTTTTGGTTTTTGAATTTTAGCTCCGGAATGACAATACTTAGAGAATTGCTTTCTTCGGGAAAGTTATAGAGATTGGTGAGGAGAATTTTTTGGGATACTAAGAAAATGGCTGCCAGCTGTCAAAGGGGCGCCATCTTGGATTTTCGTAAGAGAAAAATTGTGTTTTTATGGTTTTCGAATTTTAGCTCCGGAGTTACAATACCTAGAGAGTTGGTTTGTTCCGAGCGATTATAGAGTTTGATCAGAAGAATTTTTTGGGATTTTCAGAAATCTGCCAAAGTGACGCCATCTTGGATTGTTGTAAGGTATAAATTATGCTTCTTTGGGTTTTCGATTTTTAGCTCCGGAATGATAACACTTAGAGAGTTGGTTTCTTCCAGAAAGTTATAGAGTTTCATCAGGATAATTTTTTGGTTTCATTAGAAAATGGCTGCCAGCTGTCATAGCGGCGCCATCTTGGATTTTCGTTTATGCTTTTTCGGTTTTCGAATTTTATCTCCGGAATGACGCTACTTAGAGAGATAGTTTCTCCGGGAAAGTTATAGAGTTTCATCAGGAGAATTTTTTGGGATCATAAGAAAATGGCTGCCATCTGTTATAGCGGCGCCATCTTGGATTTTTGTCTATGCTTTTTCGGTTTTCGAATTTTAGCTCCGGAATGACGCTACTTAGAGAGATAGTTTCTTCGGGAAAGTTATAGAGTTTCATCAGTAGAATTTTTTGGGATCATAAGAAAATGGCTGCCAGCTGTCAAAGTGACGCCATCTTGACTTTTTTGCTATCTTCTGAATTAGAATAGCCAGACAGTTGGTTTCTTCGGG
>CM055404.1:95782850-95794844 GCA_029228625.1 Pseudolycoriella hygida | reverse complement strand
TGCATGACCTCACTCATTCGAGAATAACCGAAAAATATCAAAAAACCTGATGGAAGTTGAAAAGTGCTAGAGAAATCCACAAAAATCCTTGAGAATCCCTTAAACCTAGGAAGCTCCATTGCATGACCTCACTCATGTCGAGAATAACCGAAAAATATCAAAAAAACCTGATGGAAGTTGTAAAGTGCTAGAGAAATCCACAAAAATCCTTGAAAATCCCTTAAACCTAGGAAGCTCCATTGCATGACCTCACTCATGTCGAGAATAATCGAAAAATATCAAAAAACCTGATGGAAGTTGTAAAGTGCTAGAGAAATCCGCAAGAATCCACAAGAACCCCATAAACCTATTAAGCCCCATTGGATGACCTCACTCATATCGAGGATAACCGAAAAATATCAAAGATTCTAATGGAAGTTGAATACCTCACTCACCCAACTGTGACACTCACACACATACACATTATTTTATATGGGATTTGTATGGGAGCTTCCAGGAGCCCTAGCGCCCAAACGAAGCCGGTGACCCCACTTTTTTAAAATCTTAGATGGCGTGGAATGCCCATCCGAAGGTCCCTGCGAAATTTAAAGAAGATCTGACCGCCAGTTCATACAAATGGAAATGCCACAACTAACTAACTAACTAACCCACTAACTAACTAACTAACTAACTAACTAACTAACTAACTAACTAACTAACTAACTAACTAACTAACTAACTAACTAACTAACTAACTAACTAACTAACTAACTAACTAACTAACTAACGTAGGATGTATACATTTTCTTTGGCTTCTATGAAGCAGCACATTTTGTATGGAAAATGACGATTTTCTAAAGGTCATATCTTCGGATCCACTGGACCGATTTTAATGAGTGAAAGGTCGATTTCAATCAAAATTTTACGTAGAATCTGATAAACTAGGTCTCAGGGGGGTACGACGCAAGGGAAAAAAGTCAAAAGTTAGCTGTATGTGGTTCCGCAGTCTACGAAAAAAAATTTCTGATTTTTTTAATCGTATGGGGACCTGCGTCACGGGCGCAATGCTACCGCGCGCTCATGATCACAACAAAAACCCTTTTTAGAAGGGAAATGTGACGCAAGTCCTCACTCCTTCTTCCAATACAACTGAAATCAATTTGGGTAACGCTTACAGCTTCGGAACGCAAAAAATTCTTTTCAATTATTTTCGATTAAAAAAATGCGTCGTAAATTTAGAACGCTTCTGACAAACCGAAGCGCGGCTGCTACTACTTCTATTTGCGAAAATAATCCCGTCAACTAACTCTACAACATATTGAAAGTTTTTTTGAGCCACCGCTGCCGTCACACCGAAGGCGGCGGCTACTACTTCCATAGGTGAAAATGATACCCACAACTTCCTCTGCAACATATCAAAAGTTTTTTGAGCTCCTGCCTATTTCCCGCCATTTTGGCGGTCATCCCAATACACTACACACCCATCCCAACAGCTTTCCCTTTGACACCAAACCTCTATCTCGAACACCCAACCTTGTCTCACACAAAATGTGCTACCATATACATTACACACACAAACACATACATATGGGCTTCTAAGAGCCCTGGCGCCCGAACGAGGCCAGTACCCCTCTTTTTTAAACTCTCATAGGGCGTAGAATGCCCACCCAAAGAAGAGAAAGTTATCGAGCCGTTTTTGAGTTATTTTTCATAGAAGTGCCAATGGAAACCAGTAACTAACTAACGAAGGATGTTTTCATTAACTTTGGCTTCTATGAAAATGCACTTTTTTATAGAAAATGTTCATTTTCTAAAGGTCATATCTCTGGATCCACTGAACTGCTTTCCGTAGAATCCACGAAAAATATTTACCGGGGGTTACGTCGCAAGAAGGGGGATGTCAAAACTTAGTCCATATGTACGAAAAAAAATTTTCTTAATTTTTTGTTCGCATGTGGACTTGCGTCATTTCTCCTCTCAGCGTGATATACTTTATGAACGGCCCCTTAGGGGTCGTGAACATATGAAGTCACGCTCTAGAGTGAGGGGCGTGTCTAGCAAAACGTTGCGGCTCTGACAAATAAGGGAGAGTTAAAAATTTCGAAAAATAGCGATTTTCTGCCTGATATGCTTTAAAACAGATTTTAAGGGGTATGCGAAGGGTTTAACTAGAATTTTTTTTCGATATTTTCACATTATTATCGGTCTACTGAAAGGTTTTTTTAGTCACCATTTGCACAAAACCAGATTTTTTTTCCGATGAAACT
Source organism: Pseudolycoriella hygida (assembly GCA_029228625.1). Classification (NCBI taxonomy): domain Eukaryota; kingdom Metazoa; phylum Arthropoda; class Insecta; order Diptera; family Sciaridae; genus Pseudolycoriella; species Pseudolycoriella hygida. The sequence goes on along the minus strand of CM055404.1, from coordinate 95,792,598 downwards.
TCAAATCTTCTCTATCTTATCACCTCACCTAAATGTTCCCATAACGGCCACTGCATTTCCTTTTTGTGCAGCCACTTTCAATCGTTGTTTGAGAAATGCCCTCGATCGCGACCAGCTTGTCTTTGCTGTAAATAATTTGGTCACCTCGTTAAAAATATGCAGTGTCTCCGTGTCGAAAGGGAGAATAGTTTTTTTATTTTCGTAAATTTACTAGACTCTCAAAATCACCACTTGAGATGACCAGCGGAGGCTTTGCATCCCCCCCCCCCTCCCAGGCGACACTTTGGTTCAAAAAATTTGTTTACGACTAAGTGGACGTACTACCAACAATTGGCACGACGCACAAAATATATTAATTTCAGATGAACCAATGATGAACTAAAAATAAGTATTATTCGGCCAGTTTGATTCGTTTTACATTGAAATTTCCATTTATTTATTTATTATTGAAATTTTTAATATAAGCATTGAATTCAAGCACACTTATACGCACACACAATCAAGAGAATAATGTAGAAAGAATGATGCGATTGATTTATTAATTTTGATGCATTCGCTGTCGGTGTGTTAGAGAGTATAAGTTGGTTAGTCAGTTCTGTCAGTTAAAGTCAAGTCAAACCAACACTCCTAAAAACGTGAACTTTTAAACTAACACACCTCCAGCTTATCGGAGCTTCGCTCCTCGTGCGTATACACCGGTTATATACACGTCTATTCAGTAATGTACTATTAACGCATTCGATGTTGGTGTGTTAGCATGGGGTGTAAGTCGGCCAAGATAACACACGTAAAAAAGTGAACGATTAAACTAGCACACCTAAAGCTCATGCATTAAAGCATATCGTACTGAATAGACGTGTATATAATCGGTTATTCCAACACTCAGAGTAGCAGAGCTCCGAGTGTTAGTAGGTGTTAGTATAACGGCTTATATACACGTATATGCAGTAATATACTACACAATAGGTCTGATCCGAGTACCGACTAGCCGAAAGTTACCGAGGTTTCGCTGACGCATAATATAGTGACTGACGAGAAATATATTTTTTTTTTGTGAATAAAGTTGCAATACTTTCCAAAACGACTGAAGTGTAAAATTTTATAGGATTCCTATGTAGAAAAGACAAAATGTTCAATAAACATCTACAATAACTTCACTCGATTTTAATATAAGAACATAAACGTAGGCTCATTTTTTTCCAATATTTTTTGGTTCTGCTGTTTACGGAAGACGATTGACATCACCAAGAAAAGTCCAATGATGAATTTAAACCTACAGTCGTTTCTCTACGTTCCTACATAATGTCATTGATAAATGTACACGTGAATTACATTGGCACGAAGATCTTATTGCTAGTGATGCTCCACGACTAGTACTGAAAGAATAATTTTGCATTTTAGCTCAGAAGACAGTACTTTCGACCTTCTCTATCAACCAGAGAAATTAAAAGAAGCATTTTTTTTCGTTTCATCAAACTCGACTAGTCCAAACAAGTAAACAGCGCACACCTCTAGTTATTAGTTCACAACCGAATTCTTTTTAAGAATTTTAATAAAGAAAATTAATTTCTTAAAGAAATAATTGATTCAGAAATTCATTTAGATCCCATTATATGACTTGTAATAGAAATAGGAATCTTAGAAATGATGACGACACAAGCAGAATAGATTAAAGCTTTGATGAAAGCCTTTCAACACATTCTTTAATTTAAAACAATTTACAAGAAATGTCATGTTCACTCTCTGTGTAATTAGGTAATGTAAACAGAATAAAAAATAAAACATTTTAATTGATAAAAGAATCAATAAATTAAACATTGCTGTTGATTTGCTTTGTATCAAGTAAATGTTTCGTTGTCTTTGTGTTAATTCTATGTAATTTAATTTTGACCTTATAACCATATAATAAACTCTCTAAATCTCCTGAAGAATCTTTCAAAAAAATTGAATTCAATAACCTTTTTATTGTCACACCATTCACATTATTGTACAAGTAATATTGTTCTCACGATGAAAACACTATTTGAGATAAAACAACTTTACATCAAATTAAATTGTTAATAAAAAAAGTTTTTCAAAAGTTGCGATATTCGATGGAGTATCTTGTATATAAAAAATTTCTTATAATGTACCAATGAGGACACATTGAGATTTACAATGAATTTTATTTGTGAAAATAAAGCGCTTGCGTCGAAATTATTTGTTATAATAGATATCCACGAGAAATGTGGATGCGGTTAGTCATGGAGATTTCATAACTTTGTTGTGAAAATTAGCTTTTGTTTCATTAAAGCTTCAAGTGTATAGAAGTAAAGCTCAAAAAAAAATTTTTGTATCCACAAATTAACAATTTTCCAACCTTACAAACGTTTTTCACTATTTCTCTTTGCAATTTCAATTGTTTTTCAACTTTGTCACTAAATTTTAATCAACTCCATTCTTATCACTCAATTGATAGAAATACACTATCGCAATTTCACAGCATTCATTTGGCAAAACCGTTTTCCATATGAAGCCTCAAATTCATTGAATAACCTTTTATGTCGTTTGAAGCTTTTCATTTCCAATACACAACACATTTACAATTGTTCCTTTCCCACACAATCAAATGAAAAAAAAATCACACGCAAAATATTTGGCGAACATTGTACCGTCTAATTGTATGTGTTTCATGGAAACAGGTCGAGGCCATACAACTCCCGGTCGTTTACATTTCACCCCATTAAACAAAGCTTTTACCTTACAGTGAGTTACATAACAGCGTAAATTTTGCAGTGTATTTTGGGTAGTAGATGGGAAAAAACAAAGAGCTTGGAAAATGCAAAAAGTTTTAGAGCATTTACGTTTAAGCTGAATACATTTTTCAGAGATAAGCAAAATAAAAAGTCTGAAGTTGATTCAATGACTATTTATTTTTTGTTTCTAATAAGCTAAGAGGAACGTGGGACTTTGTCAATCGAAAGCAATACAAAACTTGGCTTTCCCTAGTAAGAAAGTAAATATCAGCAGTGAGCTTTGAAAGCTTTTTCGTTGTTCCAAATAGAAAGTGAATGATGTTGCTATGCACCACGTCTATTGGTCTTAACACGGTAGGCACCTGCTGTAATTACGGTAGGTACTTCAACGAAAGCAACGATAATTGCCTATTTTTCACTCCTGCAACTTGGTCTTTAAAAATAGAGACAAAACATACCTTTCCTTTGCATGCGTTAACTATTGTTTTCAATACGAACTGGTATTTTTGAATGAAAGTGTTAAATTGAAATGTGATTGGAAAATGCAACAACCTTAACATTTCCATGAAAACAGAAAATCAGGTACTTCGGTACCTAAAAGCCATCGGCGACATCGGCGGTGAGCTCTAACTTCGACTAGTAAAAAATTTGAGGTGTACGTTTTTCACTTTCCCTAAAAATCAAGTTCATAAGTTTTTCGCGTCTACTTACCTCAGAAGAAGTCAAATAGCACAATCTGGAATCAGTGCTGTCAATTGAAGCTTGCTGCACAATTCCATAACGAGATTCACGGTCTGATAAGTAATCTGAACGTAAACTGTCTTGTCGATCGAAAACACCTCTGCCAAGTAAACTTGTTTCTTTAGGAGTCTCAACGAGGTAAACTCACAGAAACCTACCTCTGTTCGAATGAGTCCGCTCTTGTGCTCTTATATCCAGAGTCACCCAAACTACTGTCTTGACGCAACGACGGTAATGAATCCCATGTAGATCTTTTATGGCCTCCACTGCTGGCTTGGGATGTTATTATTCCCTGTCCTGAACCAGATCCTAACGTTGAACTACCGGAACGCCATCCATCGGAATGGCGAAACCATTGAGCACGAGCTGATTCACCAATGCAAGTGGCGCAACGCGACGATGAAAAGCTATTTGAAAAAAATCGAATTACAAAAGCGAGTGTTCACTGGTCTCGACTAGAGCTCGGCTATCGTACCTAGAATTGTGATCGCTTAAATATCCCCGATCGCGTTCTCTTTCACGCTCACGTTCCCGAATTAATTCGTTTCTATCGCTGTAATAACCATCTCTTTCCCTATCACGTTCCCTAGACATTGGCGGGCGAGGATGATGTAGCGGAAGTGTCGACGATTTGGCAGCGGTTGCTGTTCAAATAATATATTTTAAAATGAGGAATTAGGTAACCATACAAACGAGTAGGATTTTTATTTCCCGAGTCGAGATTGTTATTGAAGCATTTAGAGCGACATCGCCTTATGCCAAAGTATTGCGAATTTCAATGTGAAATGTATAGATTTCACATCATCATCATCATCATCATCAAACTTTATAGACCATTATTACCCTCCGGTGTGAGGTCTTTATGTCAGATTAGATTAGATAGATTTCACACTCCTTAAAATATTAGCTGATTGACGGATCATGCATACATTCATGAAATTTGATAAACTTTCACGTAAGCTGATGTCGCTCTAATGGAAGCTGCGGGAAACGATACAATTGAAAGGAATTTTTGATTTTTTAGTTTAAGAGAAAGTTAAGAGAAATAATGTAATGTATTTTCTCATTGCAGACAAACTGAAATTCAATTAAAGTTAATTTTGGTTCTTGTCATTTGAATGTACGAGTTATTGTTTTTATGCTAATTCATTGCTGCATACAATTTAGTTTGTCCTAAGAATGAATAAGCTGACATCAACAAAATTGTAGATTTTACAAATATTTTACTTTGAATAATTTATAATTGAAAATTTAATTGCTGCAAATCAAGCAAATCCTTTTTCGTACTAAACTCTTTGTCGTACTGAATTCTACCATCGTCAAATAATTTATCGTAATTTAAACCATTATAAATTCGAAAACTCTTAAAATTTATGGACTTTTCGCAATCTTCGTATTCTTTTCCAAAAAATCAATTTTCTGTGTGTTTCTAGAAATTGCTTTTTACGAAAGCCCTTCCGAAGTACTAGGACCGACCTACAGCCTGACTATAAACAAAAAGGTTTATTTTATACATCCTTTTTAAAGTCCTATCTTCGGCAAAAATGTTCTCCTTAAAATTCACTACAACATAAAAAAAAATATATTTTTACCCTTAACCCGACTTTGGGACCCTTAGGTAAACACCGAAACCTCTAGTTCCATGGGCAAAAATTTCCCCTTGTAATTTTCCACAACTTTGCCTTTGGAACCGTTTCTGTGTACCTTGTCTGTAAGAAAATATTGATGAAAAATCACTCCCTATCGTATATTTGCGCGTAGCACGACATACCATCACTCCAACAACTGTACATCCCGAAAGACTCAAACGATTTCCGAAAATGTTTACCGCTCGCTTTGAGAGATCCGTATCTTTCATTTGACATCTTACTTGGTACTTTCATAGCTATACTTTCAGATTTATGGACGAAAACGTTTCACCGACCCTCGAAAAATCACATTTTTAGCCACATTTTCGGCTCGTTCTCCGCAACGACTCAACCGATTCTTAGTCTTAGTCTTGTTTATAGTCAGGCTGTAGGTCGGTCCTAGTACTTCGGAAGGGCTTTCGTAATAAGCAATTTCTAGAAACATACAGAAAATTGATTTTTTGGAAAAGAATACGAAGATTGCGAAAAGTCCATAAATTTTAAGAGTTTTCGAATTTATAATGGTTTAAATTACATTTCGATAAATTGTTTGACGATGGTAGAATTCAGTATGACAAAGAGTTTAGTACGAAAAAGGATTTGCTTGATTTGCAGCAATTACATTTTCAATTATAAAATATTCAAAGTAAAATATTTTTAGAGTCTACAATTTTGTTGATGTTAGCTTATTCATTCTTAGGACATACTAAATTGTATGCAGCAATGAATTAGCATAAAAACAATAACTCGTACATTCAAATGACAAGAACCAAAATTAACTTTAACTGAATTTCAGTTTGTCTGCAATGAGAAAATACATTACATTATTTCTCAGTCACTTAAACTAAAAAATCAAAAATTCCTTTATTTTTGATAATTTCCCGCAGCTCCATGTCTCAATACAGACATGGAAGTTATTTTATACAACGCATACTTGAGAGTGACAAAAAGTATATATGGAATTCCATTATGCAACTTGTTGCGAAAAGAAATTTCATATATGCATAAAGCATTGTATGAAACACGTTGCGAAACGGAAAATTTTTGTCACACGATGTGTCGCTACGCTTGTATAATAAATACACATCTCTTGACAAAAATTTTTCTTTTCGCAACTTGTTGCATAAATTACTATTATACACCTCAGTGGCGCTGTCTTGGAAGATAAGTCATACTTTACTCTCTTGTATCAAAATTTGTTTTGCTGATTTCTTGATTCGGTGCATAAAAACTCTTACGTTTCTGCAGGATAATTTATTTATCCTACTTGCTGAATTTGTTTATAATGAAGAAGATGTTGTCGTAATGTTCGTTGTAATGTGCAATGAAGAAGAAAATTGAAACTATAAAAATGCTTGCAAGGTTTTTCCTCTTAGTAGGTGAGCTCAGTGGAATGGGAATGGGTTAGTTCAGTGGTAACTTACTAGCTTTCCACCAAGAATATCCGGGTTCGATCCTGGTGGGGACAAATTTTGTATAGGATTTTTCTGCAATCTATAGCATGAAAGTAACGTTCCTAGGCACATCCAGGCCTCATAATTGGGTAGTTGTGAATTTGGTGCCGCAACGAATCGTACATAGGAAAATGACAAATATGACGTCACCCATATTCGATGAATTCTGTGTACAAATTTCTGAGTCTGACTTTGGACGGAGATGTAATTAGCACTAGAAGAAATCCTAATGGTACATACAATGCTAGCTACCGTTAAGCGTGGTTCGGAATTCACGTTAAGCATGTGGTCCAAAAAATGCCTGCCGGTAAAACACGTTGATGGGGCAAACCGGCATTCTAAGCCCTACTAGTTTCCGCCCATTATAGATGGCACTAGGTTTGTGTGCAATTTACCACTGACACAGTAAAAACGTCGGTAACGAAAGGATCTCTAGGAGAATCCATGTGAGCAAAAGCTCATTAAAAATTGCGGAACTAGTAAATAAAATGATCTAGCCTCTGACCCGGACGGGTTTTAAGGCCGGTTATTATTATTATAGGTGAGCCAATTTCAAATTCAAATTGATACTTAGATGGCTAATCAAACCTAGGTGGCCAACAAAACTAGAGAGCTTTTCCTTTTACTAAATGTCACAAAACTAGGTGGCTGACAAAACTAGGAAGCTTTTCCTTTTACAAAATGTCACTAAAACGTAGAAGAAGAAAACATTTATTAAGCAAATAAAGGAACTGCCCTCGTAACAAAGGTTGCACTAATACACGGTATATCCATCTATCTTTGCAGACAATCGTTAAACAAACATAAAGCCGAATTTAAATTCATTGTCGTAACGTAATTTAGTTATAAATATTTGATTAATTATGTGAATTGTCTTAACTAAAATCAGCTCTGAGAGCTCTTTTAACTTAGCTTTGTCTAATTTGAATTGAGTAAAAAATTCTATCACAGATTTACCGAAGCACCCCCTTGCTCCGAAAAAGAGGCCGTGCACCATCCAGTCCCTAGGGCCGTAATTTGGATGGTATTTTTCGTCATAAAATGGTATGCACTTTTCATATATTGTCAGTTTTTCCTTCTTAACTAAATCATCTTGTCCTTGGTCGTTATTTTCGTACCTGTCTGTTGGGTCAATGATGTGTGCTCTAGAAGATTTAGGATCAAAGGAAATAGTATCGCTGTATTGAGCTCTTCCGTCAGTATCCACCGCATATACTTCCTCACAGCAGTCATATCCTTTTTCACGTAGTAGTTGGCTAAGGTAATTTTTTACGCTGTGATGACGAGCGGTAATCAGTAAGTTGTCAAATGAGCAATTTCCAGAGACGTGTGGTATGGTTTCATTCTCTTTGCCCATTTGCGACAAAGGTTAGAATTGCTACTAACTCCTGGTACGCCGTTGAGGTTAGCGTAATTTGTATTTAATTTGATAGCCGACACCCATTCTGAGCTCGAAAGTGTATTCTTATTGTATATGTTGGTATGTGTTGAAAAGTGTATCACCGCTACCCCTTGGTATTTGAGATTACACCAGCTTTCGTATTCTTTTGCTCGAAGAGCGGTACGGAGAGCTCTTTTGCTTTCCCCGGCTACTTCCAGAGCTTTCGTGCAAGTCTCCATTTATGATAAGCACTTTGATGTTGACTGAAACAGTCCATCACGTATACGAGAGAGTTTTGATGCTAAGGAGTAATGCTGCAGGTACACCTCCCACGATGCTTTGAAAAGTCCAAGACCACGAAGTTTTCGAGGCGAATGGAACATGTGATCATTTGTTCGTTGCGGTAGTCAGATGATCGTTTTCACTGTTTGCCGTATCATTATGTCTAAGCCGTCCGTAACGTATTTCGGGATTTTAATAATAGCTGCGGCTTGCATCGGGTAAACCAGAGCAAGGAAGACATATTGATTTATGACATTTAACTTTTGGTCCGGTTTCAGTAACGGTGATGATGCAAGTTTTTCTTAGTTATCGTTCAACGTCTCTATACAAGTGTCATCAAAAACAAGCTTTGAGTTGAACGAACACTCAAGATATTTTATTTTCTCATCGCCTTTAGCACTTTGTATTTCATAGCCATTTGATAGCTTCAATCCATCATGAACCAATACGCCATTCTTAATATTTATTACCTGACTTTTATCTGGGTTCATTCGGGGGCCAATCTTCATGTAGAGGGTCTGTATTAGTTCAATCTATCTGCTTCTTCCGAGTGTGATGTAACTGCGTTATCATCAGCAAATCCGGATAGGCGCAGAGAGTGGAAGTCTTTGTTGAGAGAATAGCCGTTTTTTGAAGAGTACTGAGGATCACATATTTCCTCATATATGTAATCCACCGCAATGTTAAAAAGAATTGGTGACAATGGTCCACCTTGTGGCACTCCGCAGTTGATAGGAATTGGCCTTGACAACTCCCGAGCTATCGATATCTTCACAGTGTTGTTTGAAAGCAGGCTCATAATCAAATTATGCATATTTTCCAATAACCCTTACGACTTTAGCGCCTTGAAAATGTGCAGATGACCAATATTATCGAATGCTTTGGAAACATCGAGAAATGAAACGACACAGTTTTTCTTAAATTTCTTTGCCCTTGCTAGGCAGGCATTCACGAGTCTGGCATTGACATGACAGCCTGGGATGCCGCTGACAAAGCCTAATAACGAAGCTAAGGCCTCTAACCTTTTACAAAACGTCGCGAAGACCCGGTGGCTAACAAAGCCAGGATTTTGCGCTTTAATGAAATGCCACAAAAACCTGTGTAGCTAACAAAACTAGGGAGCTTTTCCTTTTACGAAATGTAGCTATGTGCGAGGGGTGACGCACTTCTGCGGTTTATGGAATAAATGGGAATAAATGGAATAAATGGGAATAAATGGAATAAATATTGGAATAAATGATAATTTTTTTAAAATTCGTCAAAACCTCAAATAGACTTGATTTTGATGACAACGCACACAACAAACCATACTAATGTGTCAAAAAGTGAAAAACCCTCTTTTGAAAACTTAAAAGAATTTTTGTTGAAAAATGGATTAAATGGAATAAATAAATTTATTACATTTATTCAAAAAAAAATAAAATTTATTCTCAAGATGGTTGAAATGCTTTATAATTTGTGCAAACCTTTTTTTGAACTTATTTGTCTAACTTGTGATGCGTTCGGTTCAGATATTTCGCAAAAACA
>CM055404.1:95761838-95782350 GCA_029228625.1 Pseudolycoriella hygida | reverse complement strand
AAAAATAACACTTGGGTTCAATTCACAAACTTGAAGTTTCCTGTGTCTTAAAAGTTGACCCATATTTCACGATAATGTTAGAACCGCAAGAAGTCATTTGTTCCAACGTTTGAAATTTTTCGACTCCGAATCTTTTTATTCCTTAAAAGATAATCGAAAATGGAAGGTCACGTTCGAAGATGAGCAAAATCGGTCTACGGAAACCGGTGTTACGACCAAAAAAGTGGTCAAAATCGGTGTTTTTTGAGGGTATCTGAAACTTTTTCGACCAAACTCGGTCTACTCGACCGTACATGATACTTTGTGGATATTCATGATTATTTCCATTCTCTTTGATTTTTTTTAAGTTGTTTTTTGAACTTGTTTTTGAACATTATTCTTGAACTTTTCTCTATTAAGGGGACTTCGAGCGGGATTTCCGATATTGCCATATGCAATTTCTAATTGCTTCATCTAGGCTTTCGCTACATTCGTATTTTTTCGTATGTTTTTTTTTTTCATTTATTTTTGACGAACAAAAAATAAAGGTAAGACTCAACTATATTGTTTTTTGTAGATAAGATAAGATAAGATAGGTTAAGACTGGCACGAATGTAGCGAAAGCCTAGATGTAGCAATTAGAAATTGCATATGGCAATAAGAAATCCCGCTCGGTTAATAGAAAAAAGTTCAAAAATAATGTTCAAAAAAAAGTTTAAAAAATAATTTAAAAAAAATAAAAAGAATGAAAATAACAATGAAAATCCACAAAGTATCATGTACGGTCGAGTAGACCGAGTTTGGTCCACTCTATTTACCCTACAGCTAAAACCACTCAACCTATTTTCACTAAATTTACTTGGTTGCTTTCCTTAGGTACGTAACTTTCATTTAAAACCATGGAAACCAATTACCATGGTTGTTTCGTAGAGATTATGCGAAAAAGTTTCAGATACCCTCAAAAAACAACGATTTTGATCACTTTTTTGGTCATAACTCCGTAGACCGATTTTGCTCATCTTCGAACTTGACCTTCTATTTTCGATTATCTTTTAGGGAATAAAAAGATGCGGAGTCGAAAAATTTCAAACGTAGGAACAAATGACTTCTTGCGGTTCTAACATTATCGTGAAGAAATATGGGTCAATTTTTAAGACACAGGAAACTTCAAGTTTGTGAATTGAACCCAAGTGTTATTTTTTATATTAAAAGTACTATTCATTTCTAACACTTCCCTTAAATTAGTTTGTCACTACCTGATGTCGTCGTCGCGGTCTGGCGCTAGGAAAAGTTGGGTACACTTTGTTCTTCAATGGGCTCCCATGATTCCGACAGCGTGCGGAAACTCGAAGTAAGTGAAAAAACGTTATCTGCGGACTATTCTAAACGGATTTCATTAAGCTTGCCTGAACATGACTCCTACCCTTGTACTAGTTTCATGCAATTTCGCAAAAGTCTACGTTTTTCACTGTTTTTTAGATTTTTTGACTATTTTGATTTTGCGGAACCCCTAGATCACTCCGGATTGAGTTGCGTCCATAGACACTTTTTATCAGGGACCCATTTAGATTCGTTCTAACGCTGGTGCCCAAAACTTTTCGACACTTTACTTTTTTGGACCACCCTAAGGGATATGATCGAATAACGGTCCGAAAACGTGGATTTTCGAGGGTCGGTAAAACGTTTTCGTAAATATCTCGGCAATTACACCATGGAAATTGTTATTTTGGTGTCAAATGAAAGCATTTGATTTCACAAAACTGGGATTTGGGCACTGTGACCAATTGAGTGAACGAAATTCATTTCCTCAGCCATATCACGGTGCGCTTGAAACAGGTTTAACTAAAAAAGTCGTGCCCATGAAATTTCTCTTCGGAAAATTGTTTTGATGCCAAAATAAAACTTTTTTGTTCTGGTAGATTTTAAAGAAAATTGATAAAAACTATGTTTTTCCATACGTTTTCCAAATTTGTGTAAAAGTGATGAAAAAAAATTGTTGCGTTCAGGCGTTTTGATAATTTTTATCAATTAACAACATTGTGAGCAAAATTGTGAGCAAAAAATTGTGAGCAAAAAATTGTTAATTATAATTTGGAATATTTAATTTTGCGCTCATTTGAAAAACTTTGCAATATCTATTCTGATTCTTCTGTAACTTCGATTTTGGCCAAATTAAATCCCAGTATCACATTTTTGATCATCTTTCAATAAAAAAGATTTTGAAAATCGGTCAAGTTTTGCTCGAGTTATCGTGTTGATAGACGGACAGACAAAATTTATTTTGCAGATTTCTTTTATTTAGACCATATGACGAAAAACTCACCAACTTCCTAGCCTAGCTTCACTATTTGTACGGGCTTACACAAATTAACAAATTAATAAGGAAGTCTCGAGAAATTCGAGAAAATAAAATTTTTGTTCCTTTCCAAAGATCAGAAACTATAAATTTTAAGAAACGTACAACGTGAGTCGTTCAAGATGACTATTAGGAAGTTGAAAATCATGCATAAACAGAATGGTAAGATCAGAATTTCATAATTTAACTCGGGTCTCACGACTCTCATATGAAACTCAAATGTGAATCTAAGTCATGTCGACTTGCGCAAAAACAGCTAGTCTAGACGAGACATTGGTGCTGGATGGAACGATGGGCTATTCTCAACTTCAGTTTCTATTTTCGTCTAATTGTAATTGACTACAATTACTACGCACAAAGGACTATCAGTGCTTTGAAGAAGTGTACGCAGTAGATTCGGACGGAAGAACTCGAGAAAAGCATACATTATAGATCCAACTATTCGACTTGAGAAGAGAGATGTACGGCAAAGCATCATTATCTCCGAGGAAAAAAGACAAATATACAAGAAGTGCATTCCGTTTCTGTCTGTTGGTCAGAGTGTCTTGCGGCAGTTCGCGTCCGGATCTGCTCATAATTTATGTTTTTTTGTTTGTTAAGCTCAGTTGTAATTAGTCAGGAGGCTTCGGCCATTGATGAAATAAATAAATACTATATTATAGAAATAAACTGAAAGGTGTCAGGTCTAAGATCTCCGTTGGTCTTGGGTCCTGCTAGATTAGACTTCGCAAGGTTTTATGAGCATGAGGCTCTGTACCGAACCTTGCTAACGGTTAAGCGTTTTAAACCCTCAAGTGGAATATTCTTTTCTTCGATTTTTTTGCGAAAATTTCAAAAATCTGAAGATGACCGTGAACAGCATTTGATTGTCGGCAGGTGTCAAATGGACAGTTTCAATGCGATCGCATTTCTTTTCCCTTCGCCCGCGTGCCTCGTGATGCAAATATTTATTGTCGAGAAAAGTTTCAATTTTTGAAACTCTTTAAGTGAAATTCAGTTACCCAAGTTCTCCATGCTCTGAGACAAAAGCGCTTCAAATGTGTGTAAACTGTACGATTCAGCATCCATTCCTTTGGCTAATGTATTCCTTAAGTGCATTTCATATTCTAAAAGGAGACGCGAGGTAGGTGATCCAGGCGCCGGAGTAACATTTGGCGGGTTCTACAAATGACATTGAAAACTTTTCGTTTTTCCAATTTTAAAATATTTTATTCAGACCTGATGATGATGACTATGTCTAGTGCCACCAGTAGATGTCCGTTGTCCATATGGTTGGTCTTGATCGGAATTACCGTTACTGGAACTCGGCGTTGTAGCGTAACACTGATTGTCAAACATAACATTGTCAGATGGCGGAGAACTTTCGCAGGCACGTTCACGTTCCAATTCCAAGTATAAGTTACGCTGTGCATAGCCTCGTCCTATTTCATGTGAAGATCTCGAGCCTGAAAACCGTGAAGCTTGACTAGGTATTCTGCCAGACAACGTGTTGTTGTTCATTAGGTGCGCGGCATGCATCGAATGCGGATGAATATGTGAATTCATAGTGTTAGTATTGTAGAAGTTATTGTATCGTCGCTTGCCCATTTCAGGAGACGTGACCGGACTTTCGACGCTCGGCATAGGTTTCAGCATTCGCTTGAGAGTTGACGTATCTAAAAAAGAAATTGTTTCATTTGAAACAAAGAAGCGATTCCTGTGCATGCGATAGGAAAAACATACCAACATTCATGTCTTCAGTACTTTTAGTTTTTCTACGTGTGTTATTGTTTATAATGTTATGGTGTATTTCGTTAGCATCTCGGCTCTGCAACAAATTAATGAAATACTGACTGTAATCAGCTGAATCATTTGAAATGTTCACCATATCTTCGTTGTAGTCCTTCGTACGAGTACCAGTTCCGATCGAAGTGGATTTCGATGTTAAAGTGTTGCCTTGATTTAAAGTACCACCAGCTTGGGTACCTTCCGACTTTGATGTTTCTTCAGATTTCATCGATGGTACATCGTCTTGTCCTATTTGAGAGCCAACATGATTCTGTGTGTTTATTGTGCTGGTAGCTGCTGTAACATTCGACATGGTGTTGGTTTCTTGACATTTTGTTTGACGGATCAGAGTGTCTACAACATGGAAACCTTTTCAATATTCAATTCAAAAGCGCAATGTTCTCAGTGGTTTTTGCTCAGAATTCGAAAAAGTATTTCGAAATGATGTAAAGGTCTTTAAATACCTTGAGCTGTAGTTTGGCCAGACACATTTCCAGAAGCTACATTGTCGTAAAGTGATGTGCTAGACGTTGCAGCAGGAACTTTATTTTCACGACCCAATTCAGTTTCGGTGCCACGTGTTGTAGCTCGTGGTAATGTTGATGAACCTGTAAATTTTATTCATTACTTTATTTGTTCACCACAATATTTTACACAAATTTTGAACTACCTCTGTATCTCGGATCAGTTGATCGGATTCGATTGTATGTATCAGCTGACATGCACGTGCATTGTGGCTCTCTAGAACGTGATGGACTTGCTGGTGTGCTAAGTGGCTTTCGTTTTGCCTTAATTTTTCCTTTGCCTGGAGGATCCAGCTTCAGCGAATAACTTGAGGAAGCCTTTCGTGAAAATTTGAAAGAAGGCGACTGTAAAATGTCGCACTATCATTAGGTTAGTTGGTTGGGATACACACAAGGCACTCTATTGTGTATTTTTGTTGTAGGTAAATTCAGGTGGAAGGTGATGGTAGTTATAGTTACATTGGATAACGGAAAGTGCGGACATCTTACATCAAACAAAAATAACACAAAACATAACAAAAGTTGTCATTAGATTCTCTTTAGTAAGTTTTCATTTCAAATATTTAAATGTGATTTTTGTTGTTGTTAATTAATTAGATTAGTTTAGTTTTTTATGGTTAATCGCAATTAAACACAGTTGGAAAAAATTGTTACTATAAAAAAGAATGCAAATCAAAAACATATTTCTATTTTATGCCTACAGCATTGAAAAACAGCTCTAAAAAAGCCTTCATTCTCTTTAATTTTTTTATTCTACCTGAACTCCTGATACAGGTAAGGGTTTTTTCATGTTTTAGCTATAAGAACTATGATCGTTTTTTTTCAAAAACGATATTGTATACTTTACTTGTTTTTATCAAAGTTGGCTCAACTGAATACTTCAGCTGGTAAGTGCGTGAAGCTTTATCGCATGCATCCGAATGTGCACGCAAGGGTCGTGCACAAATTACGTACGCGGTTTAGGGGTCTCTATATATTTGTAATGCAGCGTAGAATGACGGTGAGTGGAGAAGATAGGGATCCACAAGTATCACACATACGCAGAAAGTGTTATTGTCGAAATGCACACGACAATCTACGGTCAAATTCGAAAAAATAAAATGATTATCATTACGTTTGTACAGGAACGGAAAAGTGAAAACCGACAAGTTTCTGATTTACCATGCAAATCAGTCAGTTTTCACTTTTCCGTTCCTGTATTTAGGGGTAATCGAAATCGGACGGTTCCGGACGAAGAGATGTGAGCGGTCAAAACACCGAAAAAAGAATATCATTTGTGCAAAGCCTCTATGTTGTTTCTCTACAAGGGTCTTCTAGCCCATAAAAAATGGTTTTTGCTACGTTGTTCAGAAAATTGAGGAGAACATTATTGCCGATGGAAGCATGTGGGATGTGGGTAGTAAGATCGACCATAGCCAAAAAATTTGTTTTTGACTTTTTTAGATTTTTTTTCGAAGATGTTTTATAAAATTTTTTATGAAAGTTTGTTTGTTATTTTTTTTAAACGTTTGATGTTTTGTGATAGTTTGGAAGGGGTTTTTACACCGTTGATTCGGACGGGTTTTGAGGTAATTTCGAATCGAATTTTATGTGTTCGTAATATCATATACCTAAGAGTTAAGGCAATACTTATTTAGGTGCGCTCGAGCTTTTTTGCAACATTTGCCAAATCTATTCTGATGTCATTTCATTTTCATTTCATTTCATTTTCATATCCGAAAATATAACTAATAAAGCGAAAGGATCTGGGAATACGAATCTTGTGGTAGCGTACAAAGTGGGACTGGGTCCAAAATATCAAAAAATCGCGTACGTATTTCATGCAAGACCTTCATACCTTAACGTTTACTTAAACGTAAGTAACATTTATCTGCGCTAGAGTCAGCTGTAAATTGCGATGCAAAATGGTATGACATTAACCATGTTAGTATAGGAGAGCAGCTTGCACATTACCATGAAATTTTTCACTTAAAAACGGCCAACGAACGCGCCGAGCATTTCCCAGAGGCACAAAATTTTCTATGTGAAAATAATCAATCAACCGTTTCAGTGCATTATGTAACACTCTTTATGAAATACCCCTAAATGGAAGTAACTAATGACAAAAACCGCTTCAGTTCCAAATTAACTGAAATTACTAATACTATCAATAGAACATTCGCAAAAAAGGGAAATATTACAGCTATTGTTTTTTAATTGTACGTCTTGTGAAATTTCAGCTGTTTTGCCAATACGAAATACATTGCTGAAATTTGACACGACGTAAAATTAAAAAACAATGGTTGTAGTGGTATAAAAAAAAAGATTTTAGAGTAGTTCTCACCAACTTTGCCTTAAGAAGCAAATTTCAAACTGCCGTAATTTTATAGATGTGCGTCATCCCTCCCAAGTCCAGGAGTTGCTTTATCCCGGGATTTGGTAATTTTTCCTTAAAACACTGAAACAAGTGTTCTCTACAATTTTGCATTTGGAAACAACTTTCTGACTGCCATAGTTTGGAGATTTGAATCATCCCTCCCAATTCTAGAAGTGACTAAATCACGGGATTAGATTATTTTTCCCTAAAACCCCCATAAATATATTTCCTACAATTTCACCGTTACCCAACCTCTCACTGCCATAATTCTAGAGATATGGGTAGTCCCGCTTAATTCTAGAAGTGGCCATATACGAGGATTGGGTCATTTTTTCATAAAACCCTGAAACACGTTTTCTCTAAAATTTTATTATCTACAACTTTGCCTCTGGAAGCAGCTTTCTAACTTTCATTCTAGAGATATGGGTCATCCCGCCCAATTCTAGAAGTAGTCATATTCCAAAATTGGTTAATTTTTCCTTGTAACCCTGAAACACGAGTTCTCTAAAATTTTTCTCTCTGAAACTTTGCCTTTCAACTTTCTAACTTTCATAGTTCTAGAGATATGGGTTCATGCCATCCCACTTCCTAAAATGTTATTCTCTACAACTTTGCCTTTGACACCAAAATGAAATATTTCCGTGATCGGTACAGCCGTTTAGAAAAAAATGACTGGAAGGACGGACAGACGGACATTTTTTTTTTCGCTGATCAGACGGCTCTTACATAGCAAAATGTTTTTTCATGCTTGTGTATGGAAAATGAGTTATTACCGTCTCACTCAAAACCGATTTTTTGGATTTTCTGGGCGCAAGCATGAAAAGTTATGTAGTGTCTTCCTGGAAAATTTTGTTATTTCTACGTGTGGGTTGCGTTCCTCGTCTTCGGCTCGAAATTCAAATTTCCTACACGTCTCAACAACAAATTTGCGAGTAAGACAGTAAAAAATATTCCGGCTGCTCACACGTTACATCCATCCCTGCGACAGTCTTTATTCTTAGGGGTAAATTATTATGAATTTTAATTTGATATAAATTGATCAAAATTGTGTGATTATTATTATTATTATCGTATGACGTTACACTTACGGAAATATATTTTTGCATCAAATAGAATTTTGTACTTCTGCGCAAGTTTTTGCAGTGTTAAAAAGCTGCGCAGAAGTACAAAATTCTATTTGATGCAAAAATATATTTCCGTAAGTGTACAAACTTGAAATACAAAGATTTAGAACATTTCGTCACAAGAACGCAACTTACAAATTTAAATCCAGAGCCATTAGCCACTCAACAGCTCCTTCGTCTAAACGATGCAGTCCCTCGATTCCCCCGGTAAATTTCCTCAAGGAACAGTCATTTGCGATGTGTAGCATTGTTTGGTCTATTTCACCACAATCACATCGTCAGCTAATTTCCACTTGAATAGGAAATGGGCGCAATTTCCATGCTTTGCGAGGTATGTCGAAACCTGTTAATCGAACTGTAGGATCTTCAACCAATTTGCTGTGGGGCACGTTTGCCTGGAGCCACATATTTAACCATTCACTTTCGTGCTGGTATGGTATGACGATGTCGTTTATAGTTTTCCACGGGGGCTTGCGGGACTTTAGTCTGTTCGCTGGGAGGTTGTTCAAGTCAATGTGTATTGGGAACTCGTGTTTGACTTTGGTGCCGTCAAAAATTACGTGCAGCTCCCTTCGAGCTAGGCGATTATTCAAAGGCAGAGACAGTCGTTTTGTCTGGGTTCGGCCTGAGTCTCCATTTTACGTAGTAGCGACGCATGATGTCGCAGGAGAGTGCGAAGTCCAATTGCATGAAAGTTGGCGCTTGAGTGGCTAGTTCAAAATCGTCCGCGAATATGAACTTTCTCGATTGGGTTTCTGGAATGTCGCCCAGGTACAACAATAAGCACGAAACCACAGCACCCTGCTGGAGGCCGTCGTTGAGTATTCTTTGTCGGCTGACATCGTTGTCAAGATAAACGTAGAAGGTCCTGTTGCTTAGCATGTTGTTAATCAGAGCATATAGCGTACTGCATGGAATAATTGAAATGAATTTTAGCATCATCCCATGGCGCCATACAGAATCGTAATCAGCTGACATGTCTATCAGAGCTAATCCAGTTTTCAGCATTCTTTCGAAACCTGTTTCTATGTATGTTGTTAATGACAAAACTTGATCAGTTGTGCTCCGATGTGGGGTGAATTCTGCATGTTTGACTGGGATGCTTTCGAACACCTTCGGGCTGATCCTGTTGTAGATGACGCGCTCCAGTAGTTTGTAAACTACGCTCAGCAAGGTGACGTGTCGATAGTTTTCCACTTAATCCGCTTTTTTGCTGGGCTTTAAGATGGCAATGATTTTCAACTTCTTAAAAATTGACGGCACATTCTTTTCTTTTAAAATGTCGTTAGCCGTGTTAGCCAATCAATGGTCTTGGTTCCGCAGCTCAGGATAAACTCCGGGTGAATAAAGTCGAAACCAGCCGCTTTCCCTGCCTTCATTTTCGTCATTGCTTTGATGATTTCTTCGGGGGTTATTGGATTCGAAAATTCGGTGTTGTGGGAAAGTTTTTTCCGCATGCATTTCAGTTTCTTTCTTATTTTCGCCGTGACGTTCCTTTCTATTTTTACTTTTGTGAGCTGGACCAGTCGTGAAGCCACTTGGTTCGCTGAGATTGTTGCCTTGACACTCGCTTTTGCATTCGAAGCTCCCAACCGACGGATGACAGACTATGCCTTTCAACTAGAGTAGGTAAAGTTCATTTCTTCCACGGCTCGTAGCCACTTTTCTTTCCTTGTATTATCTAGAGAAGGGATCAATTCATCGGCGACTTCGTTGTCGCCAGACTCGCAGAATCCCTTGTAAAGTCGATCCGTCACGGAGCTCCAACACGACACATAGTCCTTTCTGTAGCCTCTAGGAATAGATTTTTTCGCTGCTGGTATTACCGCACCTGTGAAACGATTGTAATTCTTCAATGTTGGCATGATGTACCGGATAGTGTGCTCTAATTTCGCTTGGAAAAGTGGCGAATTTTCTAGGCTAAAATTCCACCGTGGTTTTTGTATGGAATTTATAATCAGGAATTCGAGACCAATGCTTATCATGACCGGTCGATGTAGTGAGTGTGAGAGGCTGTCAAGCACCACTCGTTTGGAAATCAGAGGTCCCTGTTCCTCTTCCGAGCTCACGAATGCCAAGTCAGGATTATAAACACGTTGCCAGCGAGCGGAGTGAAACGACCCCTTGCCTTTGGAGTCGTATAATAACCACAGTCCATTGTTGGCTGACCAATCTTCAAGCTCAACACCGTTGTTATTGGATGCAGCGTAACCCAATCCGTGTGGTGGCTATTAAAATCACCTGCGTAGACCGATGGGTGGGCGTCAGTCCCTGTATTCGCGAAAATTTTTAACGAAAATCGCGAAAATTCGTGAAAATTCATTAAAATCGCGAAAATTCACGAAAATTCATGAAAATAGCGAAAATTCACGAAAATTCATGAAAATTCGCGAAAATTCATGAAAATTCGCGAAAATTCATGAAAATTCGCGAAAATTCATCAAAAATCGAAGAAAATTCACAACGATCATGTTTGTATAGTAAGGTGTTCTCAAATTCTGAACTTTTTTGAGATCTTGAGGTCTTCATGTCTTAAATATAGTTTATTCGAAACCTTCAACCCCCCAAAATATCTTTGTATAAAAAAAAAGAAGTTTTGATACTGGGAGGCAAAACCATGAAGTTCAATAGTTGAAGAGTTGATGATCCCCCTTCATCAACTCTTCAACTATTGAACTTCATGGTTTTGCCTCCCAGTATCAAAACTTCTTTTTTTTATACAAAGATATTTTGGGGGGTTGAAGGTTTATTACATTTATTATCGTCTATAGTTGACGAATCAGCAAAAATAATCCATCCGGTCTTTCGTCTCCACTTTTTTTCTTAACGGCTCAATAAATTAACCTAAACTTTTTTTTCTGAAAGCTACATGCTTCCCATGATTCAAGTTCAAAAATGAGCAAAATCGGTCGGAGATATGGTCGAAGAAGTGTCCGAAGACATGTACTTTCGAATGACGGTGAAACTTTTTCGCAAATATAGCGGCAAGTATAATAAGGAAATTGTTCATTTTGGTGTCAAATTTGATCTCACAAAACTTGAAATTTTTTTTGTGGAAACCGGGCTCTGGGACAAATGGAACGGACGAAATTGAGTTTCATGATCATTTATACGAAAACAGATGATTTTTCGTCTATATTTGCTCAACTATGCAGTATGAAGATTTACTATTAAAGGCAAAGTTCTAGGGAATAAAATTTTAGAGAACACGTGTTTCAGTGTTTTTGAGAAAAATAACTTAATCCTGGTAACTTCGTGAGAGTTTTCGACATTACCTTGGGTAATTTGTGTGGGTCTTTCGAATCCTAACAGTTTTACAAACTTTGCACGCACCAATTTGCAATTCTGGTACGGTCGCATCTATATGCAAAATCTGTTTGGTTTCTTCATCTATTTTGATATGTACGGGTCTTTGGTTATGTTTTTTCTTGCTTTTACGTTAGCACGAATTCTGCTATAAGGGTGTCAAAGACATAGTAATGTCTCTGTTGATAAACAATGAACTCGCGCCTCCGTACGGCTTTTTTGAAAAATTAATAATAAACATAATCAAAGACCCGTACGTATCAGAATAGATATGGCAATCAGAATAGATGTCACGAAAAGACTCGAACGTATCTAAATATACAAATAAGCAAACAATCCAACGTTTTATGTTTTTTATAACTAAGAGTTTCAAAGATCCATAGAAATTACATAAGGTAATGTCAAAGGCCCTACCGAAGTACGTCTCAGACTATTCAAATCTAGAAAAGCTCATATCCAAGGACTGGGCCATTTTCCCCTAAAACCCTGAAACTTGTGTTCTCTAAAATTTTATTCTCTACAACTTTGCCTTTGGAAGCAACTTTCTACCTATCATAGTTCTTGAGATCTGGGTCATCCTGCCCAATTATGGAAGAGGCCATATATCAGTATTGGGCCATAAACACGTGTTCGCTTAAATTTAATTCTCTATACAACTTTGCCTTTGACAGTAAATTTCCATATTGCATAGTTAAGGAAATATAGACGAAAAACTGTTTACGTATATGGTCAAGAAACTCAATTTCGTCCGTTCCATTGGCCCCAGTGCCGAGACCCCTGACCCGATTCCCACAAAAAAATTTTCCGTTCTTGGCTACCTTGGCCGATTTTGCTCATCTTCGAACTTGAATCATGGGAGGCAAGTACCTTTCAGGGAAAAATGATTTCCCGGTGATCGGGCGGACAGTTTGGAAAAAAAGTGGAGACGGACGTACGGACATTTTTTTTATTATTGATTCGTCATATTTAGACGATAATAAATGTATCCCCCCAACTCCCACCTCGATCTACCCAATGTTATAATAAAATTGTTTGTAGTAAACGTATAAGACCTTCGTATTAACTAGTTTTGCTACTTTTGTGGTTCTACTGTTGTGGTTCTACTTTTTTTGAGACCGGCACCTCCCAACAATGCCTGTCACCGATAAGCTGTGCGATGACGCTATACGCGCTATACTCAACTTCACATGACTTGAACCGATGCAATCAGCTTAATTTTGTTTACAAATCTAACAATCGGAACAAGTCTGTCTGCGGTTGAGTTTCGAACCGACGTACTGGCAACTCGATCTCATAGAAGCAAGCAGACGTGTTAACCACTACGCTATCGAGTTTTACCGTTCGATAAAGTGATACTGGTTAAAGCATTCGAGGTCACAAAACTAGGAAAAGACTTTCGTGTTTCAGTTTCTTGGCGATAGGAGATATAAGATAGTTTTAGAGAATAAAATTTTAAAAAAAGCGTGTAACAGGAAAAAATCACTAAATCCATGGATAAAGCCATTTCTAGAATTTGGTCTGCCGCGGACATAGTACGCGAAGTACGATTTCAGCACCAGGCTGCCTTCTTCATTCTCAGCTTTAGGTCTCAAGTACGCAGCCTGGTGCCGACTTCGATGGTGTTACTAAAAACTATTAACTCGTAATCCAATTTGGCGTAGTCAGACAAGCACCAGGCTGCCTTGGTTTGACAAGGTTTTACCTTTCGTCAGACGCTCTCTTAACTGATCTTCAAAAATTTTTGCCCTGAAATGTAGCAACAAAAGCGGTTTTTGCATTTCAGATGGGCATTTTTGGACGAGGGGCCACTGAGCTAGAGCCGCCTAAGTGCTTTTCGGCCTTTTGTACATAACTCGAGTAAATCTCTTCCAATTTAAAAAAAATTATTTTGGTCTTGGAATGGCCGACAATTTATGGAAGCAAATTGTTCGATTTTGAGGAAGCATGTGTCAGGAGGCTTCTCCTAAGTGCTCTAGGTCGGTTCTAAGATCGGCCCTAGTACAATTTTTTTTGAAACTTTTTTTGATTTTTTTTAAATGTTGGGCTTTTTTATGGATTTGGAGACGGGTTTTTCCATATTGCCCTTTCGGCAATTTCCGATCCAATTAAATTTGGACGTAATTTCATACACTTAAGAGTTAAGGCAATATTTCATTTATTCTGATGTCCATTGCATATGTTTCTTGAATTGTTATAGAGGATGTTGACGAGAAAATTTTTGCCTGTGCCATGGTTCTCATGGGAGTCGTTGCAGTGTCCTAGCTCACTTTTTTTTGAACTATCTTTAGGGGGATTTCGGTTGGGTTCTACACATTATCTTCTGTAATTTCTGTGGGTCGTTCAATTCAGATAGTTCTAAGAGCCTTTTTGCAATATCAATATTCTGATACGCACTTGTTTTTGCATATGTCTCATTCGAAATTGTTTTCTGCCAATATTTCGAAATAAATGAGGAATTTCATACTTCTCTTACATGTTATAGATGTTTTTGGCACAACTTGTCTTAATTGTGAAAATTCGCGAAAATTCATGAAAATTACTAAAATTCATGAAAATTCGCGAAAATTCATGAAAATTCGCGAAAATTCATGAAAATTCGCGAAAATTCATGAAAATAGCAAAAATTCGAAAAAATCAAGAAAATGTTTTCACGAATACAGGCACTGGTCAGCACCGTAATAAGCATTTTCGTTGCTATCCCTGCCTAGATGTATACAAAAAGGATCATCGACCTTCGAAAAACCAGGTTTTCGGACACTCCTCAGAGGATAGTTATGGCCACATACTGCGGAATACGCGTGAAGCATCACCAAAGTCAAATTGCCAAAACGCACTTTAGCGTTTCTTCACACTTTGTCTATTTTTTTTTTTTTTTTTTTGATTCTTCATTTTTCATTGATTTGTTAAAATACCAAAAAAGTCGTCAAATTGTGAGGAAACGCCAAGGAAAATTGCCAAAATGTGAAGAAACGCCAAGACAAATCGCCAAAGGGTGAAATAACGCCAAAATCTGAATAAAATCATTTTGGCGTTTCTTCGCTCATTGGCGATTTCCCTTGGCGTTTCTGCTCACTTTGGCGATTTTTATTGGTAATTCCTCATTTTTTATTGATTTGTTAAATCACCAAGAAAAGTCACCAAAGTGTGAAGGAAAGCGAAAGCCATGTAAAATCGCCAAAATGTGAAATAGCGCCAAGGAAAATTGCCAAGGTGAGGAACAACGCCATAGACTAAATAAATCATTTTCGCGTTTCTTCGCACATTGGCGATTATTCTTGGCGTGTCTTCTCCCTTTGGCAATTTTTATTGGCGATTTTTTTTATTTTGGCGATTTGGCGTTTCCTTACGAGAAAAATATACAGCGAATTTCGCTCAGCGAGAATTCGGTGTTAATACTTAATCACTGAACTAAGAAAAAACGCTCACGACTGGCGCTCTGTGACAGGCAATAATCCCACCACAGTTAGTGCAATTGTGACCTGTGACGTTTTCAAAATAGTCTCAATCGTCAGTGAGAATTGTGCAAAGGCAAAACCCAAAAATTTTACTGTAGGAGCAGATACAGATGGTACGGATACTTTTCTTGGAAATAACGGGATTTTCTGATCGTTCTAATTTTGGTACGAAGCTAAAAATATAAAATTATTTGTTATGGCAATTCGCCTCAATTCATTAAAAAATTCTATCACAAAAAATATGAAATTAAAAGCTCGTCGCGAGCGCATCTACGTTATTCGCTAAAGGTTCTAGCGCAGTATGACCTTAACAAAGTGCTTAAAAGTTTGTATTCTGCCATGAGCAACCTGTTCGTCGTTGACTCCAAAATTATTGCAATTATTTACAAAAATTTCATTAAAAGCATTACCACTACCCCTAATTTCAACAGAAAACAAATAGTAAACACTATTCTGGCGTAAAGTTTACAATATGTTTTCGAGATATTTTACCCAGTATCAGTGTGCCAGGTATGAAACATTTGAAAGTTTCACAGAATAGAAGGAAATATTATATCATTCTGTGTTTAATGGCACCATGAGTGCGGTATTCAATTGAATGGAAAATGTTTAAAGTTGGTCAGTGTCGAAATGAGATTTGGGAATATTGTGTTCCGTTGAATTGGATAATATTTTTGAAATTGAACACCATATGGACCAGTTAGGGAACTTATATATTCAAATAGAGTGGTTAGTTGATTGTGATATGGAGACGAGAATTAAATTAAAACGAAAAGCTTGGTAGTGAATAAAACTGAAGTGTCTATTTGCTGATTATTACTGAATTGCGTTATAAACTTTGAAATGTTACCTTATGCAGTTATTCGATAAATGCTCTGTCGATAACCAAATAAAGACGTGTAATTTCCTCAAATCGTACAAAACGCAATCTAGAAACGTTGGTCCATGTGAAGTTCGCCAAACAACAACTAAATAGTTAAAAAGTTAGGGCTTTGAAATGTTTACAAGATGTAAGTAACAGCAGCGTCGCACACCATGAATCAAAAAAAAAAGTGGGACAGGATGACTCCTGCCCACAGATCTCAAGTACATCACGCAGTCAAAAATTTGTTTTTGTACTGCACGTAGATAAATCTTATTCAATTGGTAGTGTTAGGGGCTGTTTACGAATAACGTCACGCTTAATTTCTCGATTTTGACCTCCCCCTACTCCCTGTCACGCATTTTGGGCTAAATACGACTCGAATTTCTATAGACCGTCACGTTTTGCTAGACCCCCTAAAACGTGACGTCATTTGTGAAAAGTCCCTTATCATACTTCTGGGTGTTACACAAATTGATAGCGTACTTTGTTGCAGTTTTTCTGAAAATCTTGAACCTTAAGTACGCAGCCTTCAGAAAGATGCAATAAGTGGAAAAATGTTATTTCGGCCGGACAGCCGAGTGTCAAAAAGTGATGTTAGATTTTTTAGATTTTTATCAGTTTGGGACGATCATTGGGTGATATGAGCGCTTTTATTGGTGATTAACTGTCAGTGCTTCCGATCACGACTTCACCATTCAATCCTTCTGGCAGAATTTCTCGAGCTGCTGAAGTTTCCGCCTGGAAGATGCTTGATAGACTTCCCAGGTGAATCCAGATGCCGGTATCCGTCCTCGGGTCATATGCCCCGGCTCCGGTCCCTTCACCTGTCTTCGACCCGTCTGTGAATCCGACCCATTCACTTTCGGGTAACGTAGGTGGCCACCCGTAAGGCCACTCATCCGTGTTTGGGAACAGTACTTCAAAGTTTCTTTCGAAACTCAGTTTCTGTGTCATAGAGTCCAGCAACATGTCAAAAATATGATCAGAGATCATATTTTTGATCTTTCAATGCCCGGTCTTGAAACCTGGAGATCACCAGCCATTTTGTGTGAGCCTGTCTGCTGTTGCGAAGGCTTTCGCCTTCACTACTTTATCGATAGGTGGCACTGCTAGTAGCACTTCCAGGGCCGCCGTTACCGTCGTCTTCATGGCACCCGTGCCACACACACACGCCAGCCTCTGAACTTCTTTCAACCTTTCCCTCGCCGTCTGCACGTTGAGCCTCGGCCACCATACTACGCAGCCATGACCTATCGCCGGCCCTACTACCGCTTCGTACATCCACAGCATTGCTTTTGAGGATAGGCCCGAGCTCTTCCCAATAGCACTTCTGCAAATCCAAAAGGCCGTCAGAGCTTTATGAGCCTTGTCCTCTACATGGGCGATCCAGTTTAACTTACGGTCGAGCGTAACTCCCAGATATTTCACCTTGGGGCTAATTTCAACGTCCTTCCCGAAGATCCTCACTTTCCCAACAAGATCTGAGGCTGTGAGCCTCCGGCTGAACAGCACTATGTCTGACTTATCTGGGTTTTCTTGCAAACCCCTTTCCCGGCACCATCGCTCCACTACTCTCAGAGCCATTCTCAAGCAGTCTCCCAGAGTGCTCTCGAAGTTGCCTTTGATCAAGATGGTCAGGTCGTCTGAGTATCACTGGATAAGGAACCCGCTCTCCTTTAGCTCCCTTAGAAGGGAATCAACCACCATGCACCATAGCAGGGGCGGCAGCCTTGGGGACATCCTTTGGCAACACAGAGATCAGCCTTGGCGCCGCACACGTCGGCCCCAACGGTCCTATCTCTGAGCATCCTATCTATCCATCTGACTACAACTGGCGCTACTCCCCTCTCTACTAGTGTCCTGCCGATCACTTCGAATCCTGTGCTGTCGAAGGCTTCTTGTATGTCCATAAAACATCCAAGGGATATATCTTCGACGCGAAAGGAATTTTCTATCTCAGCTACGAGACCATGTAGAGCGGATTCTGTAGGCTTGCCTGCCTGATAGGAATGTTGTTTTACGTGCAGCCTTTCCAGTGTCTTCAGTATGAAAGAGATCAGGCTTATTGGTATGTAGTCCTTCGTTTTATTGTGTGACGGTTTACCTGGCTTCGGTATGAAAGAGACTTTCACCTTTTTCCATTTCTTTGGAATGTGGCCTAGAGCCAGAGAACTGATCATCACCTCTCGGAGTGGTTCCAAGAGAATCTCTCCGTTTCTTTTCATAGCGCAGGAAAGATGCCGTCGTTTCCAGTTGACTTGAAAGGTTTGAACTTTCATATGGCTTTTCCATTGTAATAATTTTCTTGGCGAGCACCCAGTCTTCATCCGATGGGGAACCTGGAAAATGTACCTCAAGGAAGTAAACTCACCATTGGGTTTTAAGAGAGAGCTTGGCAGTAGCTTTGGGTCTTTCGACAGGATTTTATGGATCCTTGCATAACCTGGAATATATTCCATTTCTTCACGCCTCTCTTGTCTTTCCTTTGACTTCTTTCCTGAAGGCCTGTTGAGCTCCCTTATATGCTTCCCAGTCTGCCTCATTAGAGGTCCTTAGAGCTTTATTCCAGGCTTTCCTTGCGGTGAGCCTGAGTTTCTCTACTTTGGCACATCAAATTTTTCCATATTTCCTCTTGATTGACTTTGTTTCTGGGCACGAGTGCTTGTGATTTTATCCACAGCTTCACTCAGCTCTGTTGATGATCTCGACAGAATTGTGCCTAGCTTGTCTGTGACGTGTTGTTTGAGAATGTTTCTGTATTGCTCCCAGTTCGTTCGCCTGGGGTTTCTAAATCTTACCACTTTTGGAATGTATCCTTTCAGACTGAACTGTATAGTTTTATGGTCCGAAAAGCTAGGTTCCAGTGAAACTTTCTACGATCCAATCTGATCTGCAATACGCTCTGACGCGAGCGCGTAATGAACGTTGGGATCGTGTCCTTATTCACAATACGAAGCTGAGAAGTAGCTATGGATTGTAGCAGCAAACTTCCTCTCGGGTTGATGTTTGTACTACCCTAGACCGATTGGTGCGAGTTTGCATCACAGCCTAGAATTATAGGAACATGATTTTCTTTAGAGAAACTTACCGCCTTCTCGAGCCGTTCTGTGAATGGCGTTGCTGCTGTGTCCGGCATATAGCATGATATCAACAGCAGATCACCTCCTTCTGCCTTTGACCTGGTGATCCTAACAAGGGTTGTGTCTTCATCAGAAAAATGTCGTAGTCGCATCGCTTGCAGATTTGGTTAGGAAATATGTGATGTTAGGAAATGTTTGAGCACTTTATGGGGGAATAATTGTCCATTTGACACTAGGCTGATTCGACGGCACAAAAGAAGGCTGTCTGGTGTCAGAAATTTAAGCATATCACAACGACGGTATCGAAGAATGCTTAACAACGCACGAATTTTGATCTTGACACCAGGCTGCGTTCTTGACCTATGTTTAAATGTAGGTGGCAGCGGCAGTCTGATGTCAAGTTGAAATTAAGTACGTTGTAAAGCATTCGTTAAGTTAACTTTGACAGGTCTATCCAGATAAATTACATGAGTAGATCTGTCGAAATGTTCACCAGTGAATTTCACAAGCAATTGCTGTAAACGTTCTTACACGGGTAGAAGTGTAACAAGAAACGACCGGCTTAAACCCTGGTGGGTCTTTTTTCTATTTTGAAATCGATCGACATTGCCATGAACTATTGTCATAAAATATAAAATTATAAATTGACTGATATAAAAACGAGTGCTGACCGAGTCATTTCGTCAGTCGACGAGCAGCTCTCAACCGATAAACATGTACGCGAAATAAAATTACAGTCAATATTCACTATAAATTACAAAATTATACTTTTATAATTCGTAATTATAAATACTTGTATAATTATACTTTTATAATTTGTAATTATAATTTTATAATTTGTAATTATAATTTTATAATTTGTAATTATAATTTGACAATTTGTAATTATAATTTTACAATTTGTAATTATAATTTTATAATTTGTAATTATAATTTTATAATTTGTAATTATAATTTGACAATTTGTAATTATAATTTTACAATTTGTAATTATAATTTTATAATTTGTAATTGTAATTACAATTTTTATTAATTAGAAATTTATAATTACAAATTATAAAATTATAATTACAAATTGTAAAATTATAATTACAAATTATAAAATTACAAATCGACTCATATAAATACGAGAGCTGACAGAGTAATTTCGTTAGTCGATTCGCTACTGAATATTCACTATAAATTACAAAATTGTAATTATATTTTTACATTACAAATCATAAAATTATAATTATGAATTATAAAATTATAATTACAAATCCTAAAATTATAATTTATAAAATTTTTTTGGAAGTGTATAATTATAATTTTATAATTTATAAATTATACAATTATAAACTGGCGGATATAAAGATGAGAGCTGAGCGAGTAGGATAGGATAGGATAATGTGGGTAAGGAAAGCGAACCTTCCTAAGCACCTAAGCCTCCAATGGGCCTGTTGTGCATACCCACTGTTGTAGAGAAAATTTTCTTTTCGTTGTTGTAAGACTATTCGAATGTAGATGTCGCACTTTGTGAGTGCAACTGTTTGATTATGTCAAATGAGCATTCAAACTTCATTTAGTTTGTGCAACTGTTACAGAGTCAATAGAGCTAATTAGATGTTACTAATAGCAGAGACTAATCATCCATGATTAGGAAAAACCATATGAGCTTGTTCCCCCCGGGGATCGAACCCGGGACCCATAGGCAGTGAGTC